>JAPPVO010000010.1:110100152-110659474 GCA_030407325.1 Camellia japonica | reverse complement strand
ACATTAGTAAATGCTCTTAAAAGTGAAAGAACTTGATTGGTTAGTCGTTCAAGTGCTCATGTTTTTGAGGTTCAATCCCGGCCATCGATTAGCGTTGACCTCTTGAATAAAACTTGCTCATGTTACCAATGGCAATTGAATGGATTTCTTTGTGCTCACGCAGCGACCGCTATCCAAAAGAGTGGAGGTGATTTGTATGCACATGTGGAATCATTTTATTACACTAGCAAGTTTAAAGCTTGCTATGCTGAGTCTGTTTATCCAATATCCACTGTTGAGAAACCTCTTGTAGCTATGGATGATCTTGTTGTCCTTCCTCCAGTTTGTAAGAAGCTACCTGGTAGGCCAAGGAAGAATAGGATTCCATCTAGGGATGAGAAGATAAGATGAGTACAGTGTAGTAGATGCAAGAAGTACGGTCATAATAGGAAGACTTGCAAAGAGACATTGCCATGAAAGACATTATTGATTTTGTAATAGAAGTATGAAAAAATACAGTTCTTCTGCAATAAATAGTCCATAGCAATAATAGTATAGTCTTTTAGACTAGATTTGTAAGGAGACATTGCAATAAAAGACATTTTTACTATGTTCTTGAATGGTTTTGTTCAAGTTTCTGATTTGCTTTATGGTTGAGTTTGACATTTTAATATATTTTTTAATGTGGTTGAATAAGTTTCATGTAAATGAACTTATAATGGAGTTTTTTCAGTAGGTGTGAAGGTTTGAAATGGTTGTGCTCAGCCTGTGCTTTCAGAGTAAAATTTTGTTGTATTTCAAAGTAAACTTTTACTTTAATGCAGAGTAAAATTTTACTTTTTCCAGAGTAAAACATTGCCTTCATTCACATGAAAGTAAAAATTTACTACCTTTCAAAGTAAAATTTACTATGTTGTTGAGTGGTTGTCTATGGGTGTGATGAGCTTGTGGTTTCATAGTAAAATTTTACTATATTTCAAAGTAAAATGTTACTTTTAGATTAAAGTTTTACCTTATTTCAGAGTAAAATTTTACTTTTATAAAGAGTAAAATTTTACTTTTATGCAGAGTAACATTTTTCTTTTAGATCCAGAGTCTAACATTTTACTCATTTTTCAGAGTAAAATTTTACTTTTAGATTCAGGGTGTAACATTTTACTCTTAGATTCAGAGTGTAACATTTTATTCTTATTTCAGAGTAAAATTTTACTTTTATACTGAGTAAAATTTTACTTTTATGCATAGTAAAATTTTACTTTTAGATTCTGAGTGTAACATTTTACTCTTATTTCAGAGTAAAATTTTAATTTTATGTAGAGTAAAATTTTACTTTTAAATTCCGAGTGTAACAATTTACTTTATTTTAGGGTAAAGTAAAATTTTACTTTTATGCAATGTAAAATTTTACTTTATTTCAAAGTAAACTTTTACTTTATTTTAGACAATATGTTAGTCTCTTAGAAAAACATTTCCAACCTGCACCAAAATTTACCACAATAAACAAACTCCCCTGATGCTCATCGTGCACTCTTTGTGCAAAAATAATCTAACAACACAACTACATATATCATCAAAGATACACAAGTATAACCTATATCATTGTATTTTATCCATAACAATGTTAATTCCTAGTCAAAACAATATCCTGCTATAATAATGTATTAATCTCCAAACCACAGTAAAATTTACTAGAACAATAAACATAACATGTACTATCTAATACTCTTTTAGTATTCATTCACTTACAATTACTTTTTCACCATTCTTTCATTTACAAAAATCGAAATTACATTCATCGTTCACAGTACTTCCCCAAAAGTTGTCCACATTGTAGTCCTTGAGGTCTTTTTTTTTTTTTTTTTTTTTTAAAGGTTGGATTGTTCCTCAGTCCATGCTTTTGGATAATCATTCAAAAATTGATGCACTATTGATGCTCGGAAATTGTTAATTTCATCTTCTTCCATAGAATTTGCAATAGGCTCATCTCTTATGATTTGACGCATGATATAACATACAATAATTCCGCAATCAACATTGTTAATAAAAATCAAGATCTTGTTAGATTTAGTCAAATTTGAAAACTACCAATTCAAGCATATAGTAGTAGCGTGAAATACTTACAATGTTGGGCATTGTTGTAGACTATCTTTTACCAAAACCAAGTTTGCAAACTTTCTTCTACCTCTCTTCGTTTTGTTGGCCAACTTGTTCTCCACATATGTTATCTAACATCATTGCATAATTGTTTGGTCACGATTAAATACAAGAATAAAACACAGTAAAAAATTACTGTCAATATGATGCAAAGCACTTGCAATCTTTTTTGCATCCTTAAGGTAATGATCTTCTCTGTTGTCTCTTAGCCTTAAAGAATTGTAATGTCTCCACTCATCAAATTCAGTGTCAACTACAAGAAATGTCTAGTGGTAGGGTTTTTCTTTCTTCTTGTTCCCATTGGAGTTCAGGTAAAAGTGAAAGTATCTGTATCCACTCAAATCTTGCTCAAGCACTTCGTTAATTAAATGATTTCTCAAATCTCCATAACCCCATTTCACTAGTAACTGCATTTAATCATATAAGAGTGTCATATCTCAAGTTGTGTTGGTAACACACTGTATGAGTTGTCAATTTTTGGCAAACGAAATAGTAAAATTTAACTCTAAAATACAGTACAATTGTAACAACCCCATCACGTATAATGATTAGTACTTGATTAATTAAAAGGATTTGAGATTTAATGCCGAGTATATATAATTTATTTGCGATTTATGAGAATTGGTGGAATCTGACTCGTATATGATTTATTGAAGGTTTATTTGGAATTAGAAATTAAGGGTCCAAATGGCTTAAGTAAGTGAAGTTAAGAAGTCGAATCAATTTAATATTAATTATGGACCCATTTGGGAGTTTAATTAAATATTCGATTCAGTTTAGTAAATTGAGATTCGATTAATTAGGTCCTAATTGGAGTTGATTAAGTCATGGGGATTGAGAATAGTGGTTATTATAAGTTAAATTTAATTATGATGAGTCCAATTTGAATATGTAATTTATTGACGAAATTTTGAGTCTGATCAGAAATTGAAGGATTAAATGATCTAAGAAGCCAAATTTGAGGATGGAAATAAGTTTAATTTAATATTTGGAGCCTTTTGGGTGTTTGATTAAAAATCTGATTCGGATCGATAAATTTAAATATATTTAATTAGACTCTAATGGAAGTTGATTAGATTAATTAAATTATGAGAGATTTATGATTTGTTATAATTAATTTAATTATGTGTTGATTAAGATTTATTAAGATTAAGTGATGCTTAATTAAATTAATCCTAAACATAAATTAATTTATGAAGGAATCTGAAGCTAAGGGGGCTAATTGTTGGTGTGTGTGTGTGCACTAAGAAATCTGGGTGTATTGAGGAATCAAAATAAGAGTGCACGTGTACTGTGTTGGTGATAAGGAAGTGAGGTGTGTGTGTGAGTGTATAGCCTAATTAAGCTCAAGAAGGAAACACAAAACAAGGGAAGAATAAAGGAAGCTCTGTTTTGAAACCGTGAGAGAGAGAGAGACAGAACCGTGAGTGAGGGAGAGTTCCATTCCTTAGATCTTTGCTGGAAATTTGAAGGAAAACCAAGAGAAAAGTGAAGATTGGGAAGAAGGCTCAAGAATTCAACAATTTGAGGTAAATATTTGTCTTAATTTTTGTAGATAATTTAGTTAAAAGCTAAAATTAAGAAAGTTATGGAACCAATTCCATGGGTTTTGAGCAAGAAATTAAATTAGATTCTTGATTATAGAAATTAATTTAGAAATTAATTAGTTAGAGTTTGATTTCTTTTATTCTTCACAAATTGAAACTCATCCTTGCATGCATGTTGGAATTTCAAGGTTGTAGATTTAAATCATGTGTAAAAGATTGATAAATTGATGAAAATCTAAATTAGAGCAATTCAAGAATGAAATTATGATTTGATTTTGAATATAGAAAATTAGTTGGTTTTAATCTTAATTTCATACATGCAAATGCTTTCCTAAGAGTCATATAACTTCAATTTCATGTAAATTAAAAGGAATTAGTAAAAGAGTGATAAAATTGAATTAGATTCAAAATTTTAGAAGTCAATTTGGATTGGGTTGCATGCGTGTGAGTGGTTATGGAGAATAAATTAGAAATTAATTATTTTGGGTTTGATGTTGTGATTTTGCATGAAATTAAGCTTCATTGGTACATGCATGAATAAATTTTACAAGTTTAATACCCTAATTATACATGCATCATGAATTTTGAAGAATTTGGATTAATTCGATCTCATATTTTGAAAAGAGAAAGGAAAAGCTTTAAAAGAATCAAATTTATGAAAATTTGGAATTAATCCTCATGAAAGAAAAAGTTTTGATTTTATTATGAAAGTTATGAATTTGTTTGATCCATGCATGTGATTGAATTTAAAAGTTTTATTCAACTTAAACACATTTTGGAACATTTATGATCATAAATTAAGTTTTGGTTATAGATTGAGTTAAGTTGAGATTCTAAGGAATTGATTTTGTAATTCATTAGTTAAGTTTGATTTTCATTGTTAATAATGAAATTGGGTCTTACTTTTACATGCATCATGAAATTTCAAGAGTTTGCGAAGTATAATTCATGTTTTAAAATTGTGAGTTTGATATAGAGAAAATGAATTAAAACTAAATTTGGCAATTGGGGCATAATTCCGAATAAATGATTTTGAATAAATGATTTTGCAATTTATGACTTTAATAAATGGTTCTCCATGTTTGTATACTAAGGTACATGTTTTGAGGCTTTGAATACCAAATTGGAACTTTAATTGCAATTTTAGAATTTCAGAATTTTCGTTGTCCGCTCGAGCGAGGGAAGTCTCGCTCGAGCGTGAAAATCGACCTCCCAGTAGTTTCTTCAAATTTTACAGTCCGCTCGAGCGAAGACCCATTTTCAGCACATTTTGAAAAGTTGCATTTAGTTCATATTTTTATCCTCATCTATTTCCAATGCATTCTAGACATGATTTATGACTCAATAAAGAATAGTAGGCTACTAATCAACATAGATCAGTTAGTTAAAGAGTGAATCATTGATCTCGTGGTAATTGTTTAAGAAGCCAAGTAAAGGATCAATCTAATTGGAAAAAAGGGACTTAGTAATAAAAGAATATGTGAAGTAAGAACTCGATTTATTTAAACGAGAAAGAATAAACGTAGTAGAACTTCGGACTATAAAAACTAGAAAGGACAAGTTTAATCAAAGGAGTAATATTGTATTTCAATGTGTATATGTTATGTGCTTGTGTAGGTTACGCGCCATTGTCTGCCTGATTTTCCTGATATGTCTAGTCTGTCTGATTTGCTTCTGCAGCCCACTATGAGTAATAACTTAGTAAAGATATGTTCAATAGTACTTATTTTCTGTGTGACAAAATGAGATCTGTTTTCTGAAATGATATGTTAAGTACAATGAATGATTGTTCAATTTCTGACATGTATTCGTGACATCCTTAGTACCATGTGAGTTACAGCCGTGACCCGGTAGCGGAGGTTCCTTGGTGGAACTAGGTTATTGGTAACCTTACGCTTATGCGTCCTGTTTGTGCACTGTTGCCTGTACCCGGAGGCCCGCCATGGGGGCTTAGCTGTCCAGTTACCCGGATCCGGAGGTTCCTTCGCGGGAACTAGGAGGTTATTCATAACCTTACGCATTGCGCGTCCTGTTTAGTTATGCTAATGGATGTATCACGTAAATGTAACTATGATTTATGATTTCTGTCGGTATATGATCTGATCAAGTATGAGTTTGATAAAACTGAATTATGATTTTGATCTGATCAAGCATGATTTTGATACAATATGAATTGATTTCTGAAATCTGTATGGACTCATTCATTAAAACCCTTTACTCTGTTATCATTCACTGGGCTTTAGCTTACTGTATTATTTATGTATGTAGGTGATCAGGCGCATGACCAGGCTAGAGGCTTCTATCTAGAATCTGTTTTGTCAGCCAACCTATGTGCCTCCCGTGGAGGTTTCGGATATGATAAGTGTTGTCGTTATGTGATGTAAAGTTCAAGTTCTGTTTTGTTTGGTTCAATAAGTCTAGTGTATTTGAAAAAGGGGACTAAGTCCCTTTCTGCCTAATCTGTATATATATTATGACTTAAAGATGATGTGTATATATGTATAAAAAAAAAATTTTAAATTTTTCTGTCTCATATAAGTCTGCACAGCTCAATGGATGTTGTATATTGTTATTTGCTTCCGCAGCCCCTTACTATTTGTTAATATGTTCAGAGGCCGTAGGTAATCCTTGGATTACTGGCCGGTTACGGTGCCAAACCTATAGGGGCGAGTTTGGGTCGTGACAACAATGTTACACTAAACCACAGTAAAATTTTATCAATTCAAACTAAACACAAATTGATGGCTTACCCAACAAAGGCTTGAGAAAAAGAATGACTTATTCTTTTCTGGCTTCTTTGCTTGTTGCTTAATTTGAAGCATTTCTACAAAGCTGTCAATGACCTACAAAAACCAAAATCAATTAAATATATGTTAATAAAATGAACTATTTTTAGTTATTGAAGTAAACACTAGTCATTGAAAATTGTATGACCACTTACATTATTTGCAGTATCACCATCTCTCAGAATTGCATCTACATCATGCAATGTAACATATACTTCATTTCGTGCCGGACCATATGATTGCTCTAGTCATAAGGTAAAAAAAATGTTGATTAACACGTTGCAGTTTGATAACAGTAAAAATCTGTGTGTTTGATAAAATTAAAATGGTCTTACTCTTTGGTTTCCAAATTGTAAATCTTGGTCAGTAGACACTTATCATTCTCATCAGCAATTTGCATATTACAGCCTTATCTGGAAACAAAACCCTTTCAACTGACTTTGGTTGGCTTAGAGGCAAGTTGTCAACACAAATCACTTCATTTGATATCACTTCAATTGCTTGTTTTGTGGTCTTTTTTTTCTTTGCCTCTCTTAGCTCACATTCAAAATCAAACATCTCTTTTTTCTTCCTCGCCTTGATTTTAATTTTCTTGACCATGGATGTTTGCAATGGCTCTATGACTATAGGTGTTTCTTTCAATGTAGTTTGAATCCTAAAGTTTTGCTCTTGCTCTATTCCGTTAGCATGTGGCATTTCTTTAGAAGCAAAAGCTTGGGTAGCCGCATGAACTGCATTTTCTTCAATCTGTTCAACCAATTGTTTATTTTCAGATTCGAGAATTTCAAACTCCTTTCTCAATTTCTGCATTTCTTTCTCTATGTTGCTCATCTTTTCCTTCATTTATTTTGTTTTTGCCTCTTGATCCTCTTGTATTTTTTGCATTGTTTCCCTCATTTTCTTCAGTTCTTCAACCAATGCCATATTCTCACTTTTCAGCCTCTTGTTTTCTTCTTGAACTCGTTCTAATTTCCCAAGATCAATGAAGTCCTTCAAATGTTGATCATCTTCTAAAGCTTTAGCTACATGATCTTCATCTTCTTTAGTCTCCAAAATTTTCTTTATGTCCAATGCATCTTCTTCCTCATCATTGCGAATGAGTTTCATTTCTTCTTTGGAAATGGGCTTCAGTTCATCGTGATTCACCTGCATTTGAAAAATAGAAAAAGAAAAGAAGTCAGCAATGAAGCAAACTTTAACCACCAGAGTAAAATTTTACTCTGTTTCAAAGTAAAAGTTTACTCTGATTGCAAGTAAACTTTTACTCTGATTTTAAGTAAACTTTTACTCTGTTCAAGAGTAAGTACATTTTTACTCTATTTCAAAGTAAAATTTTACTCTGATTGAAAGTAAAAATTTACTCTAATTGTAAGTAAAGTTTACTCTGATTGTAAGTAAACTTTTACTCTATTCAAGAGTAAGTAAAATTTTACTCTGTTTCAAAGTAAAAGTTTACTCTGATTGTAAGTAAACTTTTACTCTGATTTAAATAAACTTTTACTCTGTTCAGAGTAAGTAAAATTTTACTCTGTTTCAAAGTAAAAGTTTACTCTAATTGTAAGTAAACTTTTACTCTGATTTAAGTAATTTTACTCTGTTCAAGAGTAAGTAAAATTTTACTCTGTTTCAAAATAAAATTTTACTCTGATTGAAAGTAAAAGTTTACTCTGATTGTAAGTAAACTTTTACTCTGATTTTATGTAAACTTTTACTCTGTTCAAGAGTAAGTAAAATTTTACTCTATTTCAAAGTAAAAGTTTACTCTGATTATAAGAGTAAACTTTTACTTTGATTTTAAGTAAACTTTTACTCTGTTCAAGAGTAAGTAAAATTTTACTTTGTTTCAAAGTAAAATTTTACTCTAATTGAAAGTAAAAGTTTACCCTGATTGTAAGTAAACTTTTATTCTGATTTTAAGTAAACTTTCACTCTGTTCAAGAGTAAGTAAAATTTTACTCTGTTTCAAAGTAAAAGTTTACTCTGATTGTAAGTAAACTTTTACTCTAATTTTAAGTAAACTTTTACTTTGTTCAAGAGTAAATAAAATTTTACTCTGTCTCAAAGTAAAAGTTTACTTTAATTGTAAGTAAACTTTTACTCTGATTTTAGGTAAACTTTTACTATGTTCAAAAGTAAGTAAAATTTTACTCTGTTTCAAAGTAAAAGTTTACTTTGATTGCAAGTAAACTTTTACTCTAATTTTAAGTAAACTTTTACTCTGTTTAAGAGTAAGATTTTATTATGTAAGTACAATTTTAAGCAAAGTGAACTAGTGAGGCTGAATTTGGAAAGATGATACCTCTTCGGGCTTTAGTGTTTGCAATGACCGCTTCATTAGCTTTTTTCTCAATGTTGATAAGTCCCATCGAAGAAGCCTTGGACACAAATTTTTCCTTGAGGTTGAATGAGCGTAGTGTGCTCGCATAACCAATACTACAAAATAAAAAATCGAAATTAGTTAATTCTCTAAAGATAGATTGCGTAATATTTCAAGTAGTTCAATTTACTTACCAAAAGAAGAAGTACATATCCAGTTACATTTTCAGGACTTACTAATGAAGACTGGATTGAAGTAGTCAACGTGGATGCAACTGCAGTCGACCATGCATATGAATTCATCATTTCTAAATCTTCTACAAGGGCGACAAAAGCCCATCCAACTGTTAGACCAGTTGTTGGTAATAGCAAAGTTGCCACAACAAATAAACACATTATTCGTGCAACATCCTCAACATCAACTGTCGTTGTGCCTTCCAATGCATCTCCTGATGCCTCTCGCAAACTCTTTACGGATATTCTTGACATATTACGAAACCTTCTCTGCACAAAAGATGATTATTGTTTCTTCCCATATGAGACGTCTACTTTTTTCATTCCTGATTTTATCCCAAAAATCAAAGTAACGTCACTGTCCCGTATGTCATACGTTTTCCCTCCAAGCTTAAATCCCTTTGCATAAAAGTCATAAGATTTGATCACATCCATGACATTATCGTCAACTTTCTTGAACTTCTTTAACACCACATCTTCTTTCTTCCAAAAAGATTTAAACAACATCTCAAAAGGTGTTCTCTCGAGGGCAATAATGTGTCTTTCAGTGAACCATGTGTTTCGCATTAGGTTTATCAATGAAACAACATTTGACCTATATTGTTTCACATAGTTCTCCCTCTTCCATACTCCATGTACAATATTCAACTTTGAAGGTTTTGTTGTTGAAGGCATTGGATTGCTTTCATTAGAGCCTTCATCATCACTAGCATTGGATTGAAATTCTTTACTACTTTTGCTTTTTTTTTTTTAGGGACTTTCTTCTTTTGAATAGCCGTAGGTGGAACTTCAAAATCATCATCATCATCATCATCATCATCATCATCACCACATTTGCTTCTTGTAACAACCATTTTAAAACACTAAAAAGTTTCCCTATATCAACAGTGTAACATTTTACTTTAAACAACAAAGTGACAAAACAATAAGCACTAAAGAAAATGCATAAACATTGTAATGAGACAGTAAAGTTTTACTCTATTTGGCAGTAAAACTTTACTTTTATTGAAAGTAAAATTTTACTTTGAACATTATGCCCTAGGAAATAAACAAAAACACCTACAAAATTTATAGAACCAAGAATCAAGAAAACTTGTCTCAATTTTGACTATAAGCAACACAGTTTGAAATTAACATATAAAATTCACATTCAAACCGAAATCAGAGAAATGACGAAACTACAATCACATTCACATAATAAATAGATACATATATATATATATATATATATATATATTCATATACAAATTGATATGCACATTTATGTAATGAGCAAAGGCTATAAAACACATACAACAAGAAATCAAGAGGCATTGATGAAAGCATAAAAATGCACAAAGCATTGTAATGAAACAACAAAGTTTTAAAGTAAAATTTTACTCTGTTTATAAGTAAAACTTTCCTCTCGTTATAAGCAAAATTTTACTCTGGTTGAAAGTAAAATTTTACTCTGAAAAATTCATGAAACAAGTGAAATTGAAAGCATTGAAATTGCAGGACCAAAAGTGAAACTGGGCTGAAAATAGTTTGGACGCTCAGCAAGATTCAACTTAGCCAACCTTAAACCTCTCAACTCACACACATTCACCTCGTTCACCATATATATTTATCATCTTCTCCAAAACAGCTCTCACAGGTCTAGGGTTTCTTGCAGCTGTGCAACAATGGTAACCTCTCTCTCTCTCTATATATATATATATATATCTATACATACAAATATATGTGTAGCTAATTTCGAATTAGATTTAGATTTCGATTTAGATTTCTTTCAATCTTGTTTTCAATTCTAACCTCCTTTGCTAATGGAATTAATTATTGTTCTCACCTCCTTTGCTAATGGACTCCTCAGAAGTCATATCGTGAGTATATTCCTTCTCCACCGTGAACAACCACCATCAGCCCTCTTTTCCCTTTTACCCCTGTTTCTCCCCCCTTCCTCTCTCTAAATATATACTATATAAATTTTATATGAATTTGGCTATGGTGAGAGTATGTGGATGACCTGTTCGATGAAATTCCAAAATGGGTTTTGAATTAGAGAAATCATGATAGTCTGTTGGATGAACTGGGTTTGGACTGATTGTCTTTTGATTATATTAAAAGATGTTGGAAATAAGAAGAATACAAGGAATGTTACTCTATATAAGTAGTATGAATTTATTGCTTTATAGTTCTGTTTAGCTTGGAGTGGACAAGTTAGGTGGATATACATTATTCTTATATTGCTGGTCATTTTTTGGATTTTCTTTGAGCTTCTATTGGTTGTTAGAAAAAGAGTAATAGACATGTTCACCAGCCAATGTTCTAACATCACTTAACATGGGAAAATGTGTTCTGCACATTTGACCTGCTGTGATTTTGTCTTGTGAATTGTAATGTAAAATTTCATCTAGAATGATGATTTAAGTTTACATTTAAAACTTTAGGGAATTTTCACATGCCCGATATTTCTCTGAAATTCTGATTAACTTTTGGAGCTGTTCTTATTTGGAAAAAGAATTATGGTGTAGTGCTTGTTATTTACCCATTGGCTGGTATAGAAATTTTTTCAAATATAACACCATACTCTTGTTTACAGTTGAGCACATGTTTTGACTAATCAAATAAGAATTATGGTGTAGTGCACATGTTTTGACTAATCAAATATAACACCAAAAAAAGAAGGAAAGAGCTCAAGTTTTCCATATTCTTGTTTACAGTCTCAAGTCAAAACATGTGCTAAAGAATCTTCTTAGTTTCTTTTTCCCATTTTTTTTTCTAAGCCAGGATAGCATAAGTTTAAGTTGGCTATTTCCAATGATCAAATCTCCAAAGACTAATTTTGGGGTTTTCGATTGGTAGCATGCTTTAGTTGAGTAAGTGAAATTGAGTTCACCACATGGAAAATATTCTTCAGTAAGTTATGTAGTCTTCAATTCCATTTCTAGCACTGTTCAAAAAAAATAAAATATATTCCATGTCTAGCAGGTACACGACCTTGCACATCTCTATTTGGCATCTCACTTACATCCAGGCACCATCCCCTCTTATAGGACTTTGGGTCTCCTTTGTGCAACTTCTTGCAAGCTGAAAACTAATAATAAAAAAGAATAAACTAAAAGCACCCCTCCCTCAACTTCCCAATAATAAGCTTTTTTTCAACTCAGTTAAGCTATTCTTGCCTCATAAAATGAAAGCAAAAGCTCCCCCCGAAAAAGTTGTAAACTAAATTGAGCCTAAGTGTTGCCATAGCACCCAAGTTGTGTTAGCCAGGTTTCCAAAAATATGAAACTTTATTTTAGATTATGGACACATCCAAGAAGCATTTGATGCGTGTCTAGGAGTGTCCAAGAAGTGTCAATGTCCAGCATGAACACAACTCCTCTACTAAAGTGTCTCTGTCACTTAGGTTCCATGCATATGTAATTTCTCACTTTCATTTGGTGCTGTTTACCCTCATATAATTTCAGTTATTTATTTTTTTCTTTACAGACAAATTCACATAATTACTCTGCAAACCAAAGATCCCCTATACTAATCTGCAATCTACATTATGATACATGGGTGGAAAACTTACCCCATCAAAAGCAAGAACAATGAACTTATCTCTTTCCGTAAGAATCCGGTGAGAGAATTCGGGAATAGAGATCACCCAATATTTCTTTAAACAGAAGTCCCCAAATGCCCGAGCCATTGCTAAGCCAGGGGCATCATCAAACGGCAGCCAAACTCTTAACACTTCAGGTTCATCTTGCAACGCAAAAACCCTTCCTTTACACCGTTTAATCCTTTCGGCTTCCCCTATTAATAATCACCCCAAATTGACACAATTAGGACATGAAAACAAACAGCCCAACAGTTGAGCACATGTTTTTATTAACTTGAGCACATGTTTTGACTTGAGACTGTAAACAAGAATTATGGTGTGGTGCACATGTTTTCAAATATAATCCCATGATTAGCTCATATCTAAATAATGTTGTTGTTGTTGTTGTTTATTTATATTATTTATTTATTATTATTATTATTATTATTATTATATTATTATTATTATTATTTTATTCCATATTTTAAAACTTGAGCTCTTTCCTTTTTTTTTATTTTTTTTTTTTTATATGAAGCAAAATTGTCATCTGGTACCGAAACTCTGAGCAATTTTTAATTATGGTTCTTAATATGAACATACAGGGGCTTATGTTGGTGAAACTGCTTGTCAACAAGTATCATGCATATGGTTGTCTTAAATATGGTTTGAGTCCCTGTTCATATGAGGTTTGTATCATTGTCATTGAATTAATAATAAAATTTTTTGTAGCTATTTCAATGTCATTTAACCTGGTAGCTATTTCAGTGTCAGATCTGTTTGTGACATGGCCTCTTCAGATTTTTGATCTTTGGATTTGTTGTCTTTTAGAATGAGGCTCTTTGGCTATCCGATTATCCTGTTTGTTTTCTCTTGAGGTTTTTGTTTCTATTGATTCAAAGGTAAGCAATGAAAGATAGCAAGAACCCTAACACAATGGTCAGATGTAACTTGATGTGAGCATTATTGCATTATCTGCTATTACTGTGTGGGTTTAAGGCAGTTGATGGTTCAATGCATTACTCCATCCTACTTGTAGTTGACTCATGGGATTGATGTCCCTAAAAATTGTAGTTATTGGTTAATTCTGTGCCAATGTATTGTGTAATTATGTATAACATTAATTTCATTATACATCGATTATTATTTTATTGATTTTTCCCTTGAGAACATTTGTTAGTGGTATAATTCTTTAAAAACAGCCATGACAAACTCAAGTCAAGTCAAGTGGTTGTTCATATTTTGTTGAAGATGCATTTCCGCGTGCAGGGAATCTCAGTTATTTTGTATATCATGTGCATCTTGATGTCTGACATCCTTTCTTCATGTCTTTTTTGCTCCATTCCTATTTTGGTTGTTCAACGTCACTCATTCAGCATTGTTGCTTCTGGTTGTCCAAGAAAAGAGGGAATTTAAATTTTTTCCTTTTTTGGTGTGGCCCTTTGCTGTGTCTAACCTTTTTTTGGCCTTGTTATCATGGGTTAATCGGCTTGCATAAGAAATTGGTCTTATTTTGAATATTCCTTTAGTGCTGATCTTCTCTTCTGTTTGTTTATTTTTAGGATGTTGACACCATAACCATTATTGGAAGAATGAAGAAGAGCATTAATCTGTCAGACAGGGGACTCCTAATGGACAAGGTTTGATATACTGTCCCAGTTGAATAAGCTAAGAAATAGTTATTTGTCCCTCAATAGTTTCTATTAAGTTTAGATACATTGCATTTTGAAGTATTGCACAAAATATTATCTCAAAATTAGTAATGAGGTTTTAGCTTTTTGTTTTGTTTGTTTGTTTGTTTGTTGTTTTTGGGTATTGAACATTTGGAATTATGTTGGTTTTAGTTTTAAATTCTAATTTAATTTAAATCACTGGATTGGTGCTTCTAAGGGGCACTTCTTTTTAAAACTCAAATAATTGAAAACTTTTAACATTATTTTGTGAACAATATGGTACATTGGTGAAGCCTTTTCAGGTACAAAAATCTTATAGATGAATGTTACAAAAAGAAAAACTGTTAATATGTCTCTCATAATGTTAAAAAAAAAAAAACTGTTGAATAATTTCATCTAATTTGGAATTATGTTTTATTCATATTATTTGTTCTTGTCAAATGCAGGTTGAAATATCAAAGAAATGAAAGAAGAAGTAGATAGGACAAACTTAATGAAAGAAGGCCTCTTTTTTGTTGTAAGTTTTATTCTTAAAATTAAAGTTGTTGAGGTGGAATATTATTGTAACTCATCATCTCTGCTGTGGTGATTTCTAAGAAGTGTTAATTTTGCTACAGATTTTTGTTCGACAAAGTGCCTAATTTTTAGCAGTCCCTGAAAGCATGGTAAATGATTCCGAGAAAATTCAGGGTATCAAAATACTGAAACATTTGAGTTGATGTCATATTTTGGACAACATATTAAAATAGATGATCTAAAGGTTTTATTCTAATTGATAATAGATTATAAGATGCAGCAATGGTGGACCTGGATATGTTTATCATATAGGCACTCTGATTATGTTTATCATGTATGTTTATCACATACATGTTGATAGGATCCGCAAAAGTGAACTAGCAATCCATGGATGGGCAACGAGACATTGAAATTGCAATAGGATGTCATTGTGGTATGAGCATACTACAGGAAGAGCTGAAGAACTGTTCCAATAGCCTCATACCTTGTTATTTTCTTTGATTTCTTTGTTCTTTTAATTTTTGGTTAGAGCAAAGTGTAGTTTGAGATTGAATTTTTAGTGATTGTTTTTGCCAAATCACAGATTGTACATACTATTGCTCTTGTATACATGTTAAATTCTCAAGTTTTCTTCTTAGTTAAATTCTTTGGCTGTGTTGAATGAATTTTGTTCCTTAATTGTGGTACCGAAACTGTGAGCAATTTTTAATTTTTTAAATGTTATTGTTCCTTAATTGTGGTTGGGTTGAATGAATTTTGTTCGATATTGGATTGAATGTTTAAAAACAAAAATTGAATGTTCTCAAAAAAAATAAAATAAAGAGATTTGGGACTAAAAAATTGGTCGGCAAATTCTACACTTTTGCGACTAAAATCATTGGTCGGCAATTCCTTACCTTTTGGCGACTAAATTGTTAGTCGACGATTCATCAACTTTTGGCGACTAATCTGTTTGGTCGGGAAAATATCACTTTTCGCGACCAAAGTGTTTTACCGACAAAATGGATTAGTTGCAGTAATGATATATTTAGCGACCAAAAATTTAGTCGGCAAATCCAACTTTTCCCGACCAACAAAAATTTTGGTCGCAAATTACTTTTGCCGACCCTCAATTGGCGACCAAAGTAGCGACCAAAAAAATTGGTCGCGGATAACTTTTGCCGACTAAAAATGAGCTTTTAGCGACCAATTTTTTGATCGGCAAAAGTATTATTCCTTGTAGTGTCTAGATAAGTGAGGTAAATCTTTTAAAGTCAGTTGAGATTTTAAAAAATAATTATAAATTAATCATAAATTTTATAAATATTAATAATTAAAATTATAAATATTTTCATGTATTTATAATTACTAGTTGGACCCCCACATACTACACGCGTGGGGGTGCATTGCCATTAGCTTTTTTAAGTTAGTTTCATATGTGAAAACACAGTTACATTCCTAATTATATAGTTGTTGATATTATTCTGCATATCAAGGTGTTTAAAACATTGAATCTATCAATTAATCAAGTTTATATATATAGCAACTGTTAAAGGTATTGTTGCTCTTAAAAAATAATCTAATCTTTTCATATGATATATTATGTCAATTGTAGTATTCTTATTTCATCTATTTATATATCTTCTTTTAAAAATTTAGTTTCTAAAAATATAGCTAAACCATATAATATGACTAAAATTGCCATATTGGGACAATTTTTTAAAAAATATCATCTAATAATTTAAATTTTCAAAATTAAATTAGAGAATATCCTAATATGTTCAAAAGTAATAATAATAATCATTTATACTTTGGAAGATCATAGTATATGGACCATTTTTATTTTCACCCAATAGAAGTTTAACAAAGTAATGCTTTTACGTTTTTACTTTGGAAGACCATTTTTTTTTTTAGGCTCAATTGTTTTTTTTTTTTGGGTATGGACCTTTGTGGAATAGAAGATTACATACAATATTAAAGTTCCTAAAAAATAACGTTAGAGCCATATAAACTCTGCCCATGCATATTTAGCTTGAATTTCACCAAATATTTAAATTAAAAAGCAAGCATGAAAATGAAGAAAAATCATATAGCTTTCATCCAACATGAAATATGCAATATTGAATACCATTATTAGTAATGTTACTTTTAAGTGCGGATATAACATGAGTGAAAAAAGTTGTCACAATCCGCATAGAACGCATGTTTAAAAAAATCAAGTGAACAAAACTAATACGAAAATATTATCATAAGGGAAAAGTGAAAAAAAAATATATTAAGGAATAAAAATTTAGTAGGATCCAACTCCTAGGTAGTTTTTGGTTCAATAAAATACAATTGAAATAAAATGATCATTCTATTCTCAAGTTTAATTTACTATTACTACTCCCTAAATAAATCTACATATATTATAAATAAAATTATCATTTACTATAATAAATAAATTTTATTTCGTAAAAAAGCTAAGGAATGAATGTTTATTAAAGCACACACAAATGACTGTTATTTCATACAAAATCTAAAGAATAAATATTTATTAAAGCACACATAACATTAGACATTTTCTACAAGGACTTATTTTCCCTTGTTCGGAAATAGTAAATGTGTTCTTTGGATAATTTTATCATATAACTGGCACATTATATCCATGATTTATCAAAAGCAAAAAGAGTTAACACTGCAAAAACGAAAGGAAAAAAAAAAATCAAATTAGCTTTTCATTCAAAGTAGAATACATAAAATCAAATAGAAAGCAATTTAAAATTTTTAGCAAGGCAAAGACTCACCCGAATTCTTTTTGTTGAATAAGAAGTGAATTTGTTACTTTCAAAAAAATGTTGCCTCTATTATTCTTTTATGAAACGGTGGTCCGAATAATAGTAGCATCTGGTACAAATATATGATGGCTTTTTGGTTGGCTGAGCCAACAGTAGCGCCTCTTGTCAATCACTTGGAAAGACTATGGGAAGACACATTAGATACTCCCAAATAGAGCAAGCGAGAAATAGCCACGTAATTGTTATAATAAAAGGAGAGCTCTTGTTTGGGAAGTTTAATTATGATGTAATTATTAATAAAAAAAATTAAATTAATTTAGCATTCATAGTCATATGATCAGATGATATTTTTTTTTTTTAAATTAAATAATTAGTATAAATTTGATAATAGACTATTGTTTTTCACATAATTAATACTCAATTATATAATTATTGATATCCAATCAATTGAATTTTTTAATGATTTTATTAATGAATTCTATAAATTTTTTGACAATCACAATAAAAAACAACTTCTGCCACCTCATTGACTGTAAGATGCAATATCTTTTTCTAACACATGTATATATTTATCTGAACTTTTCTTCCAACAGTGCGCAAGAAAGATGCAATGGAAATTATTTAGTTTAAATAAAATTGTATTAGCCCAATAAAAATAAATTAAACAATTACACAAAATTAGATTTATTTCACCTGCTAACTTACCTTCTTTTATGGCCCATTTTGAAAACATGGGTTAGATTTCACACTGACTTTTAATTTTTTTTATTATTTTAATAATAAAGACAATACATCAACAGAGAACCGAGAAAAGAACGATATGAGGAAGGGAGATGACATAAGAGACAGAAGAGGCACAACAAAAGAAAAGACGGTAGTAAAAAAAAAGAAAGAGAAAAGGACGGTCTATATGGAAGATGCTATGTATGTACAATTTTATATTAGAAATAAAATGAATATTTAGATATGGGTAAATTACTCTGACATTTTTTAGGTTTTTATTTAATATAATTTTTTTTCCATTTAAAAAATTATATCACCTTCTCTCAGATTTATAATCTCATTACAAGATACTCTTTAAATTATTGATATCATATCTTAAAATTTTCTAAATGATTATTGTGTAATTTTTTTACTATTTCTTATTCATATCATCATAATTTCATTTTACAATTTTTCATCATTAAATTTTTCTTGAACATATTTTTATTGAGTGATGATATACAATCATAAATTCTATATAGAATTTTCAAACACAATAATATAGCTTAATGGAATAATTTTTTAAATTAAGTGTATCTAAAAAATAAAAAAAAATTGCTTGAAATATTAAAAAAATAATAAAAATTAAAAAAATTAAAATGAGTAACTATCTGGAAACTTTCAAATAAGTTGCATGTTTTTTTTGAACTATTTTATGTACGTTTTTTGGTCCGTCTATATGGACGAAATTAAAAATTATATTTTAAAAAAAAATTCAAAAGCCTAAATAAATAAATAATCACTATTTTTTGTTTTGTTTTTGTTTTTGTTTTTTTTTTGAACTTTTTCTTCATAAAAATTTTAACAATTCGTTTCGTCAAGTAAAATCTAAAAATTTAAAATTTTTTAATTTTTTTTTAAAATTGACTTAAGAATTTTTTTTTTTTAAAACAAAAAGAAAAAAAAAATACTGAAAAAGAAAACCCATTTACTCAAGCATAATTTGACAAGAGGGTTAAAAGCCAGCTTTTTAATTTTTTAGCCTTTTTGGAATCACATCACCTCGTTATTTTTTTACACATTTTTTAAAAAAAAAAATCAAAAAATCAACTTTCCAAAACAATCCTCAGTGTAGTTCATAAATACACTCTTCTGAATAATTTTCAGAATACTATTTTTAATCCAAATATTGTTGATCATCTATTTCAAAATGGTATTTCTATAATGAATAATGCTTGGGACCCCCTTTTGAGGGTCACCCCCTCACCCCTTTGCCACGTGGCGGGTGGTGATTGGAAGAACAGGAAAAAAAAGAAAAAGAAAAAGAAAAAGGGACCAATGAGAGAAAGAGGGGGTCAAAGGAGGTGGGGGAAAAAGGGGGATGAATCATTGTTGTTCTATAATTCGAAGGGTCGCCAGGTAAGTCGTTCTCAAAAATTGGACGCACATTCCTATATAGAAAGAGCATGACTTGTTTTCTTCTATTGGAGTTTTGGCTTGTCAGTCATTACAAAGAGAAATTACTTATACTCCTGACATAATGCTGTTACGATGACATCAATTCTCTTTAAGGGAATTACATACCAGTGAGCTGCAAAAAAAAATTTATAAAAAAGATAAATTATATTTTGCCCTTTTATATTTAGTTATTTTTTCAATTTGGTTGTTAAAATTTATTTTTTTTCTCACTTTCGCCTTCATATTTTATGTTTTTCTCAATTTACTCCTAAAATTAATTTTTGTTAAAAATTAAATAAAAATAACACATTAACAGTTATTTGGTACACAAATATTTTATTATATAAGTTACACATTTGACACAAACTTATATAATTTTATAATTTTTTATGTTATAACAATTATCATTATATTTTTTGTTTAATTTTGACATAAATTAGTTTTGGGAGTAAATTGGAAAAAACTTAAAACATTAGAGTTAAAGTGAAAAAAAAAAAAAAAAAAAAACAAACAAACAAACAACAAATAAACTTTAAAGGTCAAAGTGAAAAAGTAGCCAAACATAAAAAGGATAAAATGTAATTTACCGTTACAAAAAGATAAAAATAAAAAAAGTTAAAAAATTATAAATATTAATAATTAAAATTCTAAATTTTTTCACCTTTCTGTAAATATTTTTTTCGCACCCCATGGGTATATAATTCCCGTTTCTCTTTATTCAATAATGAATGTGATAATTTTTTGAGAAATTTATAAGTATAATTATTAATATTTATAAATTTTATCATTAATTTGATTTTTTTTTTTTTTAAATACACTGAGTTAAAATTCACTCTAATTATTTTACGTCAAAACACGCAATCAAAGAGAGAGTGAATGTGTGAATCAATACCACACCTCTTTATTTCTTATAAAGGTAGAAGAGATGACTAAAGCGGTTACAGATGGTGGTGCATGTGGTTGTGAAGTTGGGGTTTGAAAGTGTAGAGAGGTGTAAAGAGAAGATGAGATATTATGAATGTGAATATTTTTTAAATAATGGAAATTTAAATGGAATCAAATGAAAATTTTAAATTTCGAAGGGTGTATAATGAGAAAGGCGTGCTTCTAATTGCTATTTGTGAGAGCCGAGTCCATAAATTTTCTAATCGATAAATAGAGCACATCCAAACTCATCATTGATTGGCTAAATTTAGCCTGAGCCCACTGGGCTTAAGTAATTCAACGCCGAATGGACCCAAGTAGGTTGAAACATGTGCCAAGTAGATCCCTATCGCACATGTACCTTGCAAGTGCTACACCAAGTATCTTGCAAGTGCATTAGTTTGTGAGCAGCAAGGTAAGCAGGGTAGATCCCTATCACATCACTTGGGTTGGTCCTTGGGCATAATACACAGGGGCATGCAGTACCACTCATGGAGCCGGCTTCTCAGGAGGATGACAAGCGCTCAGTCCATGACAAGTGGTATCAGAGCCAGCCTAGGGGCGCTGTGATGGGGACGGTACGTGGGACTTACACCAAGCACCTTCATTATGGGGTCCACACCAAGGATGGGGTTTGCGGGGGGTGAGTTTCCCATTGGTAGGGAAACGGATAATCATGGAGGCAGGCAAGGTAATGTCCCTCTGACGAGAGCGTCCGGGATTGGCGCTGATAGCATGTCACGTACCGACTTATTAGAGATGCGAGTTCTACACTAAGCACCTTGGAAGCGCATTAATTTGTGAGCGGCAAAGCAGACAGGGTAGATCCCTATCGCATCACCGGAGTTGGCCTTTAGGCATAATACACGGGGTATGCAGTACCACTTGTGGAGCTGGCTTCTCGGGAAGATGATAAGTGCCCAGTCCGTGACATATAAGAGAAAATATCTAAGGAAGGCACTATAAAAAATTGTACTTTTGGCAACTACTTTTGGCGACGATACCAATTTTTCATAGCCAAAAGTATATTTGTGGCGACACAGTGATCAATTTCGTCGGTAAAAGTAAACCTTCAGCAACGCAATTTACTACCGTCGCTAAAAAAACATAACATTCGCCAAGCGCCAAAAATGTTGAGGGGTGCCAAAATTTTGAAACTTTTAGCAACGAGGGTTATTTTTCAGCAACACGATAAACATTGCTATTAGTTTGTTTATTTTGGGTGAGAATAAGTGTAGCTCGGCTTTTTCACCCCCCCTTTCGGAGGTTTGAAAGAAAGCCCTACAGTTCAGACTCCTGCGGTTCTGAATCTAATCTCATAAGTGATATGTGAAATTAATAAACACCAAAGTGTCCAAATCCAGCAAATCGTTTGGAAGATTGATTTTTGAATCAAAATGCCAAAATTAGACTGCTTTTCCAGATACAGAGTCGCCACCTAAATATTTTATTTTTGGGGAAATTTAGAAAACCCATGACTCGTGCCAAAGGCCACGTGTCCGTCATCACTAAAGTTGCCTTGGCTTGGGAACTTAGGTACGAGAGGGAAACGTCATGAATTGAGCACCACTGCTCGCCCGATCAAAGATCGGCCTCTACTAATCATGACATGATTTTTATCAACATTATATGCTCTTGTTCCAGTTACTAGGCTAGCAATACTATGTGATGCGCACAAGCAAGTATTGCTAGTTTGCCCAAATTGGAACAACTCAATGTCATGTTTGTTTTGCGAAAAGGGTTTGATTTTGCCACCTCAAGTGGGCTTAAAGTTTGTGAATTTGCCACTCAACAAAGTGGGCTTAAACGTATATTTATTGAATCGTTCCAATTCAAGCAACAAGCCTTTATCCACAAGCATTCAAACAGTTTAAAAAGGAAGCATTTAGCCTCATGGCAAATCATTCACACTCATGCAAGTATGCTAAAGCACTAAAAACTCACCTAGTACTCCAAGCTAATATAAAACAAAAAGAGTTAGAAAAATGCATATTCCTAACTATACAAAATAACTAATGCAACACATGCGAAGAATGCAGTTAATAGGCTCGGCTACTAATGTGGCATATGAATTAATTCAAGACATGCGGTCTAAGCACGTATTCAATGAAGTATTGAAATGACAATACGGTTTGAATGATGAACCAAGCCTCGGTTCATACAATACAGGATTAATGGATGCAAACATGCGATATGCTAATTGAAACATGATATCCCTAATCTAACAATCAAAAGCGGATAAATAAAAGAGAGAAAGACATGGGGTTGGAAGACATACACATTATTACATTACGCTTTCACAAAGGAGAGTCCGAATGAATTAAGCTAACTAGCTAACTAAGCTATGCTAATTAAGCTAATTATTACAAAACTTGAATGAATAATTAACTAACTATCTAAGCTAATTAATTAAGAATTTAACTAGGCTAAGCTAATTAAATATTACATCACAAACTAATTAGTTACAACTAATTAAGCTAATTAAATATTACAACACAAACGAATTAGTTACAACTAACTAATTACAACAAATAAATAATTAACTGCTGATTAAACTAATTAACTAGTTAACTAGTCTCGGGAAGCGAGGGAGGCCCATGCATGCTCGGTTTTCACCTGAAGAGCATCCACTGTCTGCCCTCGAAAGCCTCTGTTTGCACAACCCTTGCACTGATTTCCTTCTCCAGATCAACTCTGCCATGCTTCACAAGCACACTGCTCAAAATTCATTGGTGGCCGGCCGGCCGGCCACCATTGAGGGGTTGCCGTCCAACACGGGTGGCCTGCCGACCAGCAACAGTGGCCGGCCGGCCACTAATGACACACATTTTTTTGCTGCAATAGAGAGCAAACAGGGCAAAGAGAGGATATTCTCACAGGTTGTTTGTACTATGTATCCCTCCTTATCATTAAAACATCTCAAAGGAGTGATACACTTGGTCCTCAAACCATCAATCAAGAAATTTCATTGCATGATGGCTAAGGAACCAAGATGTACAAGTTAATAAATACACAAATAAGACTCAACAACCATCACCCTATCATGCATGATCAAGGGCAATGAAGACCTAGGAAACTTGGCACATTTCATCACTTTGAGTATGAAATGCCCCAATTTTCCTTGTGTTCAATTAACGTCCGATTGAACACATCAAAACACAATCAAATGCTTAACTTGCACAATTTTAGTTTCCATTTTTATTTACTCTTTTTAATTACCTTTCCATTCCTTAACCAATTAAGTCCATTGGTGAGTTGTCCTCTAAAGAGAAAGAAGTATCAAACAAGGGGTAGTTTAAGGCAAGAGAGAGGTGTCATGCCGTTGATAATGAACCCTCAAAAGAGGATTAAATCATTAAGTAATGAACCTCAATCTCAAGCTTAAGCTATCCTAAGGTTGAAACAACCCTCAAAGCAAATAAAGAGTGAAGAAATGAGGGAGATCGCAGAGATTATAACTGCTGAAATGAAGTGAGAAAAGCACTAAAACATGGCAATCGACTCAAACAAGGGGTGTCTAAAGGCCTAAAACACCAAGCTTGTGAGGACTATTACACTAGAGGCATGCAAAACAAGACTCAAATGCAACAACCAGCTAAAAACAGAGACAAAATAGTTCAAAATAGAGCCTAAAACATGCTAGAATGAAACTACAAATGGCTAGAAAAATAAACTAACACATAGAGCTAATTAGGCTAGCAAACAAGACACGGGGAGGGGAGGCTAACCCCTCCAATTTTGGACTTCAAAACATGATTTTTACCACTAAAAATACTCTAAAATTCAGTGTTCAAAAGCTGAAAAAAAGATAGTTTGAAGGTGGGAAACAAAGGTGGAAAAGCCTTACAAGCAAGGAATAAAGAAGGGTGAGATACCCCCCTAACCTTAAATGGCCTAAAACACTAATTTCAGCCCACAAAAACAGAGTTTTTTATAGCCCAAAAACAGTAGGAATAGATGGAAAATAAGTGGTGTAGAGATGTTACAAAAGCATGAGAAGGTATACCTCTTGAAGAGGAATGAACCCTTAAGTCATAAACCACCAATTTCACACTCTCAAGTGTTTCAAGAGCTCAAATTCAACCTCAAATAACCTCAGTAAGAAGCTCTTTAGGTTTGGTTTAGAGTGTTTGGGCTAAGGTTATGCAAGTTACAAAAGAGAGAGAAATTGTAGAGAGAGAGAGAGAGAATTTTTAACTCCCAAACTTTTCTAACCTTTAAAACAAGAAGAGAGGTCCTCTATATATAGAAAACCAGAGCCTCAGGTCGAAATATCTATATAGAGACAAGTGGAACATTGTGGAAACAGCTGGAGGAAAATATCTGCAAAAAATCTATTTTTTGACACTTGTGGCCGGCAGGCCACTAATGATGGACGACAAGACACATTAGTGGACGGCACCCTCCCACTATTTGTGGCCAGCAGGCCACTTTAGTGGCCGACCACAAAAATCTGTTTTTAGGCCCGATTTCAAATGGGCATATCTCCCTCATCCGGACTCGGTTTTAGGTCATTCTTGAGTCTAAATTGAAGCCCCAGAAGTCGCTTTCCAATGGTGGCAGCCTCACATCTAAATTATAAGTGTGCAAAGAGATATGCCTATTTTAGTGAAGGATGCTCAGTTCTATCTTAAACGGATTGATGCCTAACTTCTTCCCCAACTAGTTTTCGTCACTCTCGTCTCATTTTATTCAAATCCAAACATCTAAACAAGATGTTTTCAAAGAGTTCACCTCCCTTTCATTTATCTCCACTTTGTCCTTGCTCGGTTTATCGAAAAGTGCAATATTTAACGAAATGCGAGCATCGGAGCATCGAGAAGTTTTTCAAAAATATTTTGAAAGAGAGGGTTTTAAGGTTTAAAATAGTTTTTGGTTCAAAATGGTTTTGGTCAAAAATGCGGTTTTAGGTTGGGATCAGAGCTTCCTGTTGAAGAAATTGAGCTATTCCAAAGCGTAACTTTTATCATCGAGTGATCAATTAGTGGCACTCAAGTCTTAAGGGTAGTAAAAAATGGGGTGCCTACAATAAGTTGGCGTGGGCAAAGAGTTAAATATTTAGCAACGACGAAATTATATGTTGGCAAAAGTTTTGTTAGTAAAACAATATGGTGTCACGATTTGCGTTTTTTTTTAAAAATAGTTCCAAATCTCATAAAATTATGAAATTTTTATATATTGTTTCCATATGAGTGTCGAATGTTTGATGAAAATTCAAAATTAAATGATGAGTAGTTATTTTATGAAAATTTGTGAAGTGATTGGTGTTCATTTAGATTATAGTAAAATTTGATGATGGGAGGTGTTTCTGTGTAAAATACTGCTCAATCCGCATCAATTTGCACTGCTCTATCGCTAATTGCTGTTTAAATTTTAAAATTTATAATCCGTTGTCAAAACCGCTCCGCTATAGTTAATACATATATATTTTTGTAATAACCCCGGTCCGTAATTAGCCACTAATCGGTAATTAAGGATGTTAATTAAGTGAATAAGATAAATTATGAGATTAATATGTAATTTGCATGATATTTGGCTTCTATCTGTTACTTATAGAAATATCTGTTTGGAATTCTGCTTTAAAATGAAAATTGAGAGCCTTATCGGCATACGAACCTGAAACTGATTGCACTAATGTGTTATTTGGAATTTTAGGACACCGTGGCGAATTTTATTAGAAATTGATTCAGTTTAGTAAACATCGCATGTGATTAGATTGAGCCTTGGTGGGGACTATTTTGGATTAACTGAATTTCGTGTTAGCCTGAATAAATTAAGATTTCTTACGTTTGATTTAATTATGCATGATTGGTGCCTAATCTAATTCTATTAATGGTCCAAGATGTGTTTGAGTGTGTAATATGTTGTAGCATTTTGTGGTGTAAGTGTAGAGGATAAAACTCCTTGTGTGTGAGTTGGAGGTGTGCATGTATGTGCACGTGTATTGGACTCAAAAGGGAGGTGTGTGTTGTGTACATCAGCCGAGTGAATGAATGTTGTCATTTGTGTCATTCTCGCTCCTCTAGTCCTCTGTATTAAGGAGTTGGCTTCAGAGAGAGAGAGGGAGAGGGAGTTCAGCTAAGAGAGTGAGTGAGTGAACTCAAGGGTTTGAAGAAGAGGAGGAAAACTGAGAGGATTCACTTCCACACATCTGGAATCAAGCTCTAGGTAAGAACCCTTAGCTTATGTTCTGCAAACTAACTTCCATGCATCATGATTTCAACTCATCTTTGAACCATTCTCATGAAATTGAAGTGAAGTTGGGTCTTTGAGCAAGAAAATGGCTTGTGTGCATGTTATGGAGGATTATACCTTGTTCATTCATGTCTTAGGATTTGCTCTTAGAGTCCTTGCATGCATGTAAGTTTTAATCATGTTCATAGCTTCAGAACTCATGAGTGTGTAGATCACCATTTGCATGTTTTGAAGAAAGCAAGAAAATGATTTGAAAATCTTTCATGCATGAGCTTACAAGATCAAATTTGCTAAAACCATGGGTTTGAGCTAAACGTTTGAATGTAATCATGTATCTGTGTTTTTGAAAGGTTTTCCAAGTGTTTTGAGCAAGCTTGGCATGAAAGTGGCCATTGAAATCACATTTTGAAGCTCAACCTCTGTTTTTGAAAATCCAGAAATTTACAGTCCGCTCGAGCAAGGAGACCTGCGCTCGAGCAGAGATTTCGAGCTCTCAGTATATTTTTTTGTAGGCATGAGCTCTACGCTCGAGCGAACCCTTTGCATATTGTCTATACGCTCGAGCGTGGGAGTTGTAGCTCGAGCGTGGTTTTCGACCAACCAATACTTTTTCCAAGTTTGCAGGTCGATCAAGCGAGGGAAGTCACGCTCGAGCGACCCCTCTCATTTTGCATGTCCGCTCGAGCGAGGAAAGATACGCTCGAGCGGGGACCTTATTTTTCAGAAAATTACCTAAGTATTCCACGGCATGTTTTGGCATCCTCATTGCATCTTAGGCATTCCTAAGCCTTAGTTAAGCCATAGTAATGAGCATATGGATTAGAAGCACGCTAAGGAATAAATGTACTAAGTCCCGAGGCTTCAAGTGTGTGTGTGTTAAGTAATGTGTTAAGAATGAACCTAAATCAAGTAATGAAAGCTAAGCCTTAATAGCCACTTGAATGTGTAATGATAAGACATGCTTGTGCTATGTATTTTGTGATTGTAGGTCAACAACTGGGGATTGATTGACCACCTACTGGAATCA
This sequence comes from Camellia japonica, assembly GCA_030407325.1. NCBI lineage: Eukaryota > Viridiplantae > Streptophyta > Magnoliopsida > Ericales > Theaceae > Camellia > Camellia japonica. The sequence goes on along the minus strand of JAPPVO010000010.1, from coordinate 110,631,645 downwards.
CTGTGAGTAACGTTATCGTAAAGATACGTTTATATGAATTATGTTCCAAATGAAATATGATAAGTTATGATTTCTGAATGATATTTGTTTACGTGAACGAACATTCCAAGTTTGAAATCTATTATGGCATCCATAGATAGTCCCAAATCATGGGGGATGACATGAAAATGCGGGTCCATGACATACAAGTTTACGAGATCTCGTTAGCCACTTCATTGTGGTGATATGTGTTTAATCGGTATCCGGAACCGATTACTCTAGTCAGAAGACGTTATGTGATATGTTCTATGGGATGTACCATTATTATGTTCTGATACAAGACTGATTATGCTCTGTTCTGTTTTATGAATACGATATGTACGGATTTCGTTCACTAACCCCTTTACCTTAATGTTATTCACTGGACTTTAGCTCATTGTTTGTATATATATGTATATAGGTGAGCATTCTGGAGTTCGAGCCCGAAGGCTTTGTCTAGCCCAGTGTTCTGTTGTCAGCCAACCATTGTGCCTCACGTGGAGGTTCCCGAAGTATCTTGTATTCGAGTTCTGTTGGTCCTGTACATATTTAAGACTTGTTTTGTATTTTTGATGGCTGTACTTAAGATACTGTAATGTGTGTGGGTATAATACAATGTATGGTTGACTTATGGTTATGTATATAAAGTTTTAAATATAAAGTTTCATACGTCAGCACAGCTCATTGGACAACTATATTTATGTAATTACTTCCGCTAGCCCCTTAATTTTGTTAATCTGTTCAGAGGCCTTCGGTAATCCAAGGATTACTGGCCGGTTACGATGCTAAACTCATAGGGGCGGGTTTGGGTCGTGACAGAGTGGTATCAGAGCACGAGTTATACCGCACACACATGTCCATATGAGCTATAGGATGTCCTAGAAATGAAGTAGGGACATTGCATTATCATGTGTTGGTATGTGAATTATTATGAACACATCCTTATTAAAAATGAATTGAAATGAAACCTATGTGCATGATCAAAGAAGTTAAGTGAAATAACATGTGATGTTAATTTCAATACCGAATGTGGAGTCTATGTGACCATGAAAGTATGAACGTATAAAAGTAAAGGATGATGTGACTGTATCTGAACTAAATTGAAAGTATAAACACGTCTGACATGAAATGAAATGTGGAATCAATGAGAGCTAATAAGCACCCTGTTTGTGTGTAGACAATGGAAAAGACAAGGAATGTAGACGAATCTGAATCTTCTGACGCTAGAATTAGCCGGTTAGAAAGAATAGTTCAAGCCTTAACCGAAAATCTAAAACAACAGAAACAAGGGCAAATACATGTACCTGAACCAGCTAATTATGATATGATAACACCAACGCAGAAATACAATAAGATGAAACCGCCGGAATTCCAGGGGGGTATTGAACCGTTAAAAGCCGAGGCTTGGGTCTTAGAAACTGAGAAAATATTTGAGGTATTTCCGTGTACTGAGGCACAGAAAGTTTTGTTGGCAACATTCACACTTAAAGAAGAAGCTAGGAGATGGTGGATGTTAGTACGAAATGATAATGAGGGTGTGATATGGGATAGATTTAAAGAAATTTTCTTCGAAAAATATTTTCCCCAATGCATCCGAGATAGGAAAGTATCTGAATTTGAACAACTAAAACAAGGTGATATGACTGTGGCAGAATATGAAGCAAAATTTACTGAATTAGCCCGTTATGCACCCCACATGATAGACACTGACTACAAAAAGGCTAGAAAATTTGAAGGTGGACTTGACCTAGAGGTGTTTGACCGAGTTGGCGTTTTAAAACTGTCAAAGTATGTAGATGTCCTTGATAGAGCACTAATGTCTGAGGCAAAACAGCCTTGAAAATATCAAAATCAACATCATCCACCGAATCAGAAAGAGCGAAACAGAAGAAACAGAAGGTTGAAATGACTAGTAATTCGATAACTTCTGCGAATGAAAAATCTAGGGCTACAACGGTGAACAAAGAAAGTCGGGGAAGCAATGTGAACAATGGTATACCTATTTGTAGAGAATGTGGGAAACAACATTGGGGCATTTGTCGCCGCCTGTCAGGAGCTTGTTTTAGATGTGGACAGAAAGGACACTTAGCTAAATCTTACCCACGAGCTCATCCGAACAACACCTAGAAGCAAGGAAGGGTTTACATCCTAGATCCAGAAAATGCTCAGAATACTGAAATGACTGACGCAGGTTGTGGGCCGAATATATGGAAAAATCAGAAGGTGCGTACCATTGGAAGACTGATATTAATCGGCTGTATCCTACGAGAGTGGGAAGCCGAATATAACAAATGTACCGAATAAGTGTAAATCCTTAGGGCCGAATAATAGAAAGGACAATGATTAAAAAGTAGGCCCTGGCCCCGAGGATCAAAAGGAACAGGTATAAATACAGGAACAATGGGTTGAGAAAGGTATGTAAGAATCACTTCACTTAACTTAGTAAACAAGCTATCTTGAGTGTCTGAACTGACTTGTCCGTCGGAGTGCTAATCCCGGCACCCTCAACTGGAGTGTTTGTATCTTTTCAGGTGACTAGCTGAGGATCACTGGCGTCTCCCAAGATCTGAAGAGTATTTCCAAACCACTTCTCCACAATTGGCGCCGTCTATGGGAATATTCAAATACATCCATGGCAGGCGTGACTGAAGATCCTCTGGTAGCCATTGACGAGATTGCACAGGGAGATGACCTCACTCCAGCAAATATGCTCGGAAAAGAAACCATCGCTGCAAGACGCGCCTTGAACTTTGACTCACCAACGACTTCAGCGCAAGAGACAATGCAGGCGATCATGGAACAAGCAAAGTAGAATGAACAAAGGCTGGAGAACATGATCGCTGAAAATAAACGTCTCCGTCAAGATTTGGCCCTTGAAGTAGCAAAATCGAGAGAAGCCATGCGCCAAGATCCCGAACGACCTCCGAGGGCCGGTGGACAACGACCTCGAGCCCGACCAAAGAATACCGATAGCGACTCCAACTCATTACCCATGGAGCTCAACAAGAAGGACGATCCAAAACTTCCAGCTCCTCCGAAAAGAGTCTACATACAAGGAACAAGCGCAGGAGGAGCAGTTCAAACGAAGAGGACCAACACGATCCTTTTGTCCGACGGATTGCAAGGGCGGCCCTGCCCAAGAAGTTCAAAGCTCCGTCATTCACTCTTTACGATGGAAAATCAGACCCCACTGATCATATCCGTCACTACAAGCAGGCCATGACATTGCATGCAGACAACGAAGCCCTCATGTGCCGAATATTCCCCAGCAGCCTGGGGCCATTAGCTGTCAGGTGGTATTACAAGCTGGAGCCGGCCTCGATCAAAAGCTTCCATCAATTACAGAAATCCTTCCGGGCCAGGTTTATCACCAATGAGGTATAGCCGAAACAGGCCGACTCTCTTTGGGCTATGCAGATTCAGTCAGGAGAAACGCTCAGAGTGTATTCGGTACGCTATTGGGAGTGCTTCAACCTCGTCGACGACACTTACAACGACTCCATGGCCATCACCACCTTCAAAATGGGACTACATCCCGATAGTCCTCTTCGCAGTTCCCTGACCAGAAGACCCCCCAAAACAGTCTGGGCGTTGATGAAGAAAGTTGAACAGTATTGCAAAGTGGAAGATGATGCCTTGAGAATAAAAGCCGACCAAATGTCCAACAAAACGGCCCCCCCTGAAATTGCTCAACCAATAAGTTCCATGCCACCTCCTAGCCTTAAGCCACAGCAACGCGCTAAACGAGACAAAAGGCGGGACACTCGCCGATCAAGCGATCAATGCTCCCACTGGACGAATGAACAACTGCAAGTCGACAGCAGGCGTTCGAGGCGTGCCGACAAAAAGTACATAGAGTTGTCAGAACCAATCGCTGCAATAATGACCAAAGTCTAACACCTTCCATTCTTCAAATGGCCGTCAAAGATGGTGGGGCCACCCGACACGCGAAGAAGGGATAGGCGGTGCGAGTATCACAAAGATCACGGCCACGAAACGGAGAGTTGTTACGCATTAAAAGATCGCCTGGAAGAACTGGTGCAAGACGGCCGACTGCAATAGTACGTGAGAAAAGGAAAGTCAACCAAGGCACTAGCCTTGAGGCAGGACTCACCTCCACTTGGCGTGATCCATATAATCTATAGCCTGCCTGCACCCCCAACCATGCACACAATTCAATCGCATCCAATCCCCCAAAAGCAACGTATTCTGACTGAATGGCCTAAAGAAGCTCCGACAATTACTTTCAATGACTCCGATCTTAGCGGCACAACAACTTCCCACATCGATCCGTTGGTCATTAAATTACGCATAAATCGGTTCACCATTGAACGCATTCTCATAGACCGGGGGAGTACTTCAGAGGTTATGTATTACCAAACTTTCATCAAACTCGGCCTCAACGAGTCAGATCTGTCTCCGGCGCCTCACCCATTGTTCGGCTTTAATATGAATCCTGAGTACCCGTTAGGGAAGATCATACTACCTGCTCGAGCGAGCTCCAGAACGGTCGAAGTAGAATTCCTAGTCGTAAAGCTCCCTTCGCCGTATAATGTCATCATGGGGCGAACCTGGTTACATATTATGAAGGCCGTTCCAAGCACTTATCATCAGCTTGTGCGCTTTCCGACAGCCCATGGCATTGAAGAGATCCATGGCTCCCCCCAATCGGCACAAGCAGAGATTTTATGAAAACCCTATCACTGACCCGACCTGTGGGCTTTGATACTTGTATATATATCACTTCTGTAATGCAAACCATTTTTCTTCGTCGCTCAATTCATTTCTCAAACCCCATTGTAACGCTCGTTATGTCGACGATTCGAAGCCCCCCTTTGGTGCATGACACCTTAGGGCCGATTAAGACTCCGGATTCGGAGCGCCCTTCGTGGATATCACGATTGGCCACATTAAGTCTCCGGATTCGGAGCCCCCTTTGGTGCATGACACCTTAGGGCCGATTAAGACTCCGGATTCTGGGTACCCTTTGTGGATATCACGATTGGCCACATTAAGTCTCCGGATTCGGAGCCCCCTTTGGTGCATGACACCTTAGGGCCGATTAAGACTCCGGATTCGGAGCGCCCTTCATGGATATCACGATTGGCCACAATAAGTCTACGGATTCGAAGCCCCCTTTGGTGCATGACACCTTAGGGCCGATTAAGACTCAGGATTCGGAGCGCCCTGCGTGGATATCACGATTGGCCACAATAAGTCTCCGGATTCGGAGCCCCCTTTGGTGCATGACACCTTAGGGCCGATTAAGACTCCGGATTCGGAGTGCCCTTCGTGAATATCACGATTGGCCACATTAAGTCTCTGGATTCGGAGCCCCCTTTGGTGCATGACACCTTAGGGCCAATTAAGACTCCGAATTCGGAGCGCCCTTCGTGGATATCACGATTGGCCACATTAAGTCTCCGGATTCGGAGCCCCCTTTGGTGCATGACACCTTAGGGCCGATTAAGAATCCGGATTCGAAGCGCCCTTCGTGGATATCATGATCGGCCACAATAAGTCTCCGGATTCGGAGCCCCCTTTGGTGCATGACACCTTAGGGCCGATTAAGACTCCGGATTCGGAGCGCCCTTCGTGGATATCACGATTGGCCACATTAAGTCTCCGGATTCGGAGCCCCCTTTGGTGCATGTCACCTTAGGGCCGATTAAGTCTCCGGATTTGGAGCCCCCTTTGGTGCATGTCACCTTAGGGCCGATTTAGTCTCCAGATTCGGAGCCCCCTTTGGTGCATGATGCCTGAGGGCCGATTAAGACTCCGGATTCGGAGCCCCCTTTGGTGCATGTCACCTCAGGGCCGATTAAGCCTCTGGATTCGGAGCCCCCTTTGGTGCATGACACCTTAGGGCCGATTAAGACTCCGGATTCGGAGCGCCCTTCGTGGATATCACGATTGGCCACATTAAGTCTCCGGATTCGGAGCCCCCTTTGGTGCATGACACCTTAGGGCCGATTAAGACTCCGGATTCGGAGCGCCCTTCGTAGATATCACGATTGGCCACATTAAGTTTCCGGATTCGGAGCTCCCTTTGGTGCATGACACCTTAGGGCCGATTAAGACTCCGAATTCGGAGCGCCCTTCGTGGATATCACGATTGGCCACATTAAGTCTCCAGATTCGGAGCCCCCTTTGGTGCATGTCACCTTAGGGCCGATTAAGTCTCCGGATTTGGAGCCCCCTTTGGTGCATGTCACCTTAGGGCCGATTTAGCCTCCAGATTCGGAGCCCCCTTTGGTGCATGACACCTTAGGACCGATTAAGACTCCGGATTCGGAGCGCCCTTCGTGGATATCACGATTGGCCACATTAAGTCTCCGAATTCGGAGCCCCCTTTGGTGCATGACGCCTAAGGCCTGATTAAGACTCCGGATTCGGAGCCCTCTTTGGTGCATGTCACCTCAGGGCCGATTAAGTCTCCGGATTCGGAGCCTCCTTTGGTACATGTCACCTTAGGGCCGATTAAGTCTTCGAATTCGGAGCCCCCTTTGTGCATGTCACCTTAGGGCCGATTAAGTCTCCGAATTCAGAGCCCCCTTTGGTGCATGTCACCTTAGGGCCGATTTAGTCTCCGCATTCGGAGCCCCCTTTGGTGCATGGCACCTTAGGGCCGATTAAGTCTCCGGATTCGGAGCGCCCTTCATGGATATCACGATTGGCCACATTAAGTCTCCGGATTCGGAGCCCCCTTTGGTGCATGGCGCCTAAGGGCCGATTAAGACTCTGGATTCGGAGCCCCCTTTGGTGCATGTCACCTCAGGGCCAATTAAGTCTCCGGATTCGGAGCCCCCTTTGGTGCATGTCACCTTAGGGCCGATTAAGTCTCTGGATTCGGAGCCCCCTTTGGTGAATGTTACCTTAGGGCCAATTTAGTCTCCGGATTCGGAGCCCCCTTTGGTGCATGGCACCTTAGGGCCGATTAAGTCTCCGGATTCGGAGCGCCCTTCGTTGATATCATGATTGGCCACATTAAGTCTCCGGATTCGGAGCCCCCTTTGGTGCATGACGCCTGAAGGCCGATTAAGACTCCGGATTCGGAGCCCCCTTTGGTGCATGTCACCTCAGGGCCGATTAAGACTCCGGATTCGGAGCCCCCTTTGGTGCATGTCACCTCAGGGCCGATTAAGTCTCCGGATTCGGAGTACCCTTCGCATGAACAAAACAAAACTCGCCAACATCCGAAATAAGGTGCTTAATTAAGCATATAAAAAATTCAGAATAAGACGCAAATAAGGTGCTTAACTAAGCATATAAAAAAATTCAGAATAAGACGCAAATGTTTGAAATAAAACTTTTTATTCGATCAAACAGTTGTTACATAAACGCAACCCGCATTTGAGCATTACAATTTTTATTTGATCAAACAGTTGTTACATAAACGCAACCTGCATTTGAGCATTACAATATCCATTTTCAACCTCAAAAGCTAAAGAGGGGAGAAGACGCATTGGTAAAGCGGCAGCGCCGAATCAACTCCCGTCACCTGGAAGTCCTCTGCGGTTTGCAATGCCTTGAGCCAACTGTGCCCAAGTCCTCCCCTGATACCATTGACAATGTCAAGGCAAAGATCCAGGACAAGGAAGGATAAACCCAACGGTCGTTGCCTTTCCTTTCGGGGTGATCTGCTTCGACGACTTGAAGATTCATGCCAACTTTTGGACGCCCTACTTCCCATACAGATGGGTCCTCTGCCGCGCTCCATGGCAACACTAAGTTCGGCTGAACTCCGAGCCTCTCTAACTAACATCCGCACTTATCCCACCTCACATAAGTGATTGTTTATCTGCGCGAAGCGCCCACTCCTTTTATTTTCAATACTGGCAGCAATCTCGAGGCCCCAATCCCGAGGCGATTTCACTAACACTAAACTCCATGAGAAAAACGTCGGTTGACATTCGCCACGGCATAGTTATCCAAACGACTTTTTGAAGCACGTACACTGGCCAAAAATCTAGGCCTCGAGCCGAGTTGAATTTGCCGCAGCCACTCTACCCACTGGCTTTCGGCTTCCTCAGGTTACAATAGCCTCATTCAGGAATAAACGGCTATCACGTATGGGTCGACCCTGCCGATCAACGTTTATACATTCATTCAAACATATACAATAAAACGAAACGCATACATACCAAATACGAACTGCAACAAAATATTTATAATAGAATGTTTTTTATTCAATAAAACAAGCAATATATTACATAGTTTTGAACGTGATCTGCGTTTCAACCTTACAATAAGTATACTTATACGGCGTCACCCTCATCCTCACTCTTCTCAACTTCAAAAGCAGAAAACGAAAAATGTTTACTGTGGTAGAGTGGCGATGCCGAATCAATGCCCGACACTCGAAGAGCTTCTGCGGCTTGAGATGCCTTGATCCAACCGTGCCTAAATCTACGATTTTCACATCGGCAAACTTCTTCAGCAAGTTTTTCCTTGGTCTTTTCGATTCCAACTTTTCGGCCTTCATGGAAACCTTTCTCATAGGCCCTCCCCTTTGCGTTCTCCATTGTGAACATACTCGCCGTCTCACGATCGACAAGTGTGGAACTGATGAGTCGACTAGTAACCCTTTCTTCCACGATTGGGTTTTCGTGCCCGGCAGGTTGTGCCTAGGCCGCCTTGGTCTTCCTTAACTCGCGCTCAGTCGCCTCCGCGCGAGCCTCCAAACTTCGAATACGTTCCTCCTTCTTCTCCATTTCTCGGCGGGCAGCGCGCAACCGCATGGCGATTTCATAGGCAGTGTAAAGCCCCTTCACCGCCCGTGAATGCCTTCGCGAAATACTTCGTAGTCTTGACGACCTACCATCGATTGCTGAACCTCAGGAGGAAAAATTTGTCGAGCAAACTCGACCGCTACATTTGGGTCTCGAACGATCGAGTCCGCTTCTGTCATGGGTCTATTCCCCATAAATACCGCAAAGCTTAATGGGCACGGATTCGAGGCAGATCCCCTCTCGACTCGAGGTTAAGAAGATCTGCCCTGCGACTGCTTGTCCTGCTTGGGCGACCTGCTTCGACGTCGAGGAGACTGACGCCTCTCTCAATCCCTGGAACTCCTACTCCCTGTGCGCGAAGGGTCACCACCTCGATTCATGTCTCCACCCAGCTCAGCTAGCGTCCTCGCTTCCCCTCTGCTGTTAAAGAAGAGTCTGTTTGACATTCACATGATACCTTCAAAAGCTGGAGTCAGTTGTTTACTGCATTCATAAAAGTTGTACCCTTAATCATTTATCCTTTACAGAGGCAGCACCCTCAAGGCAATCTCATTAATTGTGAAAACCTCAATCGCCCGGCGCCGACTGGATCGACCCGCCTGGGGCAAGGGCAGATAGATTAATCTATATATTCGGCTCAATCGTCTCTTCCGGCGCCCAAATGATCATGCACCGCCTGGGGCAAGGGCGTGATAGATTTATCAATATATTCGGCTCAATCGTCTCTTCCGGCGCCCGAATGATCATGCATCGCCTAGGGCAAGGGCAAATTAATCAGTCTATTCGGCTTAAGTGCCCCAGCCGGCTCATGAATCGACTTCAAAATGATCATGCACCGCCTGGGGCAAGGGCAGATTAATCAATCTATTCGGCTTAAGTGCCCCAGCCGGCTCATGAATTGACTTCAAAATGATCATGCACTGCCTGGGGCAAGGGCAGATTAATCAATCTATTCGGCTTAAGTGCCCCAGCCGGCTCATGAATCGACTTCAAAATGATCATGCACCGCCTGGGGCAAGGGCATGATAGATTTATCAATATATTCGGCTCAATCGTCTCTTCCGGCGCCCGAATGATCATGCACCGCCTGGGGCAAGGGTAGATTAATCAATCTATTCGGCTTAAGTGCCCCAGCCGGCTCATGAATCGACTTCAAAATGATCATGCACTGCCTGGGGCAAGGGCAGATTAATCAATCTATTCGGCTTAAGTGCCCCAGCCGGCTCATGGATCGACTTCAAAATGATCATGCACTACTTGGGGCAAGGGCAGATTAATCAATCTATTCGGCTTAAGTGCCCCAGCCGGCTCATGAATCGACTTCAAAATGATCATGCACTACTTGGGGCAAGGGCAGATTAATCAATCTATTCGGCTTAAGTGCCCCAGCCGGCGCATGAATCGACATCAAAATGATCATGCACCGCTTGGGGCAAGGGCGTGATAGATTTATCAATATATTCAGCTTAAGTGCCCCAGCCGGCTCATGAATCGACTCAAAAACTCCTAAGTTCGTCTCTTCCGGCACCCGAATGATCATGCACCGCCTGGGGCAAGGGTAGACTAATCAATCTATTCGGCTTAAGTGCCCCAGCCGGCTCATGAATCGACTTCAAAACTCCTAAGTTCGTCTCTTCCGGCGCCCGAATGATCATGCACCGCCTAGGGCAAGGGCAGATTAATCAATCTATTCGGATTAAGTGCCCCAGCCGGCCCATGAATCGTTTCAGCATAATACCAACGAACTATTCGGCATACGAATGATAAGTTGATATTTCCAAGATATCCAATCGTAGAAAGCTTAACAGAGTAATCATTCTATCTAAGGTAGTGAAAGGCAAAAATTCTTCACCAACATAACATCACAAACTGTGCATAAGTAGTAGTAAAACAACAAGATAATTTTCATTAATAAATTGAGCGCAGACAGTAGCCAATTTATACATGAAAACTACTCGGAACCAACAAAAGTCCTTAAAACAAAAACATACATTAAAAAGGAAAGCATTTCATAAAATTCGAAAGACTCCCAGATTAATCCTCGGGGTCAGACTCAAGTGGCTCAACGTCCACCTGCTCATAAGGAATTGGCAAGGCCAATGTAACCCCAGCGGCATCAAGGGCCTTGAGCCACCCATGTTTGAACCCCCGATTCTCAAACTTGGGGACTTCATCTACGTATTCTTTGAAGGCGGCGCCTTTTCCTGCTTCGAATGCGGCAGAAGCCTCAGATTCTGCCTTTTCCTTGGCCGCCTTCAACTCTGCTAACTCAGTCTCTATCTTGTTAAGCGCCTCCTCGGCTAGCCTAAGCGATTCTTTGCTCGTGTTCGCCCTATCTTCGGCATCAGAACAGAGATGATCGACAGCCCGAGCCCTTTCTAGTTCGGCTTCGGCTCGTGCAGTCTCCATCGCGGCTCTCATCATCTCAAACTCGGCCCTGCTCTTTTGATCAACCACTTCTGACTGCAAACGATCAATCCTCTCAAGGGCATCGTGTAGGCGGCGGCCCAAGTCGGCGATCCTGCCGACCGTCTGCAAAACGAGTTGGGATCATTAGATGTCATAGGCAACCAAAATCAAAACAAGTCAAAGTTCACCTACCAAAAGGGCCGACTGCGCAGATAGGGCTACGACCACCAAATTCGGCACGGCATGAAAAGATGCCTTATCAGCTGGTAGGGAGACTGAAGCCGCCAGGCTCAAGGCTACTGCTGGGTCAGTAATGATGGATGCGTTAGAGGGAATCAGTGTGTCTCTGATCTTTGGCTGAACAATGAAAGGAACAACCACGTCCGATTCTTCTAAGCGAGGCCTTTTGTCGGCAAGACTATCTTCTGAACCGGCCTCTCCCTCAGCGCTACGCTTCTTGCCCCGCTCTTCCGGAATCAACCGTTTTTCAATGACCGTTTGTTTAACCTCTTTCGCCGTTTCGGCCGCAACAATCTGAGCTGGCTCTTCAATAACGGGTTCGAAAGACTCAATCAAGCCAGGTCTAGAACGGGCAGCCTCGGCCTTTTTTCGGGCGGGCATACGCTCGGCATTTTTCTTTCGAGCCATCTGCGTGAGGCTTTCCCCAGCCATACCTTCAAAAAAATCACCAGGCAGGTCTCCCAAACTTCCAAAAATATCTCCAGAATAAAACTCCGCCCGACCCGAAATGGACGGCGAGGTAGGCTGACTACGTCTGGCTGCCTCAAACGCCGAGTTTAGGGCCTCGTCAACCTCTTCAGCCTCCTCAGCGAACTCTCTGGCCGGTTCGGCGACTACCTCTACCACCGGCTCGACGTCTTGCCCCGAATCAGAAGCTTCGAGACCAACTTGCCTAAGGCTCTTGAAGCTAGGAAAGACAAGAGCCACAAGTTGTTGATCGCCGGATGGAATCGGAATGTTGTCAACGGCTGAAAAAGTAGTATAAGTAGGCTCGTATCGAAGAAGTATGTGGGCCGCTCTCCCTTGCTTCTGTACGTTTGGACGGCCGAAGTATCCGAGTGCAGTCGTAATCTGCGCAAGGACTGCGTCGTCAGTAGAAACCAGAATCTTCTTCAAATTACTGCCTGCAAAGACAAAGGGTTAGACACGGAGAGAAGGCCAAGTAAAAGAAAAGTTCGGCAAACACAAGGAGACACACGGCAACCTGGTTCACCCCTCCGTCTAGGAATAGGGTCTAGGCGACCCTCGCCTTCGCCAAATTCCCAGTTCCCTCGGATATTGACCATTACGTCATCCACACGTTTACCAGAACTGGCAAGCATGGTTACCAAATGATGGTGAGTATCCTTGCCCCTAAGAAAGTACCGTCCAAGCCGACCGGAAGATTTGGCTAGAGCATAGCAATGCCGAATGGCCGGAATGCCAAGATCGATCCTGAGGCGCCAGTTCAACTCTACGATCCCCATTACGATTCGAAAAAAGTTCACGTTTGGCTGAAAGGGAATCAGACCCCAATAGCGGAGGACGACCCTAAGGAATGGATGAAGGGGAAAACGGACCCCGCCCTCTGCAATGGATAGGAGAGGAAAGACGATTGAATTTCGATCCTCTCTCTCCATATCCAGAGTGTTGTCCGTCACGAGAGATAGATGAACATCGTCGGGGATGGAAAAGTGTCGCCGGAATCCGGCGACACGACCCTCAGAAAGGAGGTCTTTCAAGTGTTTAGCCATTTTCACGGGGAATAAAGGGTTCGCCAAAATTAAAATAACAAACAGAAAGTGGGATTGCAAAGAAAAGAGAAGAAGACTTACAAGGAGCAAGGGGGACGAGGATAGACGGAGAAGAGTTGCAGAAAATGCGAGTCAAAGAAGGGATATCCGCTGGCGGTCCAAGAGTCTCGAATACTTGACGAACTGTGCATTCAAAAGGACTGAAATTTCAAATCACAATAAATGCGAGACGCACGAATGAGGCGGGAAAGTGTAATGATGAACAAAAAGGTGTGCGCATCCTGACATCTATATTGGGGTATGCAAAGCCGCCTGACCTATTTTAACTTTTCCAATTCAAGACTCAACACGCCGATTAACTACCGTCAATGGGGAGTTCGGGGGGCAATTGTTGGGGCCGAGTATATGGAAAAATCAGAAGGTGCGTACCATTGGAAGACTGATATTAATCGGCTGTATCCTATGAGAGTGGGAAGCCAAATATAACAAATGTGTCGAATAAGTGTAAATCCTTAGGGCCGAATAATAGAAAGGACAATGATTAAAAAATAGGCCCTGGCCCCGAGGATCAAAAGGAACAGGTATAAATACAGGAACAATGGGTTGAGAAAGGTATGTAAGAATCACTTTACTTAACTTAGTAAACAAGCTATCTTGAGTGTCTGAACTGACTTGTCTGTCGGAGTGCTAATCCCGGCACCCCCGACTGGAGTGTTTGTATCTTTTCAAGTGACTAGCTGAGGATCACTAGCGTCTCCCAGGATCTGAAGAGTATTTCCAAACCACTTCTCCACACAGGTATTACCTTAATTATGTGCAATTGTTTATATGGGAATTTGTGTGGAAAGTGTACATTCCTTAGCCTGATATAGATTGTGGACATGTTAATTGAACTAATTGAATTATTAGAATTATGAACCCCTAGTTATTGACTGCCTCAAAAACTTGCTAATTTTATATGAGATGCCTGAAGCCCTATAACGAATTACCTGAGCTTTGGGAATTGTTGAGACTTATGGACAACAAGAATTTGCTGGGTTAGAGTTTTGTACTGTATTGCAACAATTTAATATGAACTGTTAGGTTTGACCTTTGAACTATGCTAGAACGAATGAATATGGGAACACATCATAATTGACTATAGTTTGGGAAATCTATACGACCATGACTTGAACTGAACTGTTATATATTTACTGACATCATCGAATGAGTAGACCCGTGATCTCGAATTATATACATGAATCAGCCACGTACGGAACTTCCGAAAATTGAGAACTTATGTCAGGTTGGAAGAATGAACCTTTGCTTATGAAATTGCGAACGAATGCCTAAACGATAATTGATTCTAGACTCGTGTCCGTATACATATGTCCTTGCTTGTACGCTTTGAGACCTACTGCCTGATGTGAACTATGTGTGATGCTTGAAACCCTTTTGTTCAACAACTATCTATGCCATGGAGAATGTCTGGACTTATGTATATGCATACCTATGCTTGTGGATGTTATTAGACTTTGGACATATACAGATATGACTATACCTTTGCTCAGAATAATTGATGTGATTATTTGTCGATAACTTGACCGTTGGGATTATGACTCTAGGGAAATGTTATATTGACTGTGATGCTTGCTTCTTGATATGAACAATTACATACCTGTGCACCACATGTGAATTCACTTGGAAAATGTAACACTGGATGTGACCTGAACTCTTCGATATGAACTATCGTGACACATAACTCTGATATGATTTGAGAACCGAAGAACTTAGAACAACTGTGAAATTTCTGACTATGCACCTAAGCGAACGGAATAAGAACTATAGAACTTCTGTTTGATGATTCACGCTTTGAACTGTTACTTGATATGACTGGGTAGAACTTCATCTGAGATGACCGGATAGAAATTTCATTGATTTGATCTGAGGAGACCCCTATTGAAAGCCGTTATCTGATTTGATTACACTATAGGGGATTGGGAATTGCTTATGATTGAATGACAAAGCTGTGTTGCTAAGGGAACTAACCGAATGAAAATTTGAGTCGATCTTGAACACTTAGGAAGAATGTAAACCGTCAATAGCAGACTATGTGATTATGAAATCTGGTAACTTATGTTTGGGAGAGATGGGAATACTGTATAATGACATGTGCTTAATTGCGCTGGGATTACCATTGCTGTCATAAACCTAATTGACTAGGAGAATGATTGCTTCTGTGGTACTGTATTTCAAAACTAATGGAATCTGTTGATAACAGACTAGTCTGATTGAAACACTGACTACCTGGAAGTATATATAATCTGCATGTTCAATGAATGACTGCTTCTGTAGTGACACATGATATGATTGAATCTGTGAGAACTGAGGCTGACAAACAGTTTGCGAATGAATACTTCGGAATTCCGTTTACTGCAAAGGGGTCAATGTATGGAGTTACCTTGTATTCCTGATAACTTTAGAATGACCTGGACTGACTGTGATGGATTGTCGAATTGAGAACCAAGTTGAACAAAGACTAGATGAATGACTCGGGAATGAATAAATCAAATCTCTGTAACTTAACAGGGGAAATTACTTATGAAAATGAGACCAGTGCAAATCTATAACCCCGATAAGTACTCGATATAAGTAATGTGAGTAATAATACAGTAAAGTTGTGTGTAACTGTATTTATGTCTGTGTCACAAAATAAGTTTTGTTTTCTGAAATGCTATATGCTGTATATGAATGATTGATCAATCTCTGATATGCATCCGTGACTCTGGCTATTATGTGACATCTGTTGGCTGTTACCCGGTATCGGAGGTTCCTTTATGGAACTTATATCTGTCTGCACTCTGTTACCCGTACCGGAGGCCTCGTCATAGGGGCTCAGCTTCTGTTCTGTTCTGTTCTGTAACCCGGATTCGGAGGTTCCTTTATGGAACTGGTTAGTCATAACCATCACGTATCTGTATCTGTTCTGTATCTGCCCTGTTAGTGCTAATGAATGCACCACGTATGCTTAAGCAAGAAATGTGGCATCCATGTATGATCTGGACAAGAATATGAAAATGAACATGTATTTAAATCTGTTCTAGACTGAAATCTGAATGTGTATAAGACCCTGTGTTGATATGAACCCTAATCTCTGTATATGGTTATGCTTCTGTTTTGTAAAGAGTTGAAGTGGTATTTCTGATATATGATAACTCAAGTTTGGAGGACCAAACTTTTTAAGGTGGGGAGACTGTAATAACCCCGGTCCGTAATTAGCCACTAATCGGTAATTAAGGATGTTAATTAAGTGAATAAGATAAATTATGAGATTAATATGTAATTTGCATGATATTTGGCTTCTATCTGTTACTTATAGAAATATCTGTTTGGAATTCCGCTTTAAAATGAAAATTGAGAGCCTTATCGGCATCCGAACCTGAAACTGATTGCACTAATGTGTTATTTGGAATTTTAGGACACCATGGCGAATTTTATTAGAAATTGATTCAGTTTAGTAAACAACGCATGTGATTAGATTGAGCCTTGGTGGGGACTATTTTGGATTAACTGAATTTCGTGCTAGCCTGAATAAATTAAGATTTCTTACGTTTGATTTAATTATGCATGATTGGTGCCTAATCTAATTCTATTAATGGTCCAAGATGTGTTTGAGTGTGTAATATGTTGTAGCATTTTATGGTGTGAGTGTAGAGGATAAAACTCCTTGTGTGTGAGTTGGAGGTATGCATGTATGTGCACGTGTATTGGACTCAAAAGGGAGGTGTGTGTTGTGTACATCAGCTGAGTGAATGAATGTTGTGTCATTCTCTTGCTCCTCTAGTCCTCTGTATTGAGGGAGTTGGCTTCAGAGAGAGAGGGAGTTCAGCTAAGAGAGTGAGTGAGTGAAATCAAGGGTTTGAAGAAGAGGAGGAAAACTGAGAGGATTCACTCCTACACATCTGGAATCAGGCTCTAGGTAAGAACCCTTAGCTTATGTTCTGCAAATTAACTTCCATGCATCATGATTTCAACTCATCTTTGAACCATTCTCATGAAATTGAAGTGAAGTTGGGTCTTTGAGCAAGAAAATGGCTTGTGTGCATGTTATGGAGGATTATACCTTGTTCATTCATGTCTTGGGATTTGCTCTTAGAGTCCTTGCATGCATGTAAGTTTTAATCATGTTCATAGCTTCAGAACTCATGAGTGTGTAGATCACCATTTGGCATGCTTGTTACCTTGACCTTGTGTGCATGTTTGAGGCATATTGCATTTGGCGTGCTTATGTTGCATTGTATAGCTTTTCCATGTTGCATTGCATTGCATTGTGTTTGGTTTGGGGTGTCAAACCAAACACGAGGAGCGAGGAACGTTCGTACTTGAAGTGACGAAACGTGCCTCAATCCTTAGTCGCCGACGCTCTTGATCCAACATGATAGAGTGTGAGGCCTTCATGTGTTTTGTGCATCCATTCCATATTGATTTGCACACTTGGCTTCTCTGGCCATCATGCATTGAAATGCGTGATTGATGGCCCGAGGGTCGAGGACTATACTCCCTTGAGCCCGTGACATGATAGGGAGGGTGGTCGTGCATACATTGTCTTGTAAATGCATTGTTATGCTATGTTTGTCCTCTGCTGCAGCAAAACAGCATTCTGCAGGAAGAGATGGCCGGTCGGCCATCTTCAGTGCCGGTCGGCTACAAATTTATGGCCGAGAGCCCCATTATTGGTCGATGACCAGTTCCCCTTGGCCGATGGCCTTTCCACTTGGCCGATGGCCTCTCACAGCACCCAGAAGGTGATTCAGAAGCATCCTTGAGACTTGTGCAGTTTTCAGAGGTGCAGAGCAGTGTAAACAGAGGCATCATGAGCATGGCGATAGATTTCCGAGCGGAGCCAAGCATGCATGCATTTGTCCCTCTTCCCGAGGCCTCTTTACTGCTTTAGTAGCTTAATTAATTTGTTTAATTAGTTAAGTGTTGTGTAATAATTAATTAGCTAGTTAGTTATTTAATTAGTCAATTTGTATTATTTATTCGAACCCTCCGTCAAGAGGGCGAATTTTGTAATAAGTGTGCGTGCATGCGTGCGTGAATGTCTTCCAACCCCACGTCTTTCTCCCTTTTACTTACCTGCTTTCAATGGTTAGTTTTAGGGCATATTTCATTTACCATACCTTATGCTCGCATGTTTGCATCCATTCATCTGTATTGCATACACCGGGCTCGGCGTATCATACAAATTACATCGTATTTCAATTCCAAGTTGAATACATGTATCAATTGTTGCATGTCATATGCCATTTTAGAATAGAAGAGCCTATTTCTAGTTGCATCTTGCATGTGTTGCATTAGCCATCCTAAAATAGCTAGGATCATGAATTGATTACTAACTAGCTATTGTTTTGGCTCGAAGTACTAGGTAAGCTTTTATGCTTTAGCATCTTGCATGAGTGTGAGTGTTGCCATGACAACATGCTTGCCATGAGGCTATTTGCTTATGTGATATAAACTGCCTGAATGTCTGTGGGTGAAGGTTGGATTGCTTGAATTGGAACAATTCATTGAAATCCACATTTTAGCCTACTTGCAAGTAGCAAACTTCAAACCATTTTCAAACAAATGTGCAATGCTTTGTTCCAAATTACGCGATCTAGTCTATACTTGTGTGTTGTGCGCATCACAGTAAGATTAGCTAATTAACCGGAATAAGAACGCATGTGTTTTCAAAAACAAGATATCATGCTTAGTACAGGCCGATCTTTGATCGGGCAAGCGGAGGTGCTCATAGATGACCTTCCCCAATCATACCCAAGTTCCCGAGCCGAGGCAACTTTGGTGATGACGGACACGTGGCCTTACGCACGAGTCAAGGTTTCCTAAATTTCCCAAAATAAAACATTTAGGTGGCGACTCTGTATCTGGCAAAGCAATCCATGTTTGGCACTTCTTTCTTAAAAATCAGTTTTCCAAAACGATTTGCCGGATTTGGACTCTTTGGTGATTTATCAATCTTGCATTGCACTTTGCGAGATCAGATTAAAGAACCGTGACATTTGAGTCCGAACTGTAGCATGAGGCCCATGGGCGCATCTACAGGGGCTGTTGTCAATTTTGCTATATTGTTGCTCTGGCACTGGTTCAGGTTCTATTTTTGTTGGAATGCTTTGCTCACCTGTGGACTGCTATGGTTCAGGTTCCATTTTGTTGGTCTGTGATATGTTGTGTTTGTGATCTGCCTTCAATGTTTGGTGAGGCTAGCTAATTGGATGGAATGTGCCTTGTTGTTGCTTTGGGAGTGATTGATGCTGCTATCTATTGAGTTGATTCTAGGTTAGTGAGTCTAGTTTTGTTTTTGCTGTTGCTGGATGTTCATTTTGAGTTGGTTGCTGAGTGAATCTCAATGATTAGTTTACTGAGTTGGTGCAAGTTGGAGTCTCAAGGATATTAGTGCATGATGCTCCTGTATGCTACTGATGTGTGATGGTTTTCTTGTTTCAGAGCTGATGCTAGTTTGATGTTGTTATTGGGTGTTCACTTCAGTTGGCTGTTGTTGATCTGTGTGGGCAATATGGATTGCAGCTGTTATCTTTTGTTGTTGTATTGGTTTCTTGCTTTGTGCATTTGTTTTGGTGTTTGTGATATGTGAAGGATCATCAGTGCATGCTAGTACAATAGCCAACAAGCTCATTAAGGTTGTGAACAGACATGATGCAGCAATTCCACCAACCAGTAGCTATTAGGGGTAGAAGCAGAAATTTGACTTGATATTGGCTGCAAAGTATAGGTGGTTGTTAACATAGAGAGGTGGATGAACTGTTATGTTGGCCTGAACTGCTATAGTGTGGAGTGTTGAACTGTTGTGGTGTCTGTCTTGCTGTGCTGAACTAGTATGTTGTACTGAACTGATGCTAAAAAGTTTGCTCTGTGTATTGGTGAAGATGGGCTACTGATAAAAGGAGCACTTACTCTGTGGTGGACTCCGCTGCTATATATATGGAATGTTGTTTTGATTTGTTTTGATCTGTCAACTAGTTTTGGTCTGTTTATTTCATTATTTTATTACTGTTTGGTAGTTTTGGGTTGTTTGGTCTGTATCAGGTTTGGTTAGCTTTTTATTGGGTGAGGTTGTTTTTGGTGTTTGTGGTTGGTTTCTCACCAACTCGTGATGGTGTGCTAGCATATGATTGGGCGGTCTTATTGGTGCCAACCTAGTTGGGATTGATTAGGTTCGCTATAATGCTTTTTGCACTCATCCTCCTCTTTCTTTTATTGATGTAATAATTTTCTGTTTCATCAATAAAGAGAGACGGAAGCAACACATAAATAAAAACAAACTAAATGAAATAAACTAAAGTAAATAAACTAAATTAAAATAGAATATCTTAAATAAGAACAAATAACAGAAATAGTAATAATACAAAACAAACTTACAATCGTTTACTGGAAGTAACTGGAAAATACAGAATTGTTTACTAGAAGTAACTGGAAAATACAGCTTCTACATACATCCGGAAAGACTGAATTTTAAAACAACAAACTAGAAATTTTACAGAAACTGCGAAAGAAAATTTTGAACTCTTTCCAACTCTGAATTGGCCTTGACTGAGGAGCTTCTTTTATAAGCAATATGGATAATTGTTGTGGGAGCCGAATGAATAGAAGAGTTGGAAGGGATGTGTCCCAGAAGTCAGAGACTGTTTGGCTCCGTATTAATCAACTAAGATACCGAATACATTGAGATCGCCAAATAGACGGGGAGATGTATGTTGGAATAAACAAAAGGATAATAAGTAAAAAGTGGGCTCTGGACCCGAGGTCCAAAGAATGAGTATAAATACAAGAGCTTCAGATTTAGAAAGGTATGTAAGAATCACTTCACTAAACTTAGTAAACAAGCTTTCTTGAGTATAAGAACTGACTTGCCCGTCGGAGTGCTAACCCCGGCACCCCCGACCGGAGTGTTTGTCCTTGCAGGTGACTAGCTGAGGATCAAGAGCGTCTCCCAGGATCTGAAGAGTATTTCCAAAACCACTTCCCCACAATTGGCGCCGTCTGTGGGAATACTCAAGTACATCCATGGAAGGCGTGACTCAAGATTCTCCGATAGCCACCGACGCGATCACACAGAGAGTCGACCTCACTCCGGCAAATATGCTCGAGAAGGAAATCATCGCTGCAAGACGTGCCTTGAATGTCGATTCACAAACGACTTCAGCACAGGAGACGATGCTAGCCATCATGGAACGAGCCAAAAAGACCAAACACAGTTTAGACAACACCATCGCTGAGAACGAGCGCCTTCGCCGCGATCTGGCCTTGGAAATAGCAAAGTCCAACAAACAGTGCGCCAGGTTTCTAAGCGACCCCCAAGGGCAGGCGATCTACGGTCTCGGGCCCGACAGCAAAACACCGACGCTCGTTGTGCTTCAGCCGATTACTTCGAGGAGTTGACAAAAGACGAACGTCTCCAGCGAAGTGTTCCGCGTGATAACATCCATATGATATACAGCCTGCCGAAAGCCCCGGCCGTACATGCAATCCAGTCCCTCCCAGGCCCTCAGCAGCAACTCACGCCAGCAAAGCGACCCCGAGAATCGCCAAGCATCACCTTCGACGACTCTGATTTGATCGGCGTAACACTCCCTCACATCGATCCATTGGTTGTCGCGCTACGCGTAAACCGGTTCACCGTCGAACGCGTTCTTATAGACCAGGGCAGCACTTCGGAGGTCATGTATTATAAAACCTTCATCAAACTCGGGTTCACCGAATCGGACCTGACTCCGGCCCCTTATCCACTATTCGGCTTCAATGCCAACCCCGAATACCCACTGGGAAAGATCAACCTACCCGTTCGAGCGGGTTCCAGAACGGTGGATGTAGAATTCCTGGTCGTCCGGCTGCCATCGCCGTACAATCTCATCATGGGGCGATCGTGGTTGCATACCTTGCAGGCCGTCCCAAGCACCTACCATCAATTGTTACGTTTCCCAACAGAACACGGCATTGAGCAGATCCGCGGCTCCCAAAAATCGGCACAAGCATGTTACCTCCTGGCCGCCAAAATGCCAAAGGAATTGCAGGTAAACTCCATTGAGGTACCCAATCGGGAAATCCTGGATGACGTCGGGCGGCAGCCAAGCGAAAAGGCCACAGAAGGTTTAGACCGAGTTGACATCGATGGAAGCCCGGAAAAGTTCTTCATGATCGGCACCTCTTTAAACCAAGCCGATAGACAGCAGCTGATCTCCTTTCTACTCGCCAACCTCGACGTCTTTGCGTGGACTCCGTACGAGATGCCGGGTATAGACCCATCAGTTTCACAGCACCACCTGAACGTCGACCCCACATGCAAGCCCATCATTCAGAAAGGCCGTCGGTCTGCCGCAGAGCACACTGCTGCCGTCATAGAAGAAGTCGACAGACTGCTTGACGCCGGGGCAATTAGAGAAGTCACCTACCCCACGTGGCTCTCCAACACAGTGGTGGTGAAGAAGAAAAATGGAACTTGGCGAGTGTGCGTCGACTTCACGGATCTGAACAAAGCTTGCCCCAAGGACTGCTTTCCCTTACCTAGAATCGACCAACTCGTCGATGCAACGGCGCGCCACCAACGCATGAGTTTCCTCGATGCTTACAGAGGCTACCATCAGATCGCCATGCATCCAGATGACCAGGACAAAACTGCATTCCTCACCCCAAGAGGAACCTACTGCTACAAAGTTATGCCTTTTGGGCTGAAGAATGCAGGGGCAACTTACCAAAGACTGGTCACCGTTATGTTCAAAGAACAACTCGGCCACACTATGGAAGTCTACATCGACGATATGGTGGTCAAGTCCAAAGAAGAACAGGATCACATAGCCGATCTAGAGAAGACATTCGGCATCTTGCGCAAATACAGAATGAAACTGAACGCCTCCAAGTGCGCGTTTGGAATCGGCTCCGGCAAATTCCTGGGTTATATCGTCAACCACCGTGGAATCGAAGCCAACCCGAGGCAAGTCACAGCAATCTTGGAACTCGGTTCCCCCCGATCAGTGAAAGAAGTCCAAAAGTTGATGGGGATGGCCGCTGCACTCAATAGATTCATCAGTCGGTCAACAGACCGCTGCAGACAATTCTTCCAGACGCTACGTCAAGGCAAAGCTTTTGAATGGTCCGCCGAGTGCGAAGCAGCTTTCACCGGGCTCAAGACTTACCTCCGGTCAGTACCTCTCTTGACAACACCAGCTGCCGGTGACCCCCTCATTCTGTATCTGGCAGTCTCCGATAGGGCCGTCAGCGCCGTACTATTAAAAGAAGAGGAAGGGCAGCAACGGCCAGTGTATTATGTGAGCAAGGCAATGGTCGATGCCGAGACACGTTATCTTCCGCTGGAAAAACTCATCCTAGCCTTGGTCATGGCAGCAAGAAAACTGATGCATTACTTCCAGGGGCATAGCATTGGGGTGATAACAGATTATCCCCTCCGATCAGTACTACGGAGTGCAGAAGCATCAGGACGTGTTTCAAAATGGGCTCTTGAACTCGGCCAATATGACATTCAGTTTTTACCCAAAACCGCAATCAAGGGACAGGTGCTGGCCGACTTTGTTGCCGAATTCACAGGCGGGCTTTCCGACCTTAAACCTGCCGACGTTCTTCCAAAGGCTGAAGTTCGATCAAAGCCGAACTGGAGAATTTATGTCGGGGATATTTGGCAGCTATACTGTGATGGATCGTCTAACCAACGGGGCTGCGGCGCCGGCGTAGTAATCATGTCTCCCGACGGCGCAGTAATAGAGCAGGCCGTCAAGCTTGGCTTCGAAGCATCAAATAACGAGGCCGAGTATGAAGCCCTCTTAGCCGGTCTACGAAATGCACATATTCTCGCGCTCGGCGTTTGCTAGTGTTTTGTGACTCAAAATTGGTCATCAACCAGCTAAAGGGGGAGTACGCTGCAAAAAACGACCGTATGGCGGCCTATATGAAAACGGCCAACTCTTTGCTAACGAAGTTTGACCATCACGAACTGAACCAAATAACACGTGATCAGAACACACACGCAGATGCCCTGGCATGCCTAGCCTCCGCCATCAATTCTGAGCTCAAACGGACCATTGAAGTAGGTTTCATCCCGGAGCCGAGTATTGGCCCTTCGGAGGAAACCCACGTCAATGTTATAGAATCCGCATCAAGTTGGATGGACCCCATAGCCGGATTCCTCTCTTCTGAACAACTCCCAGAGGACAAAAAAGAAGCACACAAGCTACGCAATAAGGCCCTGCGATACTATCTGGACAAGGAGGGCTTTATAAAAGTCCCTCTCGGTCCTTATTTGGAATGCGTACACGCGGACAAAGTGGAGGAGCTTCTAACTGAGATATATGAGGGCAGTTGTGGTGCCCACTCTGGCGGACGCTCCCTGGCCCATCGAGCTATAACACAGGGGTATTATTGGCCGATAATGAGAGCCGACGCAGAAAATTATGTTAAAAGATGCGAACAATGCCAAAAGTTCTCCCCACTAACCCATTTGCCCGCCGAAGGGTTGAACTCTATCACCAGTCCCTGGCCGTTTGCTCAATGGGGGCTTGATATCGTAGGACCGTTGCCAAGGGCCCCAGGAAACAAGCGATTCTTAATCGTAGCAACAGATTACTTTACAAAATGGGTCGAAACGGAGGCTCTAACACATATACGAGATGCCGACATAAAGCGATTTGTATGGAGAAACATCATTACGCGATTCGGCATTCCAAGAGCTCTCATAACAGACAATGGCACCCAGTTCGATTGTGGCGTATACCGAGAACTGTGCAGCAAATACGGTATCGTGCCTTACTTCTCTACGCCCGCGTACCCCCAGAATAACGGTCAAGCCAAAGCCTCTAACAAAACCATCTTGGACGGCATCAAAAAGAGGCTGGAAAGAGCTAAAGGCAAATGGGTCGAAGAATTTGCCGAGTGTATTGTGGGCGCACCGCACAACGCCGAGGAGGTCCACCGGAGAAACGCCGTTCGCTCTATGCTTCGGAACCCAAGCAATCTTACCCTTGGAAATCGGCCTCCCGACTTTGAAATCGCAAGCCTTTGATACGGGCCGAAATGACATGATGCATGCCCTGGACCTGGATCTAATCGAGGAACGAAGAGACCGCGCCCTGGCCTCCATGGCACGATATCAGCAGCAGCTCGCTAAGTCGTACAATCAACGAGTTCAGTTGCGCCGTTACACTCCAGGAGAGCTGGTCCTGAAGAAAGTACTTCCAGCCGACCGGAGACCGGCCGACGGAAAGCTGGGTCCGAACTGGGACGGCCCCTATCAAGTAGACTCCATTGCAGGAACAGGGGCATATCGGCTCTCGGACATGTCAGGAAGAAGCCTGCCACGGCCTTGGAATTCAACGCATCTACGAAAATTTTACCAATGACCCGATTTGTGGGCTTGGTACTTGTACATACTCTGCTGTAATGCAAAAGTTTCTCGTTTTTATGCCTCAGCTCTTACGCTTCTTGATGGCCAAATAAGTCTCCGGATTCGGAGCGCCCTTCGTGGATACCACGATTGGCCGAATAAGTCTCCGGATTCGGAGCGCCCTTCGTGGATACCACGATTGGCCAAACAAGTCTCCGAATTCGGAGCGCCTTTCGTGGATACCACGATTGGCCAAACAAGTCTCCGGATTCGGAGCCCCTTTGGGTGCATGACATCTAAGGGCCGAATAAGTCTCCGGATTCGGAGCGCCCTTCGTGGATACCACGATTGGCCGAATAAATCTCCGGATTCGGAGCGCCCTTCGTGGATACCACGATTGGCCAAACAAGTCTCCGGATTCGGAGCCCCTTTGGGTGCATGACATCTAAGGGCCGAATAAGTCTCCGGATTCGGAGCGCCCTTCGTGGATTCCACAATTGGCCGAATAAGTCTCCGGATTCGGAG
Organism: Camellia japonica; assembly: GCA_030407325.1. Taxonomy (NCBI): domain Eukaryota; kingdom Viridiplantae; phylum Streptophyta; class Magnoliopsida; order Ericales; family Theaceae; genus Camellia; species Camellia japonica. The sequence continues at coordinate 110,605,819 of JAPPVO010000010.1, read as the reverse complement.
CACCCTTCGTGGGGATCACTATTTAACTGACCAACTACATGGTTCCTAATTGGAACCGATCGATGCATATTCGAACGTTTACATCACGCAATACAAAAGCTGACAATAAATTGAGATAGGGCGTTTAATTACGCGCAAAACATTTCAAAAGCTGCTAATAAAGAAATTCTATTTATTCAAAAGCCGCCAAACATTTCAAGCATTTGATAAAGTAATTCTATTTATTTAACATTATAGCCCACTAAGTCGGCATCTTCGTCGTCGCTTTTCTCAATTTCGAACTCGGGATACGGAAGGTAATGCCGATGATATAGGGGCGAAGCCGAATTTATGCCCACGGACCCAAGAGCTTCCACGGTTTGAAGGGCCTTGATCCAGCCATGCTTGAAACCACGATTTTCGCATCGGCAGACTTCCTCAGCTAGGTCTGTTTTGGCCTTCTTGATCCCGGCCTTCAAGCCGTCCGGATATCCGCTCTCATAACCCGAGGCCTCTCGGTTCGCCCTCTTCCCCATGCTTTTCGCTTGGCTGTCCACCACCGACTCGGCCGCTCAAACACTCTTCAGCTCCCTAAGCTCACTCTCAGCCTTTTTCGCACGAGCCTCCAGACTGCGATTCCTTTCGTTGTTTTTCTCACTCTCGTGTCAGGCTTCGCGCAGACGCATCCTGACTTCATAAGCGCTATACAGTCCCCTGACAGCCCCATGTATGCCATCCCGAAATACTTCGAAATCTCGACGTCCGACCATCGACTGTTGGACCTCCGGCGGAAAAATCTGCCGAGCGAACTCGACTGCCACATCTGGGTCTTTAATTATAGAATCCGCCTCCGTCATTGGTCTATTCTTCACGAGAACTGCAAAACTCAACGGTCGTGGCACTGCGTCAGGCTCAACAAAGGGTCGTGGGCGCGGGGAATCTTCCCGTTGTCCATCCTTTCGGGGTGATCTGCTTCGACGACTAGGGGGCCGCTCTTTTTCCCGATCCATGGATGCTCTTCTTCCCGTGTGAATAGGCTCGCTTCTGCAATTCATTTTGACCTCTGAACCCAGCCAATGTTGGCCCCTGCCAGGTTTGGATCAAGCCTGAATAAGAAATGAGTCGAGTTGTTGGCATGAACTCGCCCATTTATTCTGGGGTACATGCAGCTCCCCTGAGAAAACGTCAGAAAGACTAAGCGCCAAACGTCGTATGCCACTCAGCCAGCCCTCGCTTCAGAGCCATCGGCTCATTCGGTTCCTCAGGCTCGCGCCCTGGCTAAGGCAAGGGCAGATTCATTAATCTATTCGGCTATATTTCAAGCGCTATCGCCGATATCGCTGGGGCAAGGGCTAGATTCATTAACCTAGCCGGCTATATTTTCAAACGATAACGCCGAGTAATTTACGCCTCAGCCAGCCCACTATTCAGAGCCATCGGCTCGTTCGGTTCCTCAGGCTCGCGCCCTGGCTAAGGCAAGGGCAGATTCATTAATCTATTCGGCTATATTTCAAGCGCTATCCGCCGGTATCCGCTGGGGCAATGGCTAGATTCATTAACCTAGCCGGCTATATTTCAAACGATAACGCCGAGTAATTTACGCCTCAACCAGCCCTCGATCAGAGCCATCGGCTCGTTCGGTTCCTCAGGCTCGCGCCCTGGCTAAGGCAAGGGCAGATTCATTAATCTATTCGGCTATATTTCAAGCGCTATCGCCGGTATCGCTGGGGCAATGGCTAGATTCATTAACCTAGCCGGCTATATTTTCAAACGATAATGCCGAGTAATTTACGCCTCAGCCAGCCCACTATTCAGAGCCATCGGCTCGTTCGGTTCCTCAGGCTCGCGCCCTGGCTAAGGCAAGGGCAGATTCATTAATCTAGTCGGCTATATTTCAAGCGCTATCGCCGGTTAACCTAAGATCGCCGGTTAACCTAAGGCAAGGGCGGATTCATTGATCTAGCTGGATATATTTTCAAATGATAACGCCGAGTAATTTATGCCTCAGCCAGCCCTCAATTCAGAGCCATCGGCTCATTCGGTCCCTCGCTCGCGCCCTGGGATCGCCGGTTAACCTAAGATCGCCGGTTAACCTAAGGCAAGGTCGGATTCATTGATCTAGCCAGATATATTTTCAAATGATAACGCCGAGTAATTTTTGCCTCAGCCAGCCCTCGATTCAGAGCCATCGGCTCATTCGGTCCCTCGCTCGCGCCCTGGCTAAGGCAAGGGCAGATTCATTAATCTAGCCGGCTATCTTTTCAAGAGATCACCGAGTAACTTATGCCTGAGCCAGCCCACGATTCAAAGCCATCGGCTCATTCGGCTTCGCGAGCCCGCGCCCTGGCTAAGGCAAGGGCAGATTCCTTAGTCCGATCGTCCGGGCTCAAAATTAAGTAATATCATTCTTCATCAGCAAAATTGAGCACAACTCATGACATTTTATATATGCAAAATAAATAAGCTATAAGCCCGCACAAAAATGTCTGACAAAACAATTATAACAATACATCTGTGAAATCCTAATAGTCATTTGCCCAGCTCAGCCTTCGGAATCAGTCTCCAACGGCTCGACATCCACTTGCTCATACGGCACTGGCATAGTCAGTGAAACTCCAGCTGCAGCAAGGGCTTTGTGCCAGCCATGCTTGAACCCCCTGTTTTCGAACCGCGGGACCTAGTCCACATATTCGGCGAGCCCAGCATCTTTCCCGGCTTCAAATACTTTGGAAGCAGCCGCCTTCATGTCAGCCAACTCAGCTTCCAGGCTGGCAACCGCCTTCTGGGACAATCTCAGCGCCGCTTCACTCGCGTCCGCCTTCTTCTCGGCGTCCGCTCGGGATTGATCGGCAATGCGAGCCTTTTCTACCTCGGCCTCGGCCCGAGAAGCTTCCTGGTTCGCTCTCAAAACTGCATCCTCTGCCCTCTTCCTCTGGCCCTTTACTTGCTTTCGTAAGCGATCAATCTGTTTGACGGCGTCGAGATGCCGACGTCCCATGTCGGCTATCCTTCCGACGGTCTGCAAAGGAAGAACCCAAAAACATAACCTCAACAGTACTTGGATAAAGTGAAGAAAAGTCGGAATACGTACCAGAAGTGCCGATTGCGCGGCCAGTGCTGTCGCATTCAGATCTGGTTCCACCCGGAAAGCCTCCATATCAGACGGCAACGACACGGACGTAGCCACACCGAATGCGACTTTTGGATCTTTAAGCGCCGAAGCGTTAGAGGGAACCGGCATGTCCTTTACCATTGGACGAATGACAAAAGGAACAACCTCATTAGATCCCTCCAATCGAGGACGCTTACCACCATGTTCGTCTGAACCGACCTTAAGGTCAGCAGAGCGTTTCTCTGCCTTTTCCTCAACTTTTTGGCCGACTTCCCCGACCAACGGAGATTCGGCATTCTGACCTTTTTCCGTCTCCTCTACAACCCCCAAGGACTCTGATTCGGCAACAGGGAGGGGGAGTCGAGATTCGGTGGCGGGCGGTATTTCAGACGAAAGGCCCTCCGCTCTTCGCTGTGCGGCTAACCTCTTCGCATTCGCCTTTTTGGCAAGCTTTGTCAGACTCAATCCGGCCATATCCGCGGAGTCTATGACGGGAAGATCCTCTAAGCATTGAAAAACGTCGGCAGAAGGAAGATTCCCTGGTCCCGATGTAAATGGAGGATCGGCGGAATCCAATACCTCCTCAGACTCGGTCTCGGATTGATCTGATTCGGCGATATCAGCTACCTCATTTCGCTCCGAATCGGACCCTTCAAAGCCTACCTGCCTCAAGTTTTTTGAGTCAGACAAAATAAGAGCAATAAGGGAATCTTCACCCTTCGGAATTGGTATGTTTTCCGCCGCCGAGAAGGTTGTGTATGTCGGCTCGTAACAAAGCAGAATATGAGCCGCCCTCCCCTGTTTCTGAAGACTTCGACGGCCGAAATACCTGAGAGCAACCCTAATATCTGAAAGAACGGCGTCGTGGGTTGAAGATAGTACCTTTTTCAAACCCCTCCCTACACGAGACGAAGCCGTAAGATTTCAATGGAATAGGTTTTACAATAAAAATAAACACATGACACAAACAAGGAGATACTCGGCGACCTGGCTCGCCCCTCCGTCTAGGAATAGGGTCCACACGATCCTCTCCTTCGCCAAATTCCCAGTTACCTTGGACAACGACCATAACATCATCAACTCGTTTCCCAGAGCTGGAAAGCATGGTGATTAGCTGATGGTCGGTGTCCTTAGCTCTAAGAAAATAACGCCCTTGCCGACCGGAGGACTTAGCCAAGGCATAGCAGTGCCGGATAGCCGGAATGCCAAGGTTAGTTCCAAGGCGACGATTCAACGCTACAATCCCCATTATAATTCTAAAGAAATTCACGTTAGGTTGAGAAGGGATTAAATCCCAATGGCAAAGCACAGCCCTTAGAAATGGGTGTAGAGGGAAGCGGACTCCACCCTCTACGATTGACAAGAGAGGAAAGGTGATTGTGGTTTCGTCCTCCCTCTCCATGTCAAGGGTGCCATCTGCAAAAGTGACAGACGGACGTCATCAAGAATAGGAAACGGCGTCTAAAACCAGCAATTCGATCTGATGAGAGGAGGTCTTTCAAATGTTTTGCCAGCCTACAGTTGACAACAGATATGCCAAAGAATAAAATGGGAATAGTTCTCGAAGCAAAGAAGTGGAAAACTTACAGAGGGTGAAGAAGATATTGAAGGAGAACAAAATTACAAGAACGATCCAAAGGCAACCAGCGACGCAGTATCATGGATGCGAATCCGAAGGTGACGCAACTTAAAATCACAATGAATAGGTATGTACGAAGAGGCGGGAAGTCGGTACGACAACCAAAATTGGGGGTGTACTTAGACGTATGCTTTGTGGGCCCAATCACCAAAATTTTGGTCGGGTATTCAAATTCGGAACCAAGCACTCCAGCCAACAGACGTTGGAAGAATGCTTGGGGGGCAATTGTGGGAGCCGAATGAATAGAAGAGTTGGAAGGGATGATCCCAGAAAGTCAGAGACTGTTCGGCTCCATATTAATCAACTAAGATACCGAATACATTGAGATCGCCGAATAGATGGGGAGATGTATGTTTGGAATAACAAAAGGATAATAAGTAAAAAGTGGGCTCTGGACCCGAGATCCAAAGAATGAGTATAAAATACAAGAGCTTCAGATTTTAGAAAGGTATGTAAGAATCACTTCACTAAACTTAGTAAACAAGCTTTCTTGAGTTAAGAACTACTTGCCCGTCGGAGTGCTAACCGCGGCACACGACCGGAGTGTTTTGTCCTTGCAGGTGACTACTGAGGATCAAGAGCGTCTCCCAGGATCTGAAGAGTATTTCCAAAACCACTTCCCCACAACTGTTAAACTTGTGAACTGGGAACTGTAAGGCCTGTGATTGGTGCTATGAGGCTTGTGACTTCAAAAACTGGAAAATACTATGAAACTTGTGACTTGAAAAGTTGGAAAATAAGAGGCACATGGGTGCTGAAGAGAAGAGCATCTTTTTGTGACCGAAAACTTTTTTACATTTTGTTTTTTTTTTTAACTTGCAGTGAGGAACGTGACTGCACAATTGACTGATGGGGAATCAATATATATCACAGCTTTTCTCAAAGTAAGAGTAGTGATTGCTGATTGTATTATACGAATCCATGATTTTTTAGACATATGGGTCTTGAGCATCTTGGAATTGTGAACCATATGGATCATGACTGATTTGAGGCTTCAAAGGAGGCCGAATCATCTGAGGCTTCATCTTCAATTTGACTTACTTGTGACACTACATCAATAATTTGGCCATTTGGATCAATTTATCACTAGAGGTTGACTTGGGATTTACTTTGGGCTTGGCCTTGGAGGACTTGGATTTGGAAGGTTCAATGCTGGTTGATGGGCTTCCAAGTCTGACTGTAGTGAGAGGAAGTGGGCTTCCTTATGTGACTGAAGCATTTGGGTTTTGCTGAGACTTGACCATTGCAGGAGTTAGGGCATGAATGTTAACTGGAAATTCTTGCTAGACTTGTTCAATAATACGATGGGCTTTGAATGTATCCCACCATTTAACAAAATGTTGACGACTGACTATGTTATTGGATAAGCTGTATGGCTATTTAAAAATCCAAGGGACTTTTTATTTGGACATGAAATGGAGTAACTAAGGAAACTGACTTTTATGCTAGCTGAGTTTGTAAATTGAAGAGAAGTAATTGGCTTGTTCTATTAACTCAGAAGGGATGATTTCTGGGATGTCACCATGCTGTGACTACCATCTCAGGAACCAAGAAGGGAATTCTGATTTGAATTTGTGGTCAAATGAGACAAACCAAGAATGACTATATGACTCATTTTGATGTAAAAGGATTTTGAACCAAGTATCAATGTAATCATAGTAACTATATTGTATATCATGGTTAGGAAGGTCTCGTAGTAGAAAAGGGAGACCCTATTCTTCCATGGAAACAATATTATGAATGTACAAGAAATAATAAATGATTTTATTGGTCTGGACTTGATCATAGATAGGTTTAATGACTATTGACTTATGGTGGAAAAGAATATCCTTATAAAAGGTTATTGACTTATCAGGATGGGAATGAATGAAATGCCATCGATTAGGGAAATAGGATTTGACTAATTCAAGAACATTGTGGATATTTTTATGGACTGGTTTTTTTGTAAAAAAGATTGAATGACTGTTTAAGAACATAATATGTTCTTGGGATAGACTTGTTAGGAGGCATTGGTGTAATTGATTGGCAAGCAAAAGGGTTTGAAGCCAAAGCCGAAGTGTAACTAGGTTTAGGAATATTACCAAGAATTTGGTATCGGTTGACTAGATCAATTGGAGGTGAAACAATAGGTTGACTAGATGGCATAATGGCAAGAGGTTTTGTAGTAGGTTTGTGGCTTGACATCGATAAGAAAAATGACAGAAGGAGATTAGCATCCACTGAGGACATCTAATCTATCCATATGAAAGTTAACTAGATTAGTGTAATGAGCAATGAAATTGCAATAACTTCTAATCTGATTGAATTGAAGGCAAGGGTCTTGATGAAGGTAAGGGTCATTTTGTAGTGACTTTAAATAGGATATTTTAAACTTATAATAGTGAATAGTTTTGCGGTATCTTGTGACTTGTAATCTATTTGTAGAACAATAAGGAGTAGGCATGATGCACTATCCTCCTTATAAAAATTCTCGGGTAAGGAAATCAGGGATAGAATTTTGACTACCAGGAATATATGTAATATCAAAATCAAAAATACTTAAAATGGATTGCCATCGAGCAAAAATATGTTTACTAGCAATATTTTGAACATCTTTTTCCAAAACATATTTAGCACTTTTGCAATCAACACGTAATATTTGATTTAAAATATCATCTTGAAATTTACTAATACATAAATCGATAGATAAAATTTCTTTTTTAATAGTACTATAATTTTTCTATGCTTTGTTCCAAACACCAGAATGAAAATGAACAATTTGTTCAAATGACTGGGGAGTGATTTTCTGAAGGAGAATGCCGCCATAACCAACATCAAAAGCATCAGTCTGAATAATTTTGAATGAATTTTCAGTAGGAATGCCAAGACAGGGCAAGGTCTTGACATATTTTTTGACTTGTTGAACAATATCAGTATGAGTAGAAGACTAAGGAGGAGGATTATCTTTCAACCTATCAAAAAGGGTTGACAAGTTTTCCTGAGGTCTCTGTAAAATTCAGCAATGTAATTTAAGGAACCTAAAAACCGTTGTAACTGGGTTTTGTCTAAGATTTCATTAGGGAACTTAGAAGCAAACTCAATAGATCGACTGATAGGAAGAATTGTACTTTGGTAGATATCATAACCTAAGAATCTAACTTTAGTTTGGAATAACTTACTCTTAGGAGCAGAAATGACTAGACCATTATATTTGATAATATGGAGAAACGAATTAAGATGTTTCCTGTCATGACCTGAACCCGCCCCCGTGGGTTAAGGACAAAACCGGCCAGTAATCATAAGATTACCTATGGCCTTAAACCAAAACAAATGTATTTTAACAGAGTTAATGGGGGCCAAACGGAAGCAGTTCAAAACTTTGTCCATAGAGCTGTGCTTACATGGCACATCCAAACAACCAAACATATATACATTAATAACTCACAACAGAAATACAGCAGCATAAGTTCTGTACAAACAGGATCATCCAAAAACTAAGTCAACCCATGAAAACTATATACAGACATATGCAAAGTCCTCGCCAACATGACAAAAATAACATAGCATAGCAGAAAGGCGAAGACGAGTCTCGTGCGTGAGACACTAGGGCTGACTCTCCAAAACTTGGTTATTCCACACAGGCTTCACTGGGGCTGGGTCTGGACCTCTCTTGGCTCACCTACAAACACATGAATGAGCGTGAGCGATAGCCCAGTGAATAATATCAAATAAGAAGATACAAACGATATGTAGAACAACATACTCTGAACGGCCTTGGGCCCAATTCACATTTTTATTTAACATTTATATACACAATTTGAGTCAAGTGACTGTGGTTTCAAACATACCGGCATTTGGCCCATTTATCTTTCATTCCTGTCAAAACGGCCTCTGGCCCACTCATTTATGTCAAAACGGCCTCTGGCCCACCCATTCATGTCAAAACGGCCTTTGGCCCATCCATTCATGTCAAAACGGCCTTTGGCCCATCCATTCATGTCACAACGGCCTGTGGCCCATCCATTCATGTCAAAACGGCCTTTGGCCTATCCATTCATGTTAAAACGGCCTTTGGCCCATCCATTCTTATCAGACATTTGTCCACAATTCAAACTACCAAATCATAAGGCATAAGGCTTATAAGAAAATAAGCAACTGGACAAATGACAAGCTTCCAAATATCGATATTACTCACAGTGATCGGTTGGTTGGTTTGCCCTGGAGCTCGGCCCTACACAGTCCATGAACACAAAAGGGTCACCAACAATTCAATCCGTTCTTAAATTCACATTTTCCTTTAGGGCTTTCTTCTTATCTCTTTAACTCACGCTCAATGCATGCCTAAGAGTACTTAGAAGTGAAGGAGAACGGAAAACGAAACACAGAACATAAACAAAATTCCAGAAAATAGGGTCCCCGCTCGAGCGTGGACTTCCCCGCTCGAGCGGACCCAATTGGTCTGCAAAAGTGCTGGTTGCATCAAATTCATGCTCGAGCGTGAACTCGAGCGCTCGAGTGGAAGGTCTATTTACATAGCTCCCCGCTCGAGCGTGGACTTCCCTGCTCGAGTGGACCCATGCCTGCAAAAAAAATAATAGGAGCATGAATTCCACGCTTGAGCGTCGGTTCCCTCGCTCGAGCGGACATCATAAATTCTGGGTTTTCCAGAATGGTTCTTGAGCTCGAATTTCGCCATTTCAACCACATTTCTTGCATATTATGGCTCCAATTTCACACATACATATACCTACATGATACCAACACCAAATCATAACACAATGAAGCTCTATTTCTTGAATTACTTACATGCATGCCTCAAATTGCCCGAAACTCATAACCAATACATCAAATTCAAGCATGCAAAGCTCATACCTCCATGATCTACTCTTGCATGTGAGAAATATTCATTCCTATCAACTTAATTGCTGAAGAGATGATCAAATACATGGATTTCAAACAAGATTCAACATAGATTATACACATTGTGTTCAAATTTTGAAATTCATAGTAATTTCCTACATGCATGCATCTATTGACTTTAAATTCAACACATACAACTCAAATTATGTCAATTCTCACTCTTGATTACCCAACTAGCTTGAATACACAAAATCACAAGTCCAAACTTATGAATCAAGGGATGATTACTCACCTAGGAGCTTAATCCTTACAATCTATGGTAAATTCTTGAGTGTGCCTTCAAGATCACCAAGCTTTGAGGCCAAAACTTCAATCTTCCTTCACCCTCTCTCCCTCTAGCCGACCCTCTCCTTTTCTTAGTGTTTATGATTAGCCAAGTAAAGCTTAAAGGAGAGAAATTGGGTGTGTAGTGCCCATATTAAAAGCCCCTCTTGTTATATTATTTTAATATCAAATCATAGAGCACTAAGTCACTAATTAAATCAATTTAATTTGATCCGAATCAGTTTTCAATTAAATTTCACCGTAGGCTCTAAAAATTATGCCAATCTCAATGGTGCAATCAATTCCAGGTTCTTTGGCCGATAAGGCCTTCAATTTAATTTCCAAAGCAGACAATTAAACAGATATTCCTACGGTAAACAAATAGAAATTCAAAACCACATATTTTCACCTAATGGCACACGAAACCATATCAAAACACATAATCACATTCTTATTAAGGACCAATTAACATAATAAGAGACAGGGTTATCACAGTCTTCCCCCCTTTAGGAAGTTTGGTCCTCTAAACTTATTTTACCTTCGTCGGGAAACAGATGTGGATAGCGTAGTCGCATTTCCTCCTCTTTTTCCCATGTAGCATCCGTCCCATATTGTTCTTTCCATTCAACTTTCACCATTGGGATGGACTTGTTTCTCAGTTGCTTCACTTGCCGGTCAACAACTAGTTCCGGCCATTCAGCGTACTCCATATTTTCATCCAAAGCTACCCGGTGATAATCAATCACATGAAACGGGTCTCGGAGATAACCCCTCAACATCGACACATGAAACACATTGTGGATTTGCTCAAATCCCGGTGGCAAAGCAACTCTATAGACCACCGGGCCAAGCCTTTCTAGAATCTGAAACGGCCCAATGTAACGGGGCGACAACTTGCCCTTCTTTCCAAACCTGACTTGGCCTTTCATCGGAGAAACACGGATGAACACATGGTCACCAACCTCATACTCAAGAGGTCTTCTCCGAATATCTGCATAATTCTTTTGTCGGTCCTGAGCTGTTTTGAGCCTTTGTCGAATAGTCTTGATTTTCTCAGAAGTGTCTTGCACAATTTCAGGCCCAAGTAAGGCCCTATCCCCGACTTCTGTCCAACAATTTGGTGATCTACACCTTCTACCATACAAAGCCTCGTATGGTGCCATACCGATGCTGGAGTGGAAGCTGTTATTATAAGCAAATTCTGCAAGTGGCAAGTAGTCTTCCCAACTCCCCTGGAAATCCAAAGCACACATCCGAAGCATATCTTCCAGAGTCTGTATTGTTCGTTCTGATTGCCCATCTGTCTGTGGGTGGAATGCAGTACTGAACCTTAGTTCTGTCCCCATAGCTTCCTGCAAACTCTTCCACAATCTAGATACAAATTTCGGATCTCTACCCGACACAACAGATACCGGAACTCCGTGTAAACAGACAATCTCATCAACATAAATAGTAGCCAATCTATAAGCATTAAACGTAGTTCTAACTGGCAGAAAATGTGCAGATTTAGTCAGTCTATCAACTACAACCCAAATAGAATCCATACCTCGAGAAGTCTGAGGTAGACCAACAACGAAATCCATAGTCACATGTTTCCACTTCCATTCAGGAATAGGGAGAGGTTGAAGTAGACCGCCTGGTTTCTGATGTTTAGCCTTAATTTGCTGACACTGAAGACACTTGGACACATATTCTGCAATCTCTTTCTTCATTTTAGGCCACCAATAGGTTTGTTTCAAATCCCGATACATTTTATTGTTACCCGGATACATAGCAAATACGGATCTGTGGGCTTCATCTAAAACCCTCTTCTTTAGTTCCGGAATATCTGGGACATACATTCTGTTCCGAAACCTCAACACTTCATTCTCAATGCTAAACTCTGCTTTCGGACTTGTCTCAAATTCATCAATCACTTTCTTGAGGAACTCATCCTCTTTCTGTTTCTGCTTGATTTCGTCAATGATTGCCGGCTCGGCTGTAATAGTGGCTATCAGTCCGCCCTGTTCACACATTACCACTTCAATTTCAGATTTTTCAAAATCTTGCAAGATCTCTCTCTGTTCAGTAAGCAAACAAGCCATACTCCCCGTTGATTTTCTGCTCAAGGCATCAGCAACTGTATTAGCTTCCTCGGGGTGATACTGAATCTCTAAATCATAATCCTTTATCAGTTCCAGCCATCTCCTCTGTCGTATATTCAACTCCTTCTGCGTGAAGAAGTATTTCAGACTTTTGTGATCTGTGTAGACTTCACACTTTGCTCCATACAGATAATACTGCCAGATTTTCAAAGCAAAAACAACTGCGGCCAATTCTAGGTCATGTGTTGGATAATTTTTCTCGTGTGGCCTCAACTGTCGGGAGGCGTAAGCAATAACCTTTCCGTTCTGCATTAACACACAACCCAAACCTTTATAAGACGCATCACTGAAAATTACAAAATTCTTCGTACCTGAAAGTAGTGTCAAAATTGGTGCAGTGGTCAATCTTGTTTTCAGTTCATGAAAGGCAGCTTCTCTTTCGTCATTCCATTCAAATGATTGCCCTTTTCGTGTCAATTGGGTAAGAGGCACAGCTAATTTCAAAAAGTCCTTCACAAACCTCCTGTAATACCCAGCTAAGCCCATGAAACTACGGACTTCTATCACATTTGTCGGTGTAGGCCAATTCACAATTGCCTCTATTTTCTGTGGGTCCACTAAAATTCCTTCCTTGTTGATCACATGCCCTAAGAAAACAACTTCATCCAACCAAAACTCACATTTCTTTAGTTTAGCAAATAATTTTCTTTCTCGAAGTATTTGTAGGACAGTTCTCAAATGATGTTCATGTTCAAGTCTATCTTTGGAATATATCAAAATGTCATCAATAAAAACCACAACAAATTCGTCAAGGTAGGTTTTAAAAATTCGGTTCATTAAGTCCATAAATGCTGCCGAAGAATTAGTCACTCCAAATGGCATGACAAGAAATTCAAAATGACCATACCTCGTTCGGAATGCGGTTTTCTCAACATCTTCTGCTTTTACTTTCAGCTGATGATACCCGGATCTCAAATCAATCTTGGAAAACACTTGCGAGCCCTGTAACTGGTCAAATAAGTCATCAATACGGGGTAGGGGATATTTGTTCTTTATTGTTACCTTGTTCAATTCCCGATAATCGATGCACAAACGCAAAGTTCCATCCTTCTTGTTCATAAATAATACTGGTGCACCCCAAGGCGAAGTGCTAGGTCAAATAAACCCCTTATCAAACAGGTCTTGCAACTGTTCTTTCAATTCTTTCATTTCGGCAGTAGCCATTCTGTAGGGAGTTTTAGAAATGGGCTGGGTGCCTGGTACAGTTTCAATAGTAAACTCTATCTCCCTATCTACCAATTCCCCTGATAATTCATTTGGAAACACATCTGGAAATTCTCTAACAATAGAGATATCATTCAATTCAACATTCACAGAATGTTCAGACAACACATAGCACAAATAACCCTGGCACCCTTTCCTGATCAGTTTACATGCTTTCATTGCAGATATCAAATAAGGTGGAGGCACTACCCCATTACCCACAAACACAATCTCTTTCTGTTCTGGTGGTTTAAACACAACCCGTTTTGTCACACAATCAATGGTGGCACAATATTTGGTTAACCAATCCATGCCCAAAATTACATCAAAATGTCTAAAATTCAAGGGCAACAAATTTGCATGTAGGATAGCATCCTCAACACGCATATCACAAAACCGGTATATAGATTCACACAATACAGATTCCCCAGATGGAGCAGACACACATAGCAGATATGGCAGTAATTCTAAGGGTCTATTCAGTCTAGATGCAAATGCATATGTCACAAAAGAGTGTGTGGATCCGGAGTCAATTAACACAAAAGCATCCTGATTACATATAGAAATAGTACCTGAGACAACTGCGTTGGCATTCCGTGTATCGCCCGGAACAAGCGCAAAAACTCTCCCCTGTCTCACGGTATCCCCGGTAGTAGCAGATCTCAAAGTATTTCCCTACTTTGGGATCGATGCAGTGGAACTAGCAGCTATCTTTCCACCATTCTGATTACAATCTCGGGCCATATGCCCTTGTTTCCCACATTTGAAACAGGCTCCTGATGCACGGTAAAAAACTCCACGGTGCCTTTTGCTACAAATGTTGCACATGGGAGCTGTGTCTCGGGAAGAATTCGAAGTATTTGAGGAGCCCGTGTTTTGCTTTTTCAGAAATTTCTTCTTTGAAAAGAAGCATTGCCTTTTGCTGCCTTTCCATTCTGCCGTTGGCTTAGCCTGTCTAGCTATGTTAGCCTCTGATATGATGGCCCTGTCTAGCACCCCAATGTAAGTTTCTAGCTTCAAAACATTCACTCTTTCTAAAATGTCGCTTCGAAGCCCACCTTCAAAATGCCTTGCCTTCTTATAGTCCGTATCAATCACGTGTGGTGCAAACCTGGCCAATTTAGTGAATTTGGCCTCATACTCAACTACAGTCATGCTGTCTTGCTTAAGTTCCATGAACTCCGCTACTTTCCTGTCCCGAACACACTGCGGGAAGTACTTATCATAGAAAATTTCCAAAAATTTCACCCAATCAACATCCTTGTGATTTTCTCGCATTAACATCCACCATCTTCTTGCCTCGTCTTCTAGCATAAAAGTGGCTAGAAGCACTTTCTGTGTCTCCGAGCAAGTGAACACTTCAAACAATTTTTCAATGCCGAGGACCCACGCTTCGGCTTTCAACAGGTCTAATCCACCATGGAACTATGGCGGTTTCATTTTCTTGAACTCTTTGGTGAGAGCTATTATCCGATCATCATTCTGATTATCTGGCACAAGAGGTGGCGGATGTGGTTGCTGCCACTGTTGCTGCCACTCCTGTTGCTGTCTCAAAGTTTCTGCCATTTCCTGTATCAATCTTTCCATTCTGTCCATTCTGGCAGTAGAGGATTCCTCTATCTCATCACCTCTTGTTCTCACCATCTGATAAAACTTGCATTATACTTTACACAAAGATATTCAAACAATTTGCATAATCATTCTCTGATTAAACTTGCATATACTAGAAAGCATACATATTCAAACAATTTTAATGCAAGCAATTCTCAACTTATAGCACATAATCATTCATATCAAAATAGTTAAGCATATTCTCGATGCTTCCGAGTTCATATTTATCACATGAATGCATCCTAGATCTTTTCTAGACGCTTATTGCTCTTTTGGACAAGTGTGTGAGTTATTAACTCGTGCTCTGATACCACTCTGTCATGACCCGAACCCGCCCCCGTGGGTTAAGGACATAACCGGCCAGTAATCATGAGATTACCTACGGCCTCAAACCAAAACAAATGTATTTTAACAGAGTTAATGGGGGCCAAATAGAAGCAGTTCAAAACTTTGTCCATAGAGTTGTTCTTACATGGCACATCCAAACAACCAAACATATATACATTAATAACTCACAACAGAAATACAGTAGCATAAGTTCTGTACAAACAAGATCATCCAAAAACTAAGCAACCCATGAAAACTAATACAGACATGCAAAGTCCTCCAACATGACAAAAATAAACATAGCATAGCAGAAAGGCGAAGACGAGTCTCGTGCGTAAGACACTAGGGTTGACTCTCCAAACTCGTTGTTCCACACAGGCTTCACTGGGGCTGGGTCTGACCTCTCTTGACTCACTACAAACACATGAATGAGCGTGAGCGATAGCCCAGTGAATAATATCAAATAAGAAGATACAAACGATATGTAGAACAACATACTCCGAACGGCCTTGGGCCCAATTCACATTTTTATTTAACATTTATACACAATTTGAGTCAAGTGACTGTGGTTTCAAACATACTGGCCTTTGGCCCATTTATTTTTCATTCCTGTCTAAACGGCCGCTGGCCCACTCATTTATGTCAAAACGGCCTCTGGCCCACTCATTTATGTCAAAACGGCCTCTGGCCCACCCATTCATGTCAAAACAGCCTTTGGCCCATCCATTCATCTCAAAACGGCCTTTGGCCTATCCATTCATGTCAAAATGGCCTGTGGCCCATCCATTCATGTCAAAATGGCCTTTGGCCCATCCATTCATGTCAAAACAGCCTGTGGCCCATCCATTCATGTCAAAACGGCCTTTGGCCCATCCATTCTTATCAAAACGGCCTTTGGCCCATCCATTCATGTCAAAACAGCCTTTGGCCCATCCATTCTTATCAGACATTTGTCCACAATTCAAACTACCAAATCATAAGGCATAAGGCTTATAAAAAAATAAGCAACTGGACAAATGACAAGCTTCCAAATATCGATATTACTCACAGTGATTGGTTGGTTGGTTTGCCCTGGAGCTCGACCCTACACAGTCCATGAACACAAAAGGGTCACCAACAATTCAATCCGTTCTTAAATTCACATTTTTCTCTTTAGGCTTTATTCTTATCTCTTTAACTCAATTACAACGCTCAATGCATGCCTAAGAGTACTTAGAAGTGAAGGAGAATGGAAAACGAAACACAGAACGCATAAACAAAATTCCAGAAAATAGGGTCCCCGCTCGAGCGTGGACTACCCCGCTCGAGCGGACCCAATTGGTCTGCAAAAGTGCTGGTTGCATCAAATTCATGCTCGAGCGTGAACTCGGGCGCTCGAGTGGAAGGTCTATCTACATAGCTCCCCGCTCGAGCGGGGAGCTCGAGCGTGGACTTCCCCGCTCGAGCGGACCTATGCCTGCAAAAAAATACGAGGAGCATGAATTCCCCGCTCGAGCGTCGGTTCCCCCGCTCGAGCGGACATCATAAATTCTGGGTTTTCCAGAATGGTTCTTGAGCTTGAATTTCGACATTTCAACCACATTTCTTGCATATTATGGCTCCAACTTCACACATACATATACCCACATGATACCAACACCAAATCATAACACAATGACGCTCCATTTCTTGAATTACTTACATGCACGCCTCAAATTACCCCAAACTCATCACCAATACATCAAATTCAAGCATGCAAAGCTCATACCTCCATGATCTACTCTTGCATGTGAGAAATATTCATTCCTATCAACTTAATTGCTGAAGAGATGATCAAATACATGGATTTCAAACAAGATTCAACATAGATTATACACATTGTGTTCAAATATGGAAATTCATAGTAATTTCCTACATGCATGCATCTATTGACTTTAAATTCAACACATACAACTCAAATTATGTCAATTCTCACTCTTGATTACCCAACTAGCTTGAATACACAAAATCACAAGTCCAAACTTATGAATCAAGGGATGATTACTCACCTAGGAGCTTAATCCTTACAATCTATGGTAAATTCTTGAGTGTGCCTTCAAGATCACCAAGCTTTGAGGCCAAAACTTCAATCTTCCTTCACCCTCTTTCCCTCTAGCCAACCCTCTCCTTTTCTTAGTGTTTATGATCAGCCAAGTAAAGCTTAAAAGAGAAATTGGGTGTGTAGTGCCCATATTAAAAGCCCCTCTTGTTATATTATTTTAATATCAAATAATAGAGCACTAAGTCACTAATTAAATCAATTTAATTTGATCCGAATCAATTTTCAATTAAATTTCACCGTAGGCTCTAAAAATTATGCCAATCTCAATGGCGCAATCAATTCCGGGTTCTTTGGCCGATAAGGCCTTCAATTTAATTTCCAAAGCAGACAATTAAACAGATATTCCTACGGTGAACAGATAAAAATTCAAAACCACATATTTTCACTTAATGGCACACGAAACTATATCAAAACACATAATCACATTCTTATTAAGGACCAATTAACATAATAAGGGACAGGGTTATCACATTTCCAATGTTCATCAAATGACTTAGAGAAAATGAGGATATCATCTATGTAGACAATAGAAAAATGACTAAAGGGATTAAAAATTTCATTCATAATGTTTCGAAATTCACTAGGAGCATTTTTTAATCTAAAGGGCATGACATTCCATTCGTAATGGCCAAAAGGTGTAGTAAAGGCAATTTTATAGCGATCATCAGGATGAATTTGTATTTGCCAAAATTCACTTTTAAGATCAAATTTACTAAAGATGACAGCTTGAATAAGTCTTTTAATGAGATCTTTTTTATTAGGGATTGGATAGCGTATCCATTCTAAAACTTTGTTTAGTAGTTTATAATTAATGACTAATCGTGGAACACCATGTTCAAGTTCAACATTTTTATTAACATAAAAAGCAGGGCAACACCAAGGCGACTTACTATTACTAATGATGTTATTTTTTAATAATTCATTAATCTCTTTTTTGCACATTTCCGCTAATTCATGATTCATTTGAATAGGTCGAGACGTACTAGGAATTTGTCTTTCATTAAAATTTTTAATATAAGGGAGTGTAACTACATGTTTTTTCCTATGCCAGAAAGCACTAGGTAAAGTGGAACAAACGGTATTTTCTAATTGGTTTTTAAATTTATCAATTTTGGATATAAGAACTGGATTAGTCAATTGAGTTTCAATTCTTTTATATTTTACTTCTTCTTTGAGAAATTTGAGTTGTTTAGTTAATTGATTAATAGATTGGGATATAGAATATTCTTTTAATTGATTTAATTCTTTGATTTTAGGAGGAGACAAGAATTTAAAAGTCACTGTTTGACCAAAAGTTTGTGTGATTATTCCATGGTTAGTAGTGGTAAATGGATATAGTAAAAGGATAAATGGAGTTCCTATGATGACTTTGTCGGTCATATTTATGACTAGAACAAAGAATGTTTTAAAACAAACATTATTTTGATAAATATATACTTTGGATAATTTATATTTAGTATGCATTTGACTTCCATTAGCAGAACTTAATTGTTCACTAGTTTTATGATAATATTGTGTGGGGATTAAACCTTCTTGAATACAATTTAAATCAACCCCGGTATCAATGAGGGCTACGACTTCTATTTTAGAATCATTAATAACTAATTTTGACTTTCGAATGTCATTTTTGAATATGAATTCTATTAATAATTTTTAAACGATGACTATCATTGTGATTATTACTATTAGATTTAGTTGATCAATTATCAAAGATGACGTCGCTAGGATTAGAACTAGAACTAGATTCATCAGAGGAAGTATCATTATTATTTTGGAAATCATTAAGATTTTTACTTATTTTTAATATTGCAATTTCTTCTTCTAATGATTTGTCTTTAGCTTTTAACTCTTGAATGGTTAGTTTAATTTGGTTAATCTCATTTTGTAAATCTTGTAAAGTGATTTCTTTATGTTTATTTTTTCAGAATCTTTCTAAAGTAGTTGTGAGACTAATAATTGGTTTATCTTGATGAGATTTTTTGTCTTTATTTATTAGTAAAGAGTTTAACTTATTAGTGTATTTTCTTTTTAATTCAGGATTTTCTAATTTACTAATTAATTCTATTAAAGAATCTTCTTCTTGTTATGATTTACTAAGAACATTGATTTGTTTACAGCAAGTATCATTACATCCTAATTCAATCTCTCCGTCAGTATTCTCACTGGGAGAGTAATAAGTAGAAGTATCACTCAAGGGAGTGGTGTCACTGGATGATGGACTAGAATGAATAGGAGATTGATTTGGGGTATTAGTTATTTTAAATATGTTGAATATTTGACTTTGATGTTCTTCAGTAATTTGTAGTTGATTAAACTTATTCTTAAGTTTTTCTTTAAGTTTACATTTATTAGAATAATGGCCATTTTTTCCATAATTGTAACAAGTAACATCTTGGGTAGATTTTGACTTCTTCTTAAAGTGATTAGTTTGCTTGTGATATTTCTTTTTGGTTTAGCACAATACTTATCAGGTGATTTGGTAGGTGAATATTTCTTCCTATATTTAGCAGGGTATTTGTGTGAAGATCTCTTGTTATTATGTTTGCGTCGTGATGGTCCAATAGGAGAAAGACCATATTGTTCGCAGAAATTTCCTAATTCATATTTAGCTTTATGTTTATTCTTAGCAGCTTTTTGACTAAGTTTCAAATCTATACACATTTTTAATCCTTCTTTTTGAATTGTACTAATTATGTCACCATAAGTTAGATTATCATATTCTATAATACCAGTAGGTTGACTAAGAACATCTCTAATCTTATGGGCAAAAAGACTCGATAATCCATTGATAAATTTCTCTTTCCAAAATGACTTAGTGCAATCCTCTCTAAGCATGACACGGGAGGTAAAGACATCTTTATACCAGCGAAAATCACTTAAAGTAGGGCAAGTGAGATTACTAAGGTGATCGTGGATGCGAGAATGGATATTAGCAGGTGTTCCAATAAAATGTTTGACTATAGTAAATATTAAAATATTAATACCATCAGGTTTACTTGATCCTATATCTTCATCAAAGATTGGGAAATCATTTTCATCTAATTGTTAAGCATGTTGAATACTTTCACATGTATCAGAAGTTAGGTATTTTTCTCACCAAGATTTGAGCATATCGGTAAATCCCGAGGTAAGTAGGGAGACTATTTCAAGTTGAGTGTAATCAGGATAATTACTAAGGTAACTATTTGCAACCATGGACATATGATTTAATTTTTGTAGAATTTGATTTTCACTAAGACCATCAATATTCCATTCATATAATTTTTTAGCAGAAACAAAAAATTGATTGCTAATATTAGTTTCTTCAAATTGAAGATCTAGAGGTGTAGGTTTAGTATACCAATTTTTGGTGAGAGTAGTATGATTAACTTTAGGATGTGTGATTCGGTTAAGATTATTGTTTTGGAATTGTTGGGCTATTTGATTGTTTTCATTGTTGGATGTATTGGAGTCACTACTGAATTAAACAGGTGGTTGTTGCGTTAAGATTGTAAGGCCTTTTTCGTTAGAAGTAGTGGATATTTTAGTAAATAATTGTTCAATGGCTTCAACAGTAGTAGTATCATGGGTAACTAGGCTTAACAGTTTCCTATTGCTAGGGAGATTAATAAGTGGTTTGTCTAAGGGTTTACTAGCGGAAATATGACTAGTTGAGTAATCTTCAAAAGTAGTTTCAATTTTGTCTAATTGTTTACCAATAGTTTTTAAACATTGATTAGTATAATAATTTTGTTCAATTACTTTTTTGATTTCAGATTCATCACCAGGAAGCTTAAAGGTAGAAGCATGTACTACAGCACTCTTATGTTCGATGAGGATAGTTTCCAAAGGAGGGTGACTGGAAGAAATAGAAGTATTAGGAGAAGTTTTCCATTTAGTTTTAGTAATAGTATTGACTTTTCGATAATAATTTTCTAAATAATCAAAGAAGTAGATTTCAGTGTTGATTTCGTTCATAAATTTATACCATTTCTTGGTAATTTTTGATTGTTGGTGTTCATTATAATTGGTTCTATAAGTTTGTTTTAACTTATTTGCATTAGATTTGAATTCAACATGGAGTTTATTAAGATCTAGAATAAAAGGTTTACTAAGGGTTAATAATTGTGGATTAATAGGAGGAACAACTTCAAAATCAGTTTGAGTAGGTGAATCTTGTGAGGTAGTATCTTCTTCAGGAAGATGTGTGTGTGTGTGGAATAAACTGGTTTACTAATTCGAGAAGTAGAGGAATTATCGATTCCTTTTAATTTACTATTGGTGGTGTTAGAAGTTTGGCAAATATGAATTTTTCTATCTTGTCTACTAAATAAAGGTGTAATGAAAATTTCTTCATCTTTAGTATCAGTAGGGATACTAGAAGTACTATGGTGAGAAGATTGACTATGGGGTCAATTAGATCTTATATGAACAAAACCATCATTCACTACAAGAAATAACACCTTTGCCGACCGAAAAATTGGTCGCTAAAAGCCCATTTTTAGTCGGCAAAAGTTATCTGCGACCAATTTTTGTGGTTGCTACTTTGGTCGCCAATTGAGGGTCGGCAAAAGTAATTCGCGACCAAAATTTTTGTTGGCCGAGAAAAGTTGGATTTGCCGACTAAATTTTTGGTCGCTAAATATATCATTATTGTGACTAATCCATTTTGTCGGTAAAACACTTTGGTCGCGAAAAGTGATATTTTCCTGACCAAATATCTTAGTGGCCAATTGTCACATTCCACAACCAAACAAATTAGTCACCAAAAGTCGAGGAATCGTCGACTAACAATTTAGTCGCCAAAAGGTAAGGAATTGCCGACCAATGATTTTAGTCGCAAAAGTGTAGAATTTGTCGACCAATTTTTTAGTCGCCAAATCTCTTTATTTTATTTTTGATAACATTCAATTTTTGTTTATAAACATTCAATCCAATATCGAACAAAATTCATTCAACCCAACCACAATTAAGGAACAATAACACACCCAAGTAATTTAATTAAAATATAGCATAACACACAGCCAAAGAATTTAACTAAGTAGATAGTCAGCTTGCAGGTTTTGTTTGGTCCTGTTTCAGATTTGGGTGCTGAGTGGAGGGCAACCTGCTGGGGTGTGCAATCTGCCTTTTTTGGTGTATGCTGCTAGATTGCTCTCATGCTGTGTATCCTGGTTCTGTTTTCTTTGGTTTTCCTCTGTGTTGGATTCTCTCCAACTGGAGCTCCGAGCTCCTCTTTATTGATGTACTCGTTTTTATGACTTTATCAATAAAGATTTCTTCTTGCTGATCCAAAAAAAAAAAAAAATTTAACTAAGAAGAAAACTTGAGAATTTAACATGTATACAAGAGCAATAGTACGTACAATCTGTGATTTGGCAAAAACAATCACTAAAAATTCAATCTCAAACTACACTCTGCTCTCACCAAAAATTAAAAGAACAAAGAAATCAAAGAAAATAAAAAGGTATGAGGCTATTGGAACAGTTCTTCAGCTCTTCCTGTAGTATGCTCATACCACAATGACATCCTATTGCAATTTCAATGTCCCGTTGCCCATCCATGGATTGCTAGTTCACTTTCGTAGATCCTATCAACATGTATGTGATAAACATATATGATAAACATAATCAGAGTGCCTATATGATAAACATATCCAGGTCCACCATTGCTGCATCTTATAATCTATTATCAATTAGAATAAAACCTTTAGATCATTTGTTTTAATATGTTGTCCAAAATATGACATCAACTCAAATGTTTCAGTATTCTGATACCCTGAATTTTCTCGGGATCATTTACCAAGCTTTCAGGGACTGCTAAAAATTAGGCACTTTGTCGAACAAAAATCTATAACAAAATTAACACTTCTTAGAAATCACCACAGCAGAGATGATGAGTTACAATAATATTCCACCTCAACAACTTTAATTTTAAGAATAAAACTTACAACAAAAAAGAGGCCTTCTTTCATTGGGTTTGTCCTATCTACTTCTTCTTTCTTTTCTTTGATATTTGAACCCGCATTTGACAAGAACAAATAACATGAATAAAACATAATTCCAAATTAGATGAAATTATTCAACAGTTTTTTTTTTTTTTTTAACATTATGAGAGACATATTAACAGTTTTTCTTTTTGTAACATTCATCTATAAGATTTTTGTACCTGAAAAGGCTTCACTAATGTACCATATTGATAGCAAAATAATGTTAAAAGTTTTCAATTATTTGGTCAGCAAGAAGTCATTGGACAAAATATGCAAAGAAAACAATAAGCATGTGGAAACCATGAAGGTAAAGAGCTAAGCATCACATGCTTAAGCTAATAAATAGAAAATAATTCCTCCTTGAAAACAAAGACTATTATACTCAACAAGAGAAAATAGAAAAAGGTATAGTTTAAAGAGATGTTGAGCTCTAGAACACCTTTCTTCTGAAAATGCCTGAAATTTAGTGTGTAATTGGGTGAGCTAAAAAACTGAAAGAAAAAAATTTAGTACCAAAAATCCTCGAAAAGCTGTTTGGATTCGGGTGGCAGCCCATTCTTCTCTCAAATTCTGTTGAATTTTAGCTGCATCCTCCACTTGAAGCAAGATAGAAGGGAACCCGGTAGCGTCTGGCATTGAACGAATGTCTGCACCTACAAAAGGTGGAGTAGCATTGTGACTGAAATCATCTTGAAGTATGTCAGCATCAATCTCAACTGAATGCTTTCTCCGGTGCCGGAATTTTCCAGTTCTCTGCAATGTCTAGAAAATATGAGTTTCCAACTGTTTCACATTTGACAATCTCTAGAACTAAATAGGCATTTTTAACAAGTTTTTTGTAGTCGAAATAGCTACCCACATTTTCATTCCTTTCTGAAGATTGTGACTTCTCTGATTTCTTAAAACCAACCAATGCTTTAATCCATTTTCCTGAGACACCCATGATGATGTCACTTTAGCTCTAACAACTTTGGACCTGTCACAAAAAAGTCTTCAAAAACTCAGTACATGACCTGTGCTTCCCATACATAACCCCAGTTAGCAGCCAGAGAGAAAAACTTGCAAAGACAATCAGAGCAAGGACAAATAATTAAGCTTCATGATAGTTAGCACCCTAAGTTTCTTGTGAAAGAAACTGCTTAAAGCCTAGAGGAGAAGAAAGAAAAGAAAAACTGTAGTAGCATTTAACTTAGAAGAAGGATATGAAATCTGAGCTTGTCAGACATGGACACTTGGGGTGTTAGCCTGACTTAGAAGAAGAATTTAAATTCCCTCTTTTCTTGGACAACCAGAAGCAACAATGCTGAATGGGTGACGTTGAACAACCAAAATAGGAATGGAGCAAAAAAGACATGAAGAAAGGATGTCAGACATCAAGATGCACATGATATACAAAATACCTGAGATTCCCTACACAGGGAAATGCATCTTCAACAAAACATGAACAACCACTTGAATTGAGTTTGTCATGGATGTTTTTAAAGAATTATACCACTAACAAATGTTCTCGAGGGAAAAATCAATAAAATAATAATCGATGTCTAATGAAATTAATGTTATACAAAATTACACAATACATTGGCACAGAATTAACCAATAACTACAATTTTCAGGGACATCAATCCCATGAGTCAGCTACAAGTAGAATGGAGTAATGCATTGAACCATCAACTGCCTTAAACCCATACCGTAATAGCAGACACTGCAGAAATGCTCACATCAAGTTGCATCTGACCATCGTGTTAGGGTTCTTGCTATCTTCCATTGCTTACCTTTGAATCAATAAAAACAAAAACCTCAAGAGAAAACAAATAGGATAACCGGATAGCCAAAGGGCCTCATTCTAAAAGACAACAGATCCAAAGATCAAAAATCTGAAGAGGCCATGTCACAAACAGATCTGACACTGAAATAGCTACCAAGTTAAATGACACTGAAATAGCTACAAAAAATTTTATTATTAATTCAATGACAATGATACGAACCTCATATGTACAGGGACTCAAACCATATTTAAGACAACCATATGCATGATACTTGTTGACAAGCAGTTTCACCAACATAAGCCCATGTATGTTCATATTAAGAACCATAATTAAAAATTGCTCACAGTTTCGGTACCAGATGACAATTTTGCTTCATCAAAAAAGAAAAAAAAAGAGGAAAGAGCTCAAGTTTTAAAATATGGAGAAATAATAATAATAATAATAATAATAATAATAATAATAATAATAATAATAATAATAATAATAATAATAAATAAATAAATAAATAAATAAATAAACAACAACAACAACAACATTATTTAGATATGATCACCAGGGGAATAATTACATATTCAATACCATTACAACTTCAAAGCAACAAAGAAATGTAACTAGAAATAACCACATATAAACAAAACTCCAGCTTCGATATCATTAACATGATTGATGAATAGATCACTTGAGAAACAAAGATCAACCATTAACACTAGGCATATGGCAGTATGGTGTTATATTTGAAAAAATTTCTATACCAGCCAATGGGTAAATAACAGGCACTACACCATAATTCTTTTTCCAAATAAGAACAGCTCCAAAAGTTAATCAGAATTTCAGAGAAATATCGGGCATGTGAAAATTCCCTAAAGTTTTTAATGTAGACTTAAATCATCATTCTAGATGAAATTTTACATTACAATTCACAAGACAAAATCACAGCAGGTCAAATGTGTAGAACACATTTTCCCATGTTAAGTGTTGTTAGAACATTGGCTGGTGAACATGTCTCTTACTCTTTTTCTAACAACTAATAGAAGCTCAAAGAAAACCCAAAAAATGACCAGCAATATAAGAATAATTTATATCCACCTAACTTGTCCACTCTAAGCTAAACAGAACTATAAAGCAATAAATTCATACCGCTTATATAGAGTAAAATTTCTTGTATTCTTCTTATTTCCAACATCTTTCAATATAATCAAAAGACAATCAGTCCAAACCCAGTTCATCCAACAGACTATCATGATTTCTCTAATTCAAAACCCATTTTGGAATTTCATTGAACAGGTCATCCACATACTCTCACCATAGCCAAATTCATATAACAATTATATAGTATATATATATAGAGAGAGAGAGGGGAGGAGAAACAGGGGTAAAAAGGAAAAGAGGGCTGATGGTGGTTGTTCACGGTGGAGAAGGAATATACTCACGATATGACTTCTGAGGAGTCCATTAGCAAAGGAGGTGAGAATACTTGATCCTGAGCTTCCTCCCTGTCACAATGATTAATTCCATTAGCAAAGGAGGTTAGAATTGAAAACAAGATTGAAAGAAATCTAATTCGAAATCTAAATCTAATTCGAAATAAAATTATTGGAAATTGAAAACAAAGAGAAAAGAAACAATAACATTTAGAAAACAATATCAACAATCTCGAATTGATCATATTATCTAAAATTAGAAACTTTAAGAACAAAATGAATGAAATTAATTAATAGTTTAAAGATGAATACAAAAATTAACCACACCATACATATAAAAATGAAATTAACCCTATTGAAAAATGTAAGGGGGTGGGAGGTATCACCTTCTCTGAAACTACTCTTGAATCTGCGAGGTACATTGTGGAGGTACCTCATCTGACCTGTCCCAGTCGTCTTCCTTTGGATCGCCTTCACACTCCGGTGATTTGAAAATATGCCCACATCAGATCAATACAACCAACCAGTATATATATATATATAGAGAGAGAGAGAGAGAGAGAGAAATAGAAAGGGCTTACATGTCCTCTTACGAGCAGCAGAGAAAGCACAAGTAGAGCATCGGCTCTTCTAGAAATGAAAGCTACGGCGGCCACACCTCACACAGAGGATGTGGGTCTTGTTCCTTCTCTTACCAAAACTCCATGTTCCCTTCCCCTGTTTCCATTCATCCACTTCTATAAGCCCCTACACATATATTTGTATGTATAGAGATAGAGAGAGAGAGAGAGAGAGAGAGAGAGAGGTTACCATTGTTGCATAGCTGCAAGAAACCCTAGACCTGTGAGAGCTGTTTTGGAGAAGATGATAAATATATATGGTGAACGAGGTGAATGTATGTGAGTTGAGAGGTTTAGGGTTGGCTAAGTTGAATCTTGCTGAGCGTCCAGAGGGGCATCAGCCCAGTTTCACTGAAAATAAGGTGGAGGGAAATGGGGAAATGAAGCGAAAGGGACAAAGATAAAGAGAAGAAGAGAAATAGAGAGAGGAAGAGAAAAACCTCAATGTTGAAGCGAAGCAATGCGAGCGGCAGTGGTGATGTAATGATGCGCGACAGTGAAAGATCCAGGGTGAACAATGGTGGAAGACCGACGGTGACTGAACGACGAATCAAAGATGGTGAGTCTGTGAGAGAGACAGAGAGAGAGAGAGAGAGACAGAGAGAGCAAGAGACTGAACTTGTTTGGGTGTATGTACATATTGATAGAAAATATGAAAAACATAAAACAAATCATAACTAATAAATTGGGCGATAATGTGAGAGTATTCCCACCAAAAAATAAATCTGTGTCTTTTGAAATTGTTCAACTTTATTGCCGACTAATTGTTTTTTGGTCACTAAAAATAAGTATTTGCCGACCACATTTTTGGTCGGCAAAGATCAAAAGTAAAAAAAATTCATTAATATTTGGCGACGAAAAGACTAGATTAGTCGCAGAAAAGGTACCTTCACCGACAAACTTTTTTAGTCGCCAAACCTCAATCAACAGCGACTAAAATATTAGTCGCTAAAAGTATTAATTTGGCAACTGATTTTTTTTTTGGTTGCTGAAAATAAGTTTTTGACGACCAAATTTTTGGTCGCCAAAGAAAAAATAATATTTTATTTTCCATTCAGCGACTAAATTGTTTTAGTAGCCAAAACTCAATATACGGCAACTAAAGTATTTTTTGGTCGGGGAAAATAAGTTTTTGGCAACTAAAATTTTGGTCGCCAATTCCACAACCAACTTATTTTTGATCTTCCGCGACCAACTTATTTTTTGGTCGCCAAAATGTGACCTTCCACGACCAAATTTATAGTTGGTCGCCAAAAGCATATCACTTTCTGCGACCAACTCATTTTTTGGTCGCCAAAATATGACCTTCTACGACCAACTCATATTGGTTGCCAAAAATAATGATCATTTGCGACTAATAAATATTTGGTCGCCAAAAGGTAACTTTTAGCTACCAACTTTTATATTGGTCGCGGAAAGTGGTCGCTAAAAGTGCAGATTCTTGTAGTGATTATATTGTTGAATATCTTGAATATTTTGGCTAGTGGAAGAGTGTTGATTTTGGGAATAATTTTCATTAACTGTAATCCAATCATCAGGAAGGGTGATATCTTTCCAACAAATCATTTTTGGGAAGGAAATATTAGTTTCATTAGTACTACCTTGAATAAGTAATGTTTTATCTTTTGGACTTTTGGTTAAAGCTTGAACATTCAGATTTGTTTTAATGCATTTGTAGTAAATTCTGTAAATTAAATCAATGTTATGGACATTATCTAACATATTAGTAAATGCACCAGATAATTGAATGTTTAATGTTAAGGCTTTTAATATATGAGGATCTCTATTGATTGAGGAGCTTCTTTTATAAGCAAAGTGGATAACTATTATTGATGTAATAGTTTTTTGTTTTATCAATAAAATTCCTTTTCTTTGCTGATAAAAAAAAAAAAAATTACATTGATCCCTCTTGTTTTAAACATAATATTTTTTATACAAAATCTAACAATAACTGACAAATAGACCACATTGCAATTTGCAACAAAACCCTCAAAGTGTAAGATTTTATTATAGATTTTTGTTTATATTGAGTAAATTTTTTTCATAAGAACAAAAAAATTATTAAAAAAATAAAAATTCAAATAAAAATCTGTATGCATTTTTGTTTAGCTTTTCATTTGTTTTTAGTAAATTTTTTTTTTTTTTTTACTTTTTAAATACATCTCTTCTTCATATATTGAAAAAGTAACAAAATTTGACGAAAGTATAAAAATAAATAAATAAATAAAGACAAATAAAAATCCGTCTAAAAATAATTTAAAAATTAAACCAAACAACCTCTGATTTTGGACCATAAATTAGGTTTGGTTGTGGAATACAGAGAAATAGAGGGTAGAAGAGTGAATGGAGATGAAAATGAAAATGCAAATTGTGAGGAGGGAAACAAAATTTGACACGAAGAGAAAGCGAAGTGCAGGGACGGATCCAGGATTATGACTTTGGGGGGGCCAAAGTACGTTTAACCTCTAACTAATAAAATTTGAAGTTCAATACCAATTTCTACTAACATAAAAAAAAATCAATAATGTTACGATAAAATATTGAACTATATATACATATTGAACTAAAATATTGAACCATCATTACCAATTTGAATAATCAAAACATATATACATATATATATATATATATATATGATTTGCGTGCCTCTATCGTGTCCATCGA
The DNA here is from genome assembly GCA_030407325.1 of Camellia japonica. Classification (NCBI taxonomy): domain Eukaryota; kingdom Viridiplantae; phylum Streptophyta; class Magnoliopsida; order Ericales; family Theaceae; genus Camellia; species Camellia japonica. Next base: position 110,576,122 of record JAPPVO010000010.1, on the reverse strand, counting down.
AAATCGCGTCGGACACGCGTCCTCGCTTTTGCGTCAGCTGACCAACAAAAGCGAGACGGGTCAATCAACGGCCTCGGCTCTCTCTCCCTCTTGTCGTCTTCTCCTTCGTCTTCGTCTTAATCACTCTCTTCTCCTTCTTCTTCCTCATTCGCTTCTATCCATTTCTTCGTCTTCATGAGAGAGAAAGAACACAGAGACTGATCAGAGCAGAAAAGCTGCCAAAAACCACCCTCCTTTCGATTACATCTCTCTCTCCTACTACATGGCCTCCTCATCCCGTCCCCTCACTCTGTTTCTGGACCTGAACGATCCCATAAGCTCTACTGGACCGAGTGCCCCTACTCCTATTCTCCCCGTCATTCCTCTGCCTAACCTTTCTATGATGTTGATTGAGCAAATCATGGCAGCTCAATCAGACATTTAAGCCAATCATTTCACACTGACGTCCTGTATGGAAACGGTGACTACAGTCACAAAATTGGCTCACCGATTGCAGAACAGGACGAGTGAGCTCCATCAGGTCAACGTCCAACTCTCTCTGCTTCAATGCATGTACAAGGATGCGCGAGCAGAAATAGGCGCACTGAAGGCCGAAAATAAAGAGCTTAAACGAAAGACCACCTCCATGGCCCGATTTGGAGCAACGTCGTTCTTGGCCTTTGATAGTCAGCGTGGAGTCGTCGCTCTCGACGAAAGCACGGGGGCAGGGGCGTCAAGGGTCGCCCAAGGTAATAAAAAGAAGAAGAGAGCGGTGGAAGAGACGAGTAAGTGAGATTGGCGTATGGCCGTAAAAAAAAATGAAGGGTGTTTTTGTTTGTTTTTTTGTGTTAATGTAAATATTTGTATTTTGAGTTGTTTTTGTTTTTATGTTTTAGTACTGAAAAATGAAATGAAAAAGCAGAAAAAAATAAGAAAATTAAGCCCAAACAAAAAATAATAATGAGAAAAAAATAAAAACAAAAGAAATTAAGCCTAATAGCAAAATAAAATAAATAAAATAAATTAAAAAAATAATATGTGAGGTGTAAGATCATAAGTGTGATATCATTTAAAAAATTTAAAATAGATTATTATATATGTTAACTAATTCCAAAAAAAAAAAATATTCCAAATAGTTTAAAAAATTAGGGGGCTACTCTATATATGTCACGACCCCAAACTGCCCCTAGTAGAATGGTGCCGTGATGGCCAGTAATCCGAGATTACCGAAGGCCAACTTACAAAGATCACACACAATCAGAGTATACATATGGGGCTAACATGTGCGGAAGCAATACATTAAATCTAATTAGTCCATAAGAGCTGTGCATGGATCCAATGAAATGTCATACATCTTTAATTAAAGTCTTACAACTTGAATACAACAATATAAAATACATATTACATCTTAACAAAGAGCTTCACAAGCCGACATAAACAAAATACATGAAATACAAGTCAAGAAACATAATCTTCCAGATTGCCGACATCCTTACTGCCGACATAACATACATACAAAACACACATCTCGGCGTAGCCGACTTCTTGCTTGTTACCTACATATATATATGGAGAGGGTGAGCTTGGATACTCAGTGAATGGTACAAGTAATAAAGGTTTTTAAATGAATGATTTCCCGAGGTTCTTGTCAAAACAATACATAACATAACTTTTATCAAAACATGTACTTGGCATAACTTGTATCAAAACATGGGATGAACCGTATTCATCAATCTTGATCTTACAAAACTTGCTTACTTATGTTACTTAGGTCCGTAGCCCTTTTTAACAAACTTGTGTTACTTAGGCCCGTAGCCCTTTTTAACAATCTTGTGTTACTTAGGCCCGTAGCCCTTTTTAACAAACTTGTGTTACTTAGGCCCGTAGCCCTTTTTAACAGTCTTGTGTTACTTAAGCCCGTAGCCCTTTTTAACAAACTTGTGTTACTTAGGCCCGTAGCCCTTTTTAACAGTCTTGTGTTACTTAGGCCCGTAGCCCTTTTTAACAAACTTGTGTTACTTAGGCCCGTAGCCCTTTTTAACAAACTTGTGTTACTTAGGCCCGTAGCCCTTTTTAACATGATGGTGCTGCGAAAGTTTAGAGTCCTCCAGCACAAGGGACCTATGTTACAAGGGCTTGAGTCCCCTAGCAACACGAAAGGCTTCCAAGAATGTCATCAAAACAAAGCTTACTTGATACATAAACATAGAGATAATCATTCATGCTTGATCAAATACTTTTCTAAAACAAAGTGAAGCTTTAACAAAACTTTATAACATAACTTTATTAAAAATACCACTCACCTAGTTCTTGGGTTGTCGGGATCAAGGCAAAGGTCCAAGTCCTACAAACACATGGCAAAGCCTATTGAATGCACTCTTAAAAACAAGCTTCACATGAATGCAAATGATCTAGGGAAAACATGCTGGAAAACATCTAGGGAAAACATGCTGGAAAACATCTAGGGAAAACATGCTGGAAAACATCTAGGGAAAAACATGCTGGAAAACATCTAGGGAAAACATGCTGGTAAACATCTAGGGAAAACATGCTGGTGTAGACACCCCATTTTTGACCGACCTTAAGACTCAGACGTCACCGATTGAGCGCTCGGTGATGTTGCATATCGTGCTCGTTCAGAAGTTTCAGAGTCGCGGCCGTGCGCCCTGCCTCCGGACTTCCGAATCCTCTTCTGTGCCTTGTCTCGGTTTGCGAACCAGACTCGGTTTTCTCTGTTTTCCTTCCTGAGGGAAGAGAGTAGTCCTGTAGACTATCTCTCGGTGGCCGTGCGCTACTTTTCGTGGCCGTAGGCCATTTTGCCCATTTCGGAGCCCGGTTCCCGGTTTTCGGAGCCGTCAGGCCGTGTGCCTCGGTTCGGGACCGCCCAACCATCTCCGATTTCTCCGGTTTTTGGCAGGTACCTCTGTTTTATCATTATGAAGAACACTGGGGCCCCTGATGCCCACTTCGTGGCCGTGTGCCACTTTCGGTGCTTATAGCCGGTTTTCGGGCCCCGAACCTCGCGGTTTGGCCCCCGAGCATTCATTTCGCATCGGTTTTCTCCGGTTCTTGGCAGGTACCTCTGTTTTATCATTCCAAGGAACACTGGGGCCTCTGGTACCCACTTCGCTGCTGAACACCACTTCCGGTGCTCGCAGCCCATTTTCGGGACCCCGAACTGCGCGGTTTGGGCCCCGAACGTTCATTTCTCATTAGTTTTTGTTCAAATTTGGCAGGTACCTCTGTTTTAGCATCAGGAAGATCACTGGAGGGTAGGAGGCCAGCAATTATCCCAGATAACCAGTTTCGCTCCTCCGGCGCCCGTTTTGCTCACTTCCGGGCTAATGTTGAACACCCTAGGGCCATTTTCTTCCAACTAAAGCTACATATTTGTGATGAGGGCACATGGGAGGACCCTAAGAAGTGGTGGTCGGCCAGTAATTGTGGATTTCATTTTTGAGCCTCTCCTTCAGATGCAATGTTGTGACTTCTGCTTCAGTGTTGCCACATTCCGACCTTGGAACCTTGTTCTACACACATGGGAGGACCCTAAGAAGTGGTGGTCGGCCAGTAATTGTTACTTTCATTTTTGAGCCTCTCCTTCAGATGCAATGTTGTGACTCCTGTTTCAGTGTTGCCAATTTCCAACCTTGGGGCCTTATTCTACACACCTGGGAGGACACCAAAAAAGGGTGGTCGGCCAGCAATTTTGTACTTCATTTTTGGGCCATGGCCGGCCGGCCAGGGTGAGTGGCTGGCCGACCAGTTGGGGTGGCCGGCCGGCCACCTTCCAGAAAGTTGCCTGGCCGGCCAGCTTTCTGCTTTCCACTCCTTTACAGCTGTCCAGCTGCTTTTCAAAATATCTCCCCCTTCCGGGGGATATTTTGGGAGGGAAAGCTTGGATGCATTTTCCTCCCCTTTTACAACCCTTTCTTGCCAATTTGAGGGCATGGCCTCCTTCTTTGTTGGGGTTAGACATTTTCCTCTCAAGACTCCATCTCCCTTTGATCTCATTTCCATAGCCAAAACCCTAAAAATTCTTCAAGTCCCTAGGCTATTCCTTCATCAACTCCAAGCCTCACCATCACCATTCCATTTCCAGCAGCAAGGAAGGGTTCCTCAGAGGCTTAGAAGCAACTTTCATCAAGGCAAGAGGAAGCAAAAGTGTAGTCTTCAAGGGTAAGCCTCTAATTCCCTTGTTCTAGCTTATTTTTGCTTCATTTTTTTACTCTATTTGCTCACTGTTTTGAGCTCTGACCACTACTGAAAGTGGTCCCTTTTTGAGCTATTCTTGATGTTTGTTTAAGGGCTCAACCCTGTTTGAGCCCTCTATCTTATACTTCCTTCAATATCCTCTTATGTGCTAATATTTTGCATGCTTTGTTTGGATTATGAGTGATCCATTTTCGAGCATGTAATAAACTGTGAGTGGGCATATTTTGAGCCCCTCTTCAACATTGAAGAAGGGCTCAACCATGTTTGGCCTCTCTATCATGCACTTGCTTCACAAATCCTCCAATTTACCGTAAACTTGCATGCTATTTTTAGCTTATATGCATTTATTTTTGGAGCATGCTATTAACTGATTTTGAGCTTATTTTGTGTCCCTCTACAACATTGTAGAAGGGACCAATCCTGTTTGGTGCTTCCATGAATGGCCTCTCTTTGTACCTCTCTTTGGCCATGTTTTTGCATGCTTTGTTAGGCTTGCTTAGCCTCAGTTTTCAGCCTTCATCAGGCTTAGAAATTATCTTATTTTGGCTCATTCTTCATGTTTTGTTAAGGGTCCAAAGTTGTTTGGTGTATGCTTATGGTACCTCATGTTGTAGTCCTTTGTTGGCTCATTTTTGCATGTTATATTAAGCATATCTACATACTGAATTGGAGGATGTCATCTACTGTAAATATGCATATTTTTTGCCCCTAATTAATTTTGTAGAACTGTGTTTTTTGGTTTGAGCATTGTATGTACTACTTGCTTTGTAATTCCCCTCTTTTTCCCCATTTTTGCAAGCTAATTTTGCCATACTTGTGGTTGTTGTTTAGTCTTGCTTTGTACTGAAAAAATGCTAGTTTAGGGGCTGCCTTGCTACTGTTTTAAAAGTTATGTCCATATTGTGCATGTTTAGTAGTCCCTAGGCCATTTCGGGTGCTTAGCATAGCATTTCGGGCATCGGGTGCAATTTTGTTATAATTCGGGGGCTATTTGTGCATCATTTTAGCTGCTGAAATTTGCACTCTCCATATGCCATTCGCCACATTTCATTTGTATGTCATTTGCATTCCGTATGCATTGCCTCGGTTTGCGTGCCCGTGGGCACGCATTTCGAGGCACTTCATTTTCATCCGACGGCCTCTTATGTGAGTGCGGCTGAGGCCCTCTTATGTTAGTGTAAGCCCAATTTGCATTTTCCATGTCATTTCATGCTCTAATGCATCGCCTCGGTTTGCGCGCCCGTGTGCGCACATTTCGAGGCACTTTGTTTTTATCCGACGGCCTCCCGTGCGAGAGTGGCTGAGGCTCTCTCATGTTGGTGTAAGTCCATTCTGCATTCCGTATGCCATTTTAGTCCCGTTGCATTCCGTATGCCATCGCCTCGGTTAGCGTGCCCGTGGGCACGCATCTTGAGGCATCTCATTTTAGTCTTATTACATATCATTTTCATGCTATTTCATGATTTCATATCATCGCCTCGGTTTGCGTGCCCGCTTGCGCGCATTTTGAGGCATCCCATTTTCATAGCATTGTGCATGCTAGAATTGTATATTAGCTGCATTTCATACATATCATGCATATTGCATCGTGTTCGGGATAGGAGTTAGCCCGGGCACGGGAAACGAGGCACGTTTCACGGAACGGGTCTCGATTCCCAAGTCACCGACACTCCGGATTATCCATGATGGAGTTAGGTTTTGCTGTAGCATTCATCTGTATTGCACCCTATATTGAGTTGTGCAATCCGATTCCTCGGCCATCGTGCATCGATATGCGTGATTGGTGGCACGAGGATCGAGGCATGCATATATCTGTGAAATACATTGCTATGCCCTTTTCCTGCTCTCTGTTGCAGCGAGATAAGGAATCAGAAACTTTTCGGGGTTTGGCACGCATTTCGAGACACAGTGCAAACAGAGGCTAATTGGGGCATCCCAGTGGATTTCCGCGCCGAAGCAGCCTGGCATACATCATTCATCAACAGCGAGGCAGTCCCTGCCTTGCACGCCATTTTACGGTTTTCTTGTTTAATTTGTCAATTAATTAGGAATTTGTATATTATCATGGACTGTATATTTCGGACTGTAATATTCTTTTATTCGGACTGTATTATTTATTCGGACCCTCTGCGCGAGGGCACAACTGTAATAAGGGTGTGTGAGTGTGATGTATGTCTTCCAACCCCCATTTCTTTCTCCCTTTTATTTACCCGCTTACGATGGTTAGATATAGGGCATATTTCAATTAGCATACAGTATGACAGCATGTTTGCATCATTCATCTGTTTTGCACGCACCGGGCTCGGCGCATCATACAAACTGCATTTGTATTTCAATTCCAAATTGAATACATGATAGCTGTAGCATTTCACATGCCATGTTTAGAATAGCCGAGCCTGCTATAGTTGCATTATTGCATGTGTTGCATTAGGCATTCCTGTATAATTAGGATCATGCATGATTTCTGATCGGTTTTCTATTTTTGGCTTGGAGTACTAGGTGAGTTTTATGCTTTAGCATCCTTGCATACGTGTGAGTGTTGCCATGATAGCATGCTTGCCATGAGGCTAATTGTTTATGTGATATAATTGCCTTGAATGCCTGTGGGTGGAGGTTGAGTTACTTGGATTGGACAATTCATCAAATGTTTGTTTTAAGCCCACTAGATAGTGGCAAAATCATGTTTTCTAAGCCCACCTGAGGGTGGCAAATCCGCGTCTTAGCCTACCTGCGGGTAGCACCATCAAACCATTTTCAAATAAACAAACATGAAATGTTTTGTTCCAATTCAGGCGGCTCAGTCTATACTTGTTTGCTGCGAGCATCACATAGTAACCTAGGCTAATAACCAGAATAAGAGCATACAAGGTTTTCAAAAACAGATATCATGGTTAGTAGAGGCCGGTCTTTGACCGGGCGAGCGGGGGTGCTCACGATGTGACCTTCCCCAATCGTACCCAAGTTCCCGAGCCAACTTTGGTGATGACGGACACGTGGCCTTTGGCACCGAGTCAGGGTTTCCTAAATTTCCCATTAAAAAATATTTAGGTGGCGACTCTGTTATCTGGCAAAGCAGTCCATGTTTGGCACTTCTTTCAAAAATCTGTTTTCAAAACGATTTGCCGGATTTGGACTCTTTGGTTCAAGATTAAGAACCGTGACATTTGAGTCCTCGAACTGTAGTGACCCCAATATGAACAGAACGGGACCTAACCCTCCCGGGGCGTTCGGGGACGTCTACAGCTGGAAAACATCTAGGGAAAGCATGCTGGTAAACATCTAGGGAAAACATGCTGGATACCAACCAGGTCCTGGAATGGATGCACAGAAATGATCTAGGCAAAAATGACCTAGCTGAGTGAACTCAGGAGGTCTTGGCCGAGGTCCCACACTTCTTAGCCGAGGTGTGGTTACCTAGGCTTCGGGGTGCAGCTGCCTGCCGAGGTGTTACAAGATGCCGGCAAGGGTGTACCATGTCGGCTTAGGTGTGCAGTGGTTAGCCTAGGTGTGCATGCAAAAATAGATTAAGGTTCAAGTGATCATGCAAGGTAGGCCAATGTGAGATATGATGCTTGGCCTAGGTGTGTGATCTAGGCAAGAGTGGTCTCAGTGATCACACCTAGGGAAAAGAAGTCTGGAAATCTGGGTTTCCTCCTTGAAGAACATGAAGAACATGAATGCTAAAATCATAACTTGTTATTACAAAAATCTGGGATTTCATGTTATGAGTTCAAAAACATGGACCTTGGTACCCATACTTGAAGATCATATGAAAACAAACACGAAAACATGGATCTTGATACAAACTTTCGGATCAAAACATGGCTTTTCCTCAAGAACACATGAACATCACTTTCTCTTTCTAAAACCGAACTTTAAATCAATGCATGGTTCATGAAAGATGCTAGATCATGCAATGCGATTAGATCAATACAAAGAACAAGAAGAGTAGATCAGGAATCTAACCTCAAGACACGAATCTAACGGTTCGATCTCTAAGGATTAAGCTTGGAAATCTACTTCTCTCTAGAACTCCTCTTCCTCTTCCTAGAGCTTTTCTCTCCTCTTCAAAAACAAGGGTATAACAAATGATAGGTTTCTCCCTCTGCCGGCTGATTTAACACTCAGCTCGGACACGTGGCAACGGCTGGTTGGTTCTCCTCAAAAAGGTGATAAATTGACAAGACATGACTATGACAAAGCGTATGCAACAAGCTAAGGCAAGGGAACTCCGGCAAGCAATGATCTCGGCTAAGGACATAGGCTTCGGCAAGTAAGGTCTCTATGACCTCGGCTATGAAGGATAACACTTGGCCAAGCTGTGCCACACCTCGGCCTAGATGTGCCACACCTCGGTCTAGGTCATTCCACTCCCAGAACAAGATCACTAGGTGCAAGGATTAAGGATCTCGGATGCCTAGGTGATAACATCTCGGCCAATATGCCTAGGTGATGGTGGAGGTCAACCAAGGTGGTTCCAAGATGGTCCTAGGCTTAAGATGACCTCGGCTTGGAATGACTTAGGCTTGGCATGACCTAGGCTTAACATGACCTAGGCTTGGCATGACCTAGGCTTGACATGACCTAGGCTTAACATGACCTAGGCTTGGCATGACCTAGGCTTAGCATGACCTAGGCTTGACATGACTCAGGCTTGTGGACAGCAAAGAAGGAACAAAGCATACATATAATACTTAGGCAAATCATATACGTACAAAACAAGGCAAGATTCATGAATGCAACTTAACAAAAACATGGTTATGCAAATGCACATGAACATGACTATGGCATGAAATGTGGGTCCTTACAATATAATTTTGACATTATCTAAAAAAATATTGGGAGTGCGAACTCCTATACGTTTAAATTATTTTAAAATTTTTAGTATAATATATGATATTTTTCAAATTTTTAGAAGTACGGCCGCCTCCCTCCGCCCCCCCTAGATCCATCCTTGGCGAAGTGGGTTTTTGCTAGAAGGAGAAGAAAAAATAGGAGAAATAAATAAATAAGGTTGTAGCATGCGCCCGGCATTGGCAGCATAGCAGCCTGGCCTGCCATTTATTTTAAAAAGGAAAAAAATCCTCCATATCCTCCTTTAGTTTGGATCAGTTTCACATTCACTTTATAAATTTTTATAATAAAAGATACATGATATGCATCCCTTTAGAAGAACATCATAAAATTTTCCACACGTATCCTAAAATCTGTCTGATTTTGCCCTTGTAATCATTTACCACTTTCTATTTCTTCTCTTTTGACTGAGAATAAAGAGATGTATTATGTACGTAATCATTTGTTACTTATAAAACATTTTTTTATCAGTGTCCTCAGAAAAATTATCGGAAGATACGTATCACTCAAAATCATTTATTTTAGGATAAATTACATTGACACCCCTTGAGGTTTAATCTAATTATAATTCACCCCTAATGTTTTGGAAATTACATTCCCACCCCTGTGGTTAATAGTCTCATTTCACAAACCCCCTACTTATATAAAAAATAACAACTCCTAGTAGAAAAACAGAGGAAATTACATTAAAAAAAAGAGTAAAGGAAAGGGGAAAAAAAAAAAACTAAAGTAAAGCAAAAAAAGAGAGAGTTCATGAGTTTAATATCTTCATTCAGCCTAAATAATTTCAATGATAGGGGGGTTAGTGTAATTTCCCAAACGTCAAGGAATGATATGTATTAAACCTAAACCTCAAGGGGTGTAAGTGTAATTTACCCTTTATTTTAAAAAGGAAATAGTCCTCCATATTTGTGACCACGTAAAATATTTTATATTTATTAATTAAGATAATTTAGATTTTAATTAATTATTATTCCGATTTAATTGTGAAATTGGTGAACAATATTAGGGTTGATTTGTATATAATTTTATAAAAAAGTTATTTTGAAATTAGAAATTAAAAGCTTAAGTGGCTCAAGAAAGTAAAATTGACGAATTGAATTATTTTAATTTTGAGTATCGGACCATATGGGAGTTTAATCAAATATTCGATTCAGTTTAGTAAAATTGGAATTTTATTAATTGGGTCTGAACTGGAGTTGATCAAGTTATGAAGGTTGAGAATTGAGATTATTATGAATTAAATTCAGTTATGAGATGTTCAATTGAATATGTAATTTATCGACGGAGATTTTGGGTTTGATTTGAAATTGAAGGCCTTGGGAATTTATGAAACCAAAATTGATGATGATAATGAGTTTAATTTAATATTTGGAGCTTTTTGAGAGTTTGATTAAAAAATCTGATTGAGACTGATAAATTTAAATATAATTAATTGGGCTCTATTGGAAGTCAAATTAGATTAATTAAATTACGTGGGACTTGTGATTAGTCATGATTAGTTTAATTATGTCTGTTGATTGTAAAAAAGAAAAAAAAAATGTGTTGAACTTATAGCTTTAAACTGAAAATTGAGGACCTTAGATGTGCTAGAAAGCAAAATCGATTACATATTTATGATCAGTATGATTTTTAGAACCTAGTATGAAGTTTCATAAAAATCTGATTCAGAATGAATTAAATTGATCTTATTAAATATTATATATAGATATATGTGTATAGGCTTTGCTAGCCTAAATAAAAAAAAATAAAAATAAAAATCTGAGAGAGAGAGAGATTGAGAGAGTTCTGGAGACATCAAGATAAAGAAGTGAAGGATAGGAAGAAAGTAGAGAAGAAAAGAAGAGAAAAAGAGGGGAAAAGAGAAATATTCCAAGAACTTCATCAAATGCAAGCTAGGAAGCAATTCAAGGTAAGATTTCACCCCAAATTCCTATAGTTAACACCCCTAACATCTAAGAATAGGAAAAAGTTCGGATTAATTTGGTTTAAGAATGAAGAAACTAAGAAGGAAGTAAGAAAAGTTAAGCTAAGTTGGAGAATTAGCTAAAGAATTCAAGAATTCATCATTTTGATTGAAATTTTAATATTCTTGATATACTAGAATCCTTATCTCTACATATACTTATGATTTCTAAAGATTTTACTTACTTGAATTCATATTTTAGATGAAAGAAAATCAAAATTTTAGAAAAGAAATCAATTCATGAAAACTTGAGCAATGTAACGAGTTGAATCAAATTGAATTTTGCCCTTATTATTGTTGTTGTGGTGTTGTGAACCATTCTATTTAAATTGGTGAAAATAAATTGAATTACTTATTGATTTCGACTTCGTAAGGCCCGCTTGGCAAAATTATTTTTTTAGTTTTAGTTATAGTGATTCTTGGGTCCTGAGTAATAAATGAGATATAAATTCAATTTTTGGGTTTTATTTAATTAGCCCATACTTAATCATTTTGGTTCATATTTAATTATGTGAATGTTGGGGACCACCTTAAGTCTTTTAAAGTTAATTTATACTTTAATCTCAGTTGGGGGTTTATTTTAAATTATTAAACTCCATCCATTTTGGCCCCAATTGATTGAATTGTGACTCATTAGTAACTATGTAATAATGTTGTGGTTTTATTATTATTATTTAACTATCATAAAAGAGTTGTGGATATTTATGGTGTGTACCATTAAACGAAATATATTTTGTGGTGAGAAAATAATTATATCATTTTATTTCTTATGTTACTAAATATTATAATGTTCCTAAAATATACCTTTAGTTATATTTATATATACACGGGTGTGGTTCAAAGATGGTGGAAGAAAATGATTATAAAAAAAAAAAAAAAACAAAGAAGTAGCTGAACCTTATCTCTCTCTCTCTGGTCTTTTATTCAAAAGCAAGGTGGAGAATCATTGTATATTATTTTAAGAGAGCATTATATTGTTCTTAAAGGAAGTTCGGTGGGCTTTAAAAAAGGGAGGAAATTGAGAAAGAAAAAGGGAGAGCTCGACAGAGAGCAATTCTGAGGGGGGTGAGGGATAAAATAAAATAAAAAAGGGGCAACACATCACTAGATCTTTCTCTCTCGGCTCTCAGTTCTTTCTCTTTCTTAGAATTTTTTTTATTTATTTTTTTTTATTTTTTATTTTTTTTTCTACTTTACATCTATCATGTAAAACATTTGATCCACCAAAATCGATTAAGTTTTAGACCCTAGTTCTTGAGGCCAAAATGAAGAGCTTGGCGAGAGCAACATTTTGACCGGTGGAGATCGAAATTCGACAAAATTGAAAATTTAGATTTTTGCTTGTTTCCTCTTCTAGCTTGAGGTAGGGATTTTTTCTACATTTCTTTATGCACTTTTACTTGATTATATGGAGCTTAGATTTGTATATAATTTAATTAGAATTTTTGAAAATTTTGTAATTTATTTGATTAAAAGGGAAATTTTGAGAGAAATAAAGAGTTGATGCCCAAATTGTAAAAGTGTAAACTTGGAATATGTTTGCAAGGTTATGAAAGAGCTATGTTTTAAATTTGAACAACAACGGATTTCGATTTGATCGGTTTTGAAATTTTTACCGATTTGCGACCAAAAGAGCATTTTTAAAGAAAACAAAGGAATTATGTTTAACTTTTGGGGCTTTTGATCAAAATAATATGTCATAGTTGAATAATTCTTGGAGAATGAGTTTGGAAAGAAAATAATGTTTTCTTGGGTATTAACGGTATTATTTTGTTTAATGTATTTGTTGGAATAAAACCGACACGGTTAGAAATGGACCTTCAGAGGTTACCGGATGTGATTGTGATATGAAAACTAGTGTAGTTGTTCATATTTGATGAGATGTGGAATAGATTATATTTATCGGAATTTTTAGAATTTAATTGTTTAAATATCTGTTTAGAAATATCTGTTTTGGGCTATCGGTGGAAGATAACCATGATTGTTGTAGAAATGCATGAGACTTAGGTAAATTGAACCACATTCCTCATTTGTTGCATTGGACATTGCATTACATTCACTTCATTGGAAATGTATCTGTTTTTTAGAGATATTTGGAAATGTATCTTTTTGCGAAAAGATGAATACTTGGTGAATCTGGTAAGGGGTGTAGAATCGCGCGGTTAGATGTCGAGCCTTCTAGTTTACTGGTAAAAATGACAGTGGTAGTGCATTAGGGCCTACTTGCAGACACTCACCGAGAGATTCACAGAGCCTGTATTCATGTAACAGATATGGTTTAAAATGGAAATGGTTTTATATCTGTTGTTGCATCTCAGCATTGCATGCTTTATAAAAAGAGAGATAAATTGTTTTATCATGAGCATGGCATGAGCATACTCCTCTTTAGTCTTGTCATGGTTCATATGTTGTGTAATATATTTCTACTGGGCTGTGGCTCACCTTATAAGGGAAACCATTTCAGATACATGTGCTATGTCTCCGCCAAAGCATTAACTTGGGAGGACTCGGAGCTGAGGCTTCATTTTTATTTTATTGTTATTTGTTGAATGTAAACACAGGGCTGTATTTGCGTTGAGTTGAAACTCCATTTTGTGTAAGCAAGAATGTTCTTGGATAAATTTGTAAGTCTGTAGGACACTTATTATCTGTTTGGCTTCCATTTCATACTTGTTGTAAAATGCATGCTTGGGATTGGAATTGGGGCATTGAGATGTGAACAACATGTATTTGGCATTTGGGATTTAAAGGAAATGGATGTATGGAATAGTTAGCTATATATATGTGTTTGTCTATCAGGTTTGTTTTGTTGTATAAATAGATATACCCTGCCCAATTCTCGGGGCGTTACAAGCAAAACTTGAGATTCTTTAAAACAAACCAAGTTTTGATGCCTTTGATTTGGAAACAACCTTATTCCCATATTTATTAATGAATTTATAAGGTATATGTTGAGTTTCACTAAGCCCTAGCTCAAGAACATGCAAAGAAACCATTTAGAACATACTGAAATTTCGGACCTGCTGCTGGAAGCCCAGAACCGCACGTGCGGTTTGGATTTCCGCACGTGCGGATTGCCTTGTTTCAACCAATTTTAAATAAGCATATCTCCCTCATCCGGACTCCATTTTAAGTGATTCTTGAGCCTAAATTCAAGCCCCTGAAGTCTAGTTTCTAATAGTGGTGGTCTCAGACCCAAATTCTCAGTACACAAATAGATATGTTCAAATTAGTGAAAGTAGTTCACTTTCTTTCTAATTGTTTCACGGTATTTCTTCTCCTAGCCCGGTTTTCTTTCATTTCTTTCTATTTTCCTAGATATGATTTATGACCCATTGAGGACTAATGAGTTTAGAACCAACATAAATAATTGGTTAAGGAGCATAGTAAGGGATCGGTTTATTTGATTAAGAAAAGATTAAGGGAAGTAAATTTGATCGAAAGAGTAATTCTACGTTTCGATATGTTGTGCTATGCGCATTGTGATTACAAGTCAAGATTCGAGGACCGGTCAACCATTTCTGGAAACCACTGTAAGTAACAATCTCGTAAAGATATGTTTAATTATAAGTATTTTTTGACTTATGCTATATTTTGTTTCTGAAATGGTGTTTTTGTTTAAATGAATGATCGTCCTATTTTTATGAATTGTATTCGTAGCATCCTTAGCATCTGTTTATTATTACTGTTACAGAGTTCTTTGTCAGTTCCACTTCTTGGAACTTTTGTTTACTGTATTGATGGCCATCATATATGACTATTCAGTCTACATGACCGTCTGTTCAATCTTCATGACCATCTATATCGTTCTACTATTGGATGTACCACGTATAACTGCTATGCTTTATGTATGAAATATGGATCTGTTACGTTTATGATTCTGATTTTCTATTTACGGCTATAATTGACGGATTTGGATTACAATAAGGACATTATTCATAACCTCTTTACATTGTTGTTATTCGCTAGACTCTCACTCATGTTTTTATGTATGTACATAGGTGATCAGACGCGAGACCAGGCCTAGAGATTCTGCCTGGACTCTGTCTTGTTAGCCAACTTATGTGCCTCCCGTGAAGGTTCTAGATATGTCAAGTGCCAAGGCTATGCGATTCAAGTTAAGTTTTTGGTTATTCTGTATATAGGGCTAAGTCCCTTTTGTCTCCTCTATATATATGATGACGCAGGACTGATGTGATAATAGATGTATATAAGAAGTTTAAATATTTTCTGTCTCATGTAAGTCTGCACAGCTCAATAGACGATGTATGTTTGTATTTTGCTTCCCCTAGCCCCTAATATTATGTATCTGATTAAGAAGCCTTCGGTAATCTTGGGATTATTGGCCGGTCATAGTGTTAAACCTATAGGGGCAGGTTTGGATCGTGACAATATCCCTCCAGTTTGACTTTATTTCTGTATCATTTAAAAACAACTACTTATTTCTATTGTAATTTTGAACTAAACTGTAATTTTTATGTGCACACCCTTTGAGACAAATCTGGTGAGGAAATCAATTATTTCCTGAAAAATTTTATTTTCACACACTTAATTACTTTAGTGCACATCTTCTATCAGTATACATATTTATTAATTTGATTATTAATTAATTTTCTCAATCCACACATGAAAAGTTACAATTATATCTTTCACTCATAATCATTGTATACACATCACTCAACCCTCATTTCCACACACTTGTTAAGTGACCCTACTTCCAAATTTGTAGACTCATGTGAAGACCATTCAAGACCACAGTATGAAGTGAAGTGAAGTGAAGTGAAGACAAAGTCCTCCATTGAAGACCTTATTGAATCTCCATTAAAAATACCATTGAAAACTCTCTAAAATATTTTTGAAGATGATGTATCTTTTCATTTTGTTATTGCATTTAGCATTTTCAGATTTATGTGCACTCCATTGCCATAAAACCCTTGTTTTTTTTTTTTTTTTTTTATTATATTTTTCGGTTTAGGGATTTTGACACTGGTTTTTTGAAATTATGCATTTAATTCAAAACTTAACTTCCGAATAAAAGTGATTAGTTTGACAAATTTGTTCCCAAAAGAAATAAAAAATAAAAAACTTTCAGTAGTTGATGTCCAAGTATAATGAAATAATTCGACAGTTGATGTCCGAATATAATGAAATAATTCGACATTGGTTGTCCGACTGGAAACCGCAAAAGGAAAAAAAAATTATGCACAAAAAAACTAACATTTTCATCACTAATAGAGTATAAATCTAGAGATTAAAATAATATGAAAGTTGTTATGAGAGTATTACTTTGCAAGCAATAAAGGAGTATATAGTGTGTAGCAAGCAAAATAACAATAATGAAAAAACTAAGGTTTAACTTTTTTTTTTTTTACTCAAAAGGTGTACATTGAGATTTTTTTTTCTTTTAAAATATGTGTACAAAGAATATTTTCATATAATATTATGGGTGTTGGTAGATGTCTATTATGATCATTTTAATTTAGGGTATAATTGACATTAAAATAATATTTCATTAAGTGTGTGCACTGAGGTAATTAGATGTGTAGAAATAGAATTTCCCTTATTTTCCTCCAAAACTAACTTTGAAAAAGACACAAATGACCCTGTATGTTAAGATGTTACTTAAAATAAAATAAAAATATAATTAAGAACTAATCTAAAATATAAAATATAATTAAGAATTGATATAAAAAATAAAATATAATTAGTAAATGATTTAAAAAATAATTAAATTAAAATATAAAATAAATAATAATTAATGATTAATCTAAAATATAATAAGATTAAAATGTTAAGAATTACAACAAATAATTAAATATTTATGATTAATTTGATCTAAAATATAATTACATTAAAAGGTTAATAAACAATAATTAAAATCGGCCATCCATTCTTAATATATATATATATATATGAATCTACTATTTTGTTCATACATATATGTGGGAGCCAAAAAATAATATATATCCGCTTATCGGGGTTAACCCAAATAAGGCCTACAATGGATTCAGCCCAAAAAAATATCACACCCCCCATCTATATAAAGGGGGGACATCCCAGAAGAAAGCGCAGGTATTCTCTTCTTACACCATACACCAACTCTCTTGATTTCCATAGCTTTATTCTTTCAATCAAATGACTGATTTTAGCATCGGAGTGTCTCCGGCCGGCAACCCCGGTTGGGTGGCGCCGATCATGCTCATCTTTGCAGGTCTACAAGGAGCAAGTTCATTTCTTCGTTGGATCTCTACAACATCCATGTGAGAGGATATTTCATGGTCTCACAATTGGCGTCGTCTGTGGGAAACGTCTGCAAGAGTTCAACGAAGAGAGGAGTAAACATGTTCTTGTAAGTAAAACTTTAGCAACACTGATTGATCTTGCTCTCTGCAAATTAGTTTAAGATTGGTTCTTGGATTGGAGGTATATATGTTTGTGCTTACAAAATAGAGTTTTTTGTTCACTGTGAATCTCAGTAAAAAGTTTTAAAACAACATAGAATTCATGGTCTACTTTTGCATTTCCATTTTCTCTCTCTACAAATGGGTTTCACTTTTCTTAAAGAGAGCCTCTTTTCGGCAATTCAACAAGATTGTTCGGCTAAACTCAATTCATTTATTTATATACATTTAGACTCACAGGTGGTGTCCAGCCTTTATTGAATGACTTGACCAAATTTATAGATATAGGTCCATGTATAAATTGTTGCTTACATTTATTAAAAATAAATAAAAATAAAAAGAGAATATAAATCAACATAAAAATAAATAAATAAAATACAATACAGCAGCCGTGAGGGTACCAAGTTGTTCAGCACACCCATTCATGGAAGCATCAAATTTCTCACCAGATTTCTTCACGACCTCCCGGCGCGTAATTACCTTAATATTCGGGCTAATTCTGAAACTTCAATAACAAAAAAAAAAAAAAAAACAAGGGCAGTGCACGAAGCTTCAGCCACTGTGGGGTCTAAAACTTCAATGAGTTAAAAACTTTTATGCTTCAAGCTCTCTTTCTCTCTCTATATCGATGTATGCTTCAAGCTCTCTCTCTCTCTAATAAAATGCAAACATAAACCATTTTTTAAGCATCCAAATTGGAGTAACGATTTGACTTCTTCCTTCTTCAAAGCTAATTCATGCATACATTTTGTACTCCTAGGCCCCATTTGTTTTGGGAGATAGAATGGAGGGGATTGATAGTGAGGGGATTAATAGTGAGGGGATTGTTAGTGAGGGGATTGATAGTGAGGGGATTCATAGTGAGGGGATTCATAGTGAGGGAATTAATAATGAGGAATTGTTAAATTATTTTTATATAAAATAATAAAACAAATAAAAAAATATAAAAAATTAAACATTATATTTAAAAAAAAATTCCCAATATATAAAAAATAAAAAAATTTCTAATCCCCTCACTATGTTCTAATACCATCTCTACCTCCTCCTTACCAATCCCCCTTCCAAGGGTATTAGTAATACCAAGGGACTAATAGTCCCAAGGCTATCTCTCCAAACAAACAAGGGCATTAGTAATACCTTGGTATTACTAGTCCCAATACCCTCCCTATAGCCCAAAACAAACGGGGCCTTAAGTTTTTTCATGGTTTCATCCCTATATTTCATGGCATTTAATGTTTGATATTCTCTGGACGTGGTTTGATGAGTGAGTCTACATATGAGTTTTGGTAATTTAGCAACATTAATCGGCAAAATGCCATTGGCCCATTGGCTTGCCAGTTCATTGAAGCTCATCCATCACCCTCGGCAACACATTGATTATTCGGCAATGCCATGGTCATACCGAATAGCTACCAACATGTTGAATTCACATGCCATTACGGACTTGCTGAACATAAGTTACGAACAATGGAGCTCTTCGGCAATTCAACGGGGCCGCACGGCGGTGTTACAGTGAGACCACGTATTTGCATTTCGGCACTGCCGTGACTTATAGCACACTGCTCGACAAAGCTACAAAGCTACTCGGTAGCTCTAAAACCCCGAGCTCTATTCTTTGGCCACGAGAACGGCTTCGATTTCTCGCCGCCGAATACATAGCTCTATAACCCTATGCACTAAGCTCTTTTGCCGAATACATTCCCCCTATACAAATTCTTCCGACTACATTTTTGCCGAGCAAAAAGCTCAAGTGCGTTCACCATTATTAATTCATTAACATTATTCAGCTTCGGCAATTTATTCGGCAACACATTATGCCGCAACGTTGTTCAACTCTGCAATTCGGCTTTTCATTCCACATCAATTTGGCATGCATATATTATATCAGCAACAAACTACACAATCTTGCTCGGCACTACTATCTCAGCATAACACTAGCATCTCGGCTTGCCGAAATCCACATCTAAAAATACTAGCAGATTCGTGTCAACTCAAGGAGTCCAAACCCACCAACCCGAGGAGCCAAGAACTAACCAAAGTTTGCCGGTAGTTGCGAAATGGACCAAATTTTTAGAAAACTAAAATTTTCATAATCGTCGAAATCAAGTTTTGGCCATACCAGTGTGAAGTACTCATTAAGCCGAGTCCAACGCAACAAACCGCGTCAAAATCGGAGAGCTAGGCGAAATTTGCCTAGAAATTCACTTATTTTGCCGAAGAGAATGACCACAAGTTAGCAAACAAAAGAAATTATTGTGTGCATTCCGACTAAGTTACATCATGTCATAGCCAAACAATCAAGTTCAAATCTATAATGAGCCAAATATATACATAAAGATCTAAGGTGGCAAAGTGGTTAAGTGTTCACCTTTTTTCACAAGGACATAAGTTCAAATCTTGTAGGCCATACCATTGTTTATATTTTATTTTTTTTGCCACGCCACTAAGCCGTGCTGCAAGAAATCAAGCCGAGCCGTTACATGCAGAATACGTCAAAACAATTATTCGGTACTTTGCGGAGCCTAATTCTCCCCCGATCTGAGCCGTCGGATCCATTTTAGCTACAATTCTGCCATCCGGAGTCCGATTCCAACAATCGAATAGTCGTTTCCAATTATTTAGAGCCTTCTGAACACATCCATACAGTCTGATTTTACAAATTCCATACCAAACATTCATAGATGTTATATGCAATGCCACATATTGCAGCTAAAAACAACATTTTTGTTGTCGTACCTGGAGTTTGCTCAATGCCGAATTCACCAACTACATCTTATTTGGAAACTCTCTGCCTATCTCCCAGCTCGACTCATTTGTCACCAAAGGATGAATTCCTTCCGAATAACAACTTTCACTCCACAGCATTAGACATTCTCAGAACAACAACCATTGTTAATTTGT
Source organism: Camellia japonica (assembly GCA_030407325.1). NCBI lineage: Eukaryota > Viridiplantae > Streptophyta > Magnoliopsida > Ericales > Theaceae > Camellia > Camellia japonica. The sequence goes on along the minus strand of JAPPVO010000010.1, from coordinate 110,555,806 downwards.
CTATCTCTTCGGCAAAAATCTCATAATTTCTCAAAAACACGGGGGCACGAAATCCGTTTCAAATTTTTATCGGCCTACTCGGCAATTTTGGCCCACGACCATTTTATTCCTTCCGAATAACAAATCTTATTCAAAAGCAATGGGGCAAATATACGTTGGACAAGAAACTCAACTCCGAAGGGATGCCGACACACCGCGAAGCTAAGAAAAATTGCCGACCAAAAGATCGGCACAATGACTAACCCAAGTGTAGCTGACCAACTTTTCGGCAAAATCACATTATATATGAAATGGACACCGATGTTTTGACACTAGTTACTCGGCAGTGCATCAACTTTACTCGCAACATTGGCCACAATATTCGGCAACTTTATTCGCCTAACAACATTATTTGGCAAAACAATTGCCCACTGGGACATCTTAGTCAATTTCCCGCTTTCCAATTGGGGCACATCAGCCGATCATCATCTCAGCACCTCTGATATGCATGCATACTCGGCCAACTTGATACAAACACTACAACATTTACCTGAGTTACACACTCCTGCTCCTTTTCACACCGCTCCAAGCAAGCGCCAGCTTTGGGGCAATACATTACACACTTGGCAGTCGGCCATTAGCACTTGGCAGTCGGTAATTCGCATTTGGCAGTCAACAGTTCGCATATTTTTGTGTGCCGTCATTTTACCAAAGCCAAATCTTCCCTGCACCATAGGGCAATGGGAATCTGCATTCCTTCCGACTAACACCTGTCATTCGAAAGTAATGGGGCAAGTCTTCGACTAAACACAAATCGAGCAACTTGGCAATTAAATAGTTGGCCCAATATCTACTTGGCAATTCCCTACAAGCGGAGCAATATTATTTGTGATTAACACGTCTACCTAATTCAGTACAGGCCATCACCGACACAGGATGCATTATTCAAAATCCTTGCAATATTTGCACTTGATCGCCACTTAAAATTCGCATAAGTCTCCGAATATAGCGTAATCTTCGCACTCGGCATGGAACGCCATCAGCAAAGGCCTACACCCTCGCCCGGGGGTAATAATACCGCAGTCCTATACCCTCGCCCGGGGGTAATAATACCGCAGGCCTACACCCTCACCCGGGGGTAATAATACCGCGGCCTACAGCCCTTGCCCCGGGGTAACAATACCGTGGCCCATCATTATGATTTGTTTGGAACTCATGTGATATAATTTCATCCTATGATAGACATACGTATATTTATACATACATTCAAGACATACGTACATTTATACATACATTCAGGCATACATGCAGTCATTCATTCATACATTTTATTCATTTATCCAGAGTATTCTTTATCAAAAACCTAACCTAACAGCTATTTGAACAGCGTAACTCGGCAAGAAAAACTCTCATTCCTTCTACCGCAGACAATGAAAGTTTTGGGGCAATTGTAGGAGCTAGAAAATAATATATATCTACTTATCGGGGTTAACCCAAACAAGGCCTACAATGGGTCCAGCCCAAAAAAATATCACACCCCCCCATCTATATAAAGGGGGGGCATCCCAGAAGAAAGGGCAGGTATTCTCTTCCTACACCATACACCAACTCTCTTGATTTCCATAGCTTTATTCTTTTAATCAAAGGACCGATTTTAGCATCGGAGTGTCTCCGACCGACAATCCTGGTTGGGGGGCGCCGATCATGCTCATCTTTGCAGGTCTACAAGGAGCATGTGCATCTCTTCATTGGATCTCTACAACATCCATGTGAGAGGATATTTCATGGTCTCACAATATAACATGTGTATATATAATTGTATATGTATGTAAATAATTTAATATTTAATATTTGATTAAATTAGTAGGTAGGTTAAAATTTTAAAAATTAAGAAAAAAAATCAAAGTTTCGTAACTGAAAGTATTTGATTTAGATTTTTTATTTTTAGTTTGATCTTTTATAAATATAATTAGATGTAGAGAAAGAATAAGAAGAGTATAATCATCTTTATATCACTAAAGTTAATGGAGTTAGTGTTACAATTTAGTTCAAAATCACATGAGAATTATGTAACTATTCTTTATAATAAAAAAAAATTAAAAAAAGATAAAATACAAGTCGATCAAAGCATAGAGAGATAAAATAAATTTTACGTTTTTATAAATATGAGTATTCTTTCTTTTCAAACATCATTACATGATACGTGTTTTATAATTGCTTTTAAAATACGTCTTTTAAACACCATTTTGGCATAATAAAACTTCGTCCTATGAATATATACGAAACGAAAGTTTAGAAAATATTTTTTTCTTTTTTTGTGTAAAGTGACCCTGACCTCTTACGATGATTATTTTGTACTTTATTTTAGGAAATATATTTTGTGCGGAGTGATTCGGGCTGCTAAAGAAAAGATATTAGAGAGACAATAATAACGGTAATTCTCAATGATTTAAAAGAGTCTTGATGCATTCGAGTGACTTTAACCAAATTGACTTCAAAAAAAGGCACAAGTGCCACCCCATCATGATTCTAAGTTCGAAACCAAAAGGTAAAGAAGTTAATTCCTATAAGTGTTAATCTAACAATTAACAACTAATTTCGACTGATAAAAAAAAAAAAAAAAAATCGAAACCAAATCCGGCGACCCTTGTTGCCTTGAGTATTTATGTTTAGAATTGATAATTGAGATCATGATTATTGTTCCCATATATGATGGTTATGTTGTTACTACCATTTGGTACCAAAAATTAAGAATTTTGGAAATGAGATTTTCTTTGTGCTCTTATTTTCAAATGCAAAATTAAATTCTTAAATAATTATTTTTCAAATTGTCATTACTTGTTTAAATGTATTATTATATTATACGTTATCTCATTTCATTCATTAATATTTTTCAAGTGAGCTGTGTGAGAAAAACTGTTTGTGTCTCAACCTCCTTAAGATGTCCATACATTCATTCAATTTGTATAATTATTTATTAATAATGAGATTCCATCATTTAAATATTGAGCCTCATGTACATGTTACAATTAGTTACTTACCATTTGGGGGTAAATTACACTTTGCACCCCTGTATTTTACATCAAATTCCACTTTGGCTCATACACATCAAATTATGACATTTAACCCCCCGCACTTTTGGTCAAGTGTCACTTTGGCCCTTCTGTTAGCCTCATTGTTAACAGAGGTTAGTCACATGAAAAACATGTGAGGATAAATTACACTTTGCACCCCTGCACTTTACACAAAATTCCACTTTAGTCCCTACACATCAAAATTGTGATACTTAGCTCCCTAAAGAATAACTTCTGTTAGCATCATTATTAACAAAAGGGCCAATGTGACACTTGACCAAAAGTGCAAAGGGTTAAGTGTCACAATTTGATGTGTAGGGACTAAAGTGAGATTTTGTGTAAAGTGCAGGGGTGCAAAGTGTAATGTACCCTACCATTTGGTGTAAAATGTCTTTTTATGACCCGTGATTAAGACTTAAACAATTTTTTATTACTTTTTATTATGGCTATTTTGACATTGTGAATGAGTTGTAAAGACCAAGACCCATAGTTTACGGTTAGTCATGCTCTCAGATTTGCACTATGCACTCTCACTTCCATCTAAATTTTGTGCTTTTACACAAAATAAGCTTACATTCCATCAGAAATTCCCAAAAATCATAGATAATGCACAAGATATACATTAATATCTTTTACACAAAATATGCAAAACTCATGCAGATCCAAATTCATGTAAGAAATCTATACTTTAAAAATTCTCAAGATTCACCAAAAATGGGGCACATATAACCTATTTATATTGATAATAACTGTAATATGTACAAAATTCAGAAACAGCTATACAATGATCTTATCCTTCCCACTCTGCTATTTGTCCTTAATCTCATATATCATCTACCCCTTCTTCATTAGCAGAACAATGGCATACACAAATAACATCTCTCTCTCTCTCTCTCTCTCTCTCAACCAAGTCCACTAGAGCTCTGTCATCCATTTAGTCTCTAGAAGATCGCATTATCTCAAACCACTGCAGTAAGTAAATGAAAGACCAAAAACATTGCATTAGTATTATACAAAAGTAACATCAAAATCTACAATAAGGCAACACAATAACCTGCAATATATTTGAGCACTGCACAAACTTACTTGTCTCAATAAATCAGCAAGGGTTCTAGGAAGTGCTTTGATGTCCCTCAGGACAATGTAGAATGGGAACGAGAATGAGTCTAGATACTTCAAAGATTTTATATTACCACCCTCAAATGATGCTTCCTGGAGGCCCAAAAAAGCATAATTAAATTTTATGGCACGAGATTTGCTCAAAAAGTAGACGAAAACATAAACAATACAATAGAATAAATAAGGAGATATACCACGAGGTCCATTATGGACTCCTGAGGGCAATCCAGAAGCAGAAATGCTACCATACGCTTTCTAGTCAAGAAATCCCTAACACAGAACTTCAAATTTTCCTGTATTTTGATTTGAAAAAATATAAGAGCCAGGGAAAAAGTACAAACAAGTTCAAACCATAGCAGGAGGTAGTGACCTTTAGTTACTGTTGACCTATGTTACATGGACTTAGGTACTGGTTCGTATCTAGAGGTTGGACTCATAAAATCTAAAATTTAAGGGTACGTACCCTCTGCAAAAATGGGTCATAATTTTATATTTTTTATGTAATATAAAATGGTGGTTAGGTAACATACAATATCAAAAAGGCATTTTACTCATTTATAGCAATTATATAACAATCTATACATACAATGATAGTGTTAAATACAAATATATAAGTGTCAAATGGAAGGTATCAGACACATCCCATACTCTTGTCCAAGTGTTAAGTGTCAGACATAGGTATTTAATTTATTTTAAAGAATCCATATAACACGTTGACAATTTGACAAAAAGAAGTACCTTTTCATGGAACCGACCATCAGAGATGATCAAAACAAATTGTTGTAGAGGATTCTGTTCGGAAGGGAGTCGGGCATTTGCCACTGCAACATCTAGCATGTTGTTCACGTACTTCAAGAGATCAACCATAGGTTCATCCGCGATGGTATTCTCTTGATAAAAGTCAAGCTTGAGACCATCTATGTAACAGTCAATCAAATCTCAGACACTCATCTAAAAAAAAATTTAATTGCATGGTACAGTTCATGTCGATAAAGAAAACAAGATACATGTATATTTCAGATGCCTTAGGCTACTTACATATGTACATGTATGTATATATATATATATTGGAAAAAGATTCAGACCCACAATTTTACTTACAATGACATGACACGTTATTTGTCAACTTTTGATTTGCCACAAACTCAACAATGTAAGGCCCAACTCCCTTTTTTTTTTTTATCAGCAAAAAACTCTTTATTGATGATAACAAAACAAAAATTACATCTTGATATACATCAACAAAGAGGGAAGACAAGAGTAAAAAGCATCAATGCAAACCTCTCTAATCCTAACTAGGTTGGCACCAAAGAGAAAGCACAATCATCTGCTAGCTCAAGCCAAGAGTTTGGTGAGAAACCAACCAAAGAGGGAACAAGCAAAACTAAGACAGCAAAGCAGTGCAAAAACATATCACATCAGATCACAGCAAAACAGAGCACAACTCCATCTCAGACTATGACACCTCCACTACTTCACCCACAAAGCAAACCAGTGCAAAAAACAGCTCCAAGTCAGTAAGACTCCAACAGCAGCATCATACTTTAGTAGCATACAGCAGCACCATGCACTGATAACAGATATACACAGCAGATGATCACAAAAACACAAACAGATATACACTTCAGCAGCATCAACCAAAGGACTAAGGATTAAGAAGTGCATCTTTATCCAACTAGAGGACAACCTGAGAAAACAACAAAGCAAGGCAATAAATACAAAGCAAGGCAACCCCTTACCATGTCATTGTAGGATAAATTGTGAGTCTCTAGCATTTCTCATATATATTCACTTGATGTTCTGAAGAATATACCAACCTTGACCCCAACCTCTCCAGTGAAAGGCCGATCAAACTCATAGAGTAACCTAATGTTTCCCTTCGTTCCAAAGCTTGCAACAGCCACATTTCCCACTTCCAATTGAGACATGGCACGGCATGCTGTCACCAAAGCTTCAACAGCAACATCTCTACAATGAAACTGAAGAAACAGATATTCTTTCTTATTACTTGAGTTATGAATTACACAATTGTATTTATATATACAATACTGAAATAAGCTTGTAACTAATCATTGTAACTACCTAACCAATTCCTAACCACTTAACCAATTCCTAACTGACTAGATAATGCTCTGGATGTAACTGATTGAGAATGTACAGCTGGAGCTATAGCAGGTGCACCTGATGCAACTGATTCTGAAACTGAAGCTAGAGCTGCTGTTGAACCTGTTGCTGGAGCTGCTGTTATGGTTAGCTTATCACCCTCCTGCAAGCTGATGGGAGAAGGAGAGACCAGAAGCTTGGCTTGAAGAAATTGAAACCGAGACACAGAGAGAGGCTTTGTAAAGATATCTGCAATCTGATCTAGAGAAGGAACATAACGAAGTAAAATCTGTTTGCGGGCAACTTTTTCGCGAATGAAGTGACAATCAACTTCGATATGTTTTGAACGAGTGTGAAACACAGGGTTGGAGGCTAAGGCAATTGCGGAGAGGTTATCACACCATAAAATGGGAGTAACAGAGGAAGGAAGCTGAAGCTCATGAAGCAACATTTGCAACCAGGTGAGTTCAGCAGCCGTATGTGCCAGAGACCTGTATTCTGCCTCGGTGGAGGAACGAGACACTGTGGGTTGTTTTTTTGCTGACCAAGAAATCAGATTCGAACCAAGATACACACAATAGCCAGAAGTACTGCGACGATCGAGAACATCACCAGCCCAATTAGAGTCAGAAAAGGCTTGTAAATCGAAAGAACTAGGACTGAATGTGAGACCATGAGTTAAAGTCCCTTGAAGAAAGCGAAGCAATCTCTTGACTGAAGCAAAATGCCCAACAGTTGGAGCATGCATATGTTGACAGGCTTGATTAACTGACAGAGACAAATCAGGCCTGGTGATTGTAAAGTATTGAAGTGCCCCAACGATACTGCGATAAAGTTCAGGTTGACCAAATGGAAGATGAGAATCTGAAGAGAGAGAAGGCTTGACAGAACTTGGGGAATTGCAAGGCTTGCAATTGGCCATCCCAGCCTTAAGAAGAATTTCAGAGGCGTACTTATGTTGAGACAAAAAATAAGAATCACCACAATCCTTAATGGAGACGCCCAAAAAATAGGAAATGTTCCCCAACTCTTTCATAGCAAAAGCAGTATGCATGTGAGCAATAAGAGAGGCAATGTGAGAAGAATTATTGCCTGTGACTAGGATATCATCAACATAGACTAAGAGAATAGTGATGGTAGAAGTTGTCCGTTGAATGAATAAGGAATTATCACAGTGACTGTTAATGAAACCTTGGGATAAAAGAAAAGTAGAGAATGTGGAGTACCAAGCTCTCGGAGCTTGCTTTAAACCGTAGATAGCCTTTTTTAATAGACAAACATGATGTGGATGAGCAGCACTAGAAAAACCAGGGGGCTAAGTCATGTAAACTTCCTCCTCCAAGGTCCCATGAAGAAAAGCATTACTTATGTCAAGTTGTTTGAGAGGCCAATTATAATGCAAGGCAACACACAATAAAATGCGAATGGTGGGTTGTTTGGCGACAGGGCTAAAAGTTTCAGTATAGTCGATACCCTCCTGTTGAAGAAACCCCTTGGCAACCAAACGAGCCTTATAACGAGCAATAGATCCATCAGAATTACGCTTAATGCGAAAAACCCACTTGCAGCCTATGGCAGATTTTGAAGAAGGGAGAGGAACCAAGGACCAAGTACCCTGGGCTAGAAGAGCATTATATTCCTCCAACATGGCAGTATGCCAGATAGAGGATTGAAGAGCTTGCTGATAGGTCAATGGTTCAGTGTCAAGATAGACAGAAGGAGAGGCCAATAAGGCGTGAGAGGAAGTTTTTGACCAAGTGAGCATTGGGTGTGTGTTGGTGATAGAAGGAGGAAGAGGAAGATCAATTGAAATAGAAGAAATGGGAATAGAAGAAGGAGGCTGGATATGAGCAGAAAGAGATGGATCAGTAGAGGCAGTAGACTGAGAAGGATGAGCAGAAGAGGGGGTAGGCTGAGCAGAAAAGGAAGGCAAAGAATGTGAAGATAGGACAGCTGGCAGAGGAACAGAAACAGACAGAGTAGGACACGAAGACTGAAAATTGAAGGAAGGAGACCAGAAAAAAGACTGAAGCTGAGCCAAAGTCTGAGAAGTGGGAGCAGCAGAGGCTGTTGCTGGAGATGGAACAGAGGTGGTACGAAATGGAAAGATTTGCTCATGAAAGAGAACATGGCGAGACAAATACACCTTCCCAAAGGAAGGATCTAAGCACCGGTAGCCTTTGTAAGAAGGATGATAACCGAGAAACACACACAAAGTAGATTTAGGTTGCAGTTTGTGAGATGTGTAGGGTTTTAGCCAGGGAAAACATTGACAACCGAAGACACGCATAAAAGAGTAATCGGGAAATTTATGAAACAACAATTCATAAGGAGAAGAATGAGGAGTTTTAGAACTAGGCAAACGATTAATCAAAAAGATAGCTGTAGAAATGGCATCAAACCAGTACTTGATGGGAAGAGAAGAATGATGAAGCAAAGCAATGGCAGTCTCAGTGATATGCCTATGCTTCCTTTCAGAGACGCCATTTTGAGGCGGTGTATGGGGACAAGAAATCTGATGGAGAATGCCATGAGTGTGAAAAAATTGAGTCATAGATGAATTGACAAACTCAGTGCCACCATCAGTGCGAAAAATTTTCAGTTGAGTAGAAAATTGATTTACAACATAAGCTGTGAATTCCACAAATTTAGCAAAAACTTCACTCTTGTAACATAAGGGAAAAAGCCAAGTAAACTTGCTATATTCATCAACAAAGATTACATAGTATTTGTACCCAGAAACAGATGGTAAAAATGGTCCCCAAACATCACTGTGAACTAGTGAAAAAGGTTTATTTACAGTGGAGTTAGACAGATGAAAAGGTAATCTGTGACTCTTGGCCACAGAGCAGTGAACACAAGGGGAATCATTATTCTTGGCTTTATTACAAGCAATAGAAAGAGAAGACTTCAGTTTATTAAACTTGAGAGGGGATGGATGACCCAATCTCTGGTGCCAAACAGTTTCAGGCACAGTAGTAGCAGTGGAATTAAAGAAAGCATTATGAGAAATAGAAGAAGGAGAAACAGCTGCAGCAGATGAAGAAGAAGCAGGCATGGATGGTGCATGGAAATGATATAAGCCATGAGAATTAAGGCCCTTGTGCAAGATGCTCTTTGTGTGCTTGTCCTGAATAACGAAGGAAGAATCATCAAATGTAATTGTACAATGATTATCTTTAGCAAGTTTTTGCACAGACACAAGATTAGAAGCAATAGGAGTGTGCAAAACTTTATTGAGTTTGAAAGTATGATGTGGAGTGGGCAAAAGACCCTTGCCAGTGTGAAGAATAGGGATACAAGTACCATTACCAACAGTGATATGATCAGAACCTTGGTAAGGTTGATGAAGACTCAAAGTGGACAGATCATTAGTCATATGATCAGAAGCTGCTGAATCAAGATACCATGGGGAAGAGTCATACTGAGATGGAGCAGAGGCCACATAAGCATGAGAGTTAAACAGGCCAGTTGATGATTGTGCAGATTGATAAGTTTGATAAGACGGAGAGGCAGTTTGCTGAGTCTGTATAGCGACCCCGGTCTTTTCCCATTTGATTATTGTATCCGGACTTATGTTCCGTAGATTCCATTATCATATTGTTGTTGTTGTCCTCCTTTAATTCTTCAGTTGTGAGTTATGGATTATGTTGGACAGGTTAATTGCAGGTTGGTTGGGTTTAGAAACCAATAGTTGATGTCTAATTTTTGGGTTGGTCGCTCGAGCGAGCTCTTCTTCGCTCGAGCGAGGTCCTTGATTTTGGTCCCTTCGCTCGAGCCAGGGTCCCTTCGCTCGAGCGAGCTTTGCGTCCAGTACATAGACCTGAGAGCAGTGTTTGTTGGCTCGAGCGAGCTTTCTTCGCTCGAGCGAGCTGTTTTGCTTTTGGCTCGAGCGAGCATCTCTTCGCTCGAGCGAGGCTTTCTTGTGTCTGGTCGCTCGAGCGACCAGGTCTTCGCTCGAGCGAGCCTGTCCAGTATTTAAACGTAACAGCGGGATTTTTAGGGCAGTTTTTCATTCTTTTTGATCTCAAACCCTAAAGTCCGACTTTTCTTCTTCTCTAAACACCTTTTCTCCTAGGTTTGATCTAGTTAGGGTGTGTTTCTACCCTAGTTCTTTTACAAATAAGATAGAGGAGAGTGAGGGCTTCCATTTAACCTGAGCAGTTGTCGGTTTGGAGCACTTTGGAGTTTCGAGCACCTTCTTCATCATCATCTTTTTGGGTTATTTCTTCGAGGTAGGGATTTCCTACTCCATTTATACGCTTTAATCCTAAGTGTTGGTATTTTGGTATGTGGGGGTAGTTTGGTAATTTTGGTATGTGGGGGTAGTTTGGTAATTTTGGAAGAAACCTTAGGGTTTTGGTTTAGATTAATTTGTAGAATTAATTTAAAGGAACAATGTGGAATTTGGTTTAATTCATGGAATTGGGTAGTTTAAATACTTACCTTTGGGAATGTTAAATTTACATTCATTGATGTATTTATTTCTTGTTTAGAAATAACTGTTTTGGGCTATCGGTGGAGGATAGCCATTGATTGTTGTAGACCTTGCATGCGGCTTAGGTATAACTGGAATTAAGTCACTTATGTTGACTGTTGAATTAATACAGAACATTACTTGTATTAATTATGTGTTGTATATGGCAATTGTGTATTTTATTGCATATGCATTGGTTTTGGAGGAGATAGGGGATGAACTCCACGGTTTAGGGGAAGATAGGGGATGGACCTCTAAACCGGATTTATTGGGAGGAGATAGGGGATGGACTCCAGTAGCATCACTCTTATGTGTGCTTATTGATTAATAGATATATTTCTATTTATTGTTGATATGATACATCACTAAAATGTGTATCAGTTGGGAAGTATGGAAGTGAATTGGTTATGATTGATACAATACCAACTTGTGTATTTGTTATGGTTAGGTCTAACTTAAATCGTTATTCCTGTTGAATTGGAAGTATTGTTAATAAAAGATGAAACCCCGTTGAGTTATTTGGCCAGGTTCTGAGCCATAAGTGGGAAGTAAAATGTGCCATAGACAGTGTGTCATAGGCAATGTAGGCATTTGTGTCATGAAAATTGTAACTTGATTGTAGAGTGTTAACCATGTATCAGATGCTAATGCTTTAGTTAATTCTTATGCTTGGTTTAGTATTTCTCTACTGGGCTGTGGCTCACCCTATATGGGAACTTTATTTTTCAGGTTCAGGTGGTTCACTCCCTCCAAGGACTTAGCTTGTGAGGAATTGAATTTGAAGACTTGTTTTATTTTTATTTGGTTTATTTGAAAAATGTAATCCTTCAAGCCTAGGGCTTTATCTGTTTTGAGTTAGAACTCAGTAAATTGTATCCAAGTGTTGGCTTGGCAAGATGTAAGCCCGTAGGGCATTTATTATGGTATTTTATTTCGTAAGACTCTGATGATTGATGTAATAAATAATGTTTTCTTTTAATAATGCATGTTTTGGTTTTATATTTAATGGGTTGAATTTTGAGGGCGTTACAACTTGGTATCAGAGCGTACCGGGTTTGAATACTTTGGGTACGTGGGAAGTGATTAGTATCACAATGGGTTCGTCTCGTTTGATAGAGACTTAGTGTAATGATTGCATGCTTATATGATAACATGTTTATGTGATTATGTGGGTATGGAATGTAGTTTCTAGATATTGATTGGATCCTTGAGTTTCTAGTAGTCTTGTTGGAAAGGCACTTGATCAATGCTGCTTCCAACCGGAACTATAGTAACCCTTTGGGACTATCATTATCCAGGAATGAAATTCGTAGGTGCTTATGTGATTATGTGCTTACGTGGTGTGATTTATTGTTGTCCAATGTATTAGGACGTGAGTGTTATAGTTTTGGCACATTATTTATAGTGCTAACGTCTTTGTTTCCTTTATTAGGATGTCAGGACGAGGACGAGGTCGTGGTAGGCGGGGTAGGCAGGCCAGGCAGGAAGTGCCTATACCGGAGGAAATTCCGGCAGTTCAGGAGGGTGTTGGCCAGGCCAATGTGGCCGAGCCAGTAGGACAGCAGCTTATGGGCGCATTGGCCCAAGGGATAGCAGGGGCATTTCAGGCGTCAGTTGATATTCTGAGGGCTGCAAATCCAGCCCAGGCTGTTGTGGCTACAGATGCAGGGCCTTCTTTTCTGAAGAGGGAGTTCTTCCGGTCTCAACCGGACGTGTTTTTAGGTGATCCTAGCGAGCCGCTTAAGGCAGATGAGTGGCTCGAACAGACAACGAAAACGTTTGAGATGCTAGGCATCGAAGACGAGGTACTGAAGGTGACCTTGGCATCATTCCAGCTGAAGGGGGATGCGGGTCAGTGGTGGAAGTTCACCAAGGGTCGTATTGGAGGTACTTGGAAGGCTTTTGTTGATGCTTTTCAGGAGAAGTACCTGTCTCCAGCTGTTCAGGAGAAGTTGAGAGATCAGTTCCGCCATCTTGAGCAGAACAGTTTATCAGTGGCCGAGTTTGAGGCTACATTCACTAGTTTGTCCAGGTTTGCACCTGAGTTGGTGGCGACTGAGGAACGCCGCTGTATTGAGTTTGAGAAGAAGTTGAGGCGTGGCCTCATGCTGAGAGTTGTCGGATCTATGATTAGGGATTTTGGGCGATTGGTTGATGCAGCAGCCCATACCGAGACTATGATGCAGGAAGAGGGGGATAGGCAGAAAGGCTCCAAGAGGAGTCAGGATGGCCAGAGTGATGGCAGGAGGCAGAGAGGTTTCACTCCTCAGCAGCCTCAGAGTAGTTTTTCTAGGTCCACTTTTCCAGTGCCGAGTGCTAGTTCTGGGAAAGGCAGTCAGGGAGACATTACCTGTTTCAAGTGTGGCCAGCTGGGTCACAAGTCTCCAGTTTGTCCTCAGAGGGGAGGAGTTCAGAGAGCAGCATCTTCTTCGGCTCGATCTCAGAGCCAGAGTCAGGGTAGAGGCCAGCCGCTCTCTTGTTTTCAGTGCGGTCAGCCGGGGCACATGAAGAGGTTTTGCCCACAGTTGGGTGGCACATCTGGTGCATCTGGTCCGAGGCAGACTCAGAGTCAGCTGCCTGCTCAGTCAGTTCAGGCCTCGAGGGCCAATCAGGGGGCTTCTTCGTCCCAGTTTGTGCAGCAGTCTAGGGGTGAGCAGGTTGATCAGAGGCCATCTGGGCGCGTGTATGCTGTTACAGCGCCGGATCTTGTACCGGCTCCATCTGTCGTGAGAGGTACCTTCTTGTTTTGCAATTCAGTTGCTAGTGTTTTGATCGATACGGGTGCATCTCATTCCTTTGTGTCTGCTGCATTTGCATCTGTTTTGGAGTTGGAGTTAGCTCAGTTAGCCTCCCCTATTTGCGTAGTGTCACCTCTTGGGGGTGAATTGATTTTGAAACAAGGTGTTAGGGGTTGTGATATAGAGGTCGATGATCATAGAATCCCTTTCTCTTTTGTAGTTATGCCCATGAAGGGCTTTGATGTTATTTTGGGTATGGACTGGTTGTCGTCATACCGGGCAGTTATTGATTGCTACCGTCAGAGGGTCACTTGCTGTACCGTGAACGGGGAGTGTTTTCGTTTTCTGGGGGACCGGGTTGGTAGTGTTTTGCCACCGGGGTATGATCCGCGAGGGCGGAGTGAGCTTAGTGGTCTACTTGCTAGTCTTTCGATTAGTGAGGGTGATGAGACCCAGATTGTGTTGCCGAGGGTGGTTTGTGAGTATTCGGACGTTTTCCCCGAGGATCTTGTTAGTTTGCCACCTCAGCGAGAGATTGAGTTCTCTATTGATTTAGTGCCCGGCACGGCGCCGATTTCTATGGCACCTTACCGTTTTGCCCCAGCCGAGTTAGTTGAGTTGAAGGTTCAACTCCAGGAGTTGTTAGATAAGGGTATATCCGTCCTAGTGTTTCGCCGTGGGGAGCACCGGCCCTCTTTGCTAAGAAGAAAGGTGGTGCTTTGAGACTGTGTATTGATTACAGGAAATTGAATCGGGCTACGGTTAAGAATAAGTATCCTATGCCCCGTATTGATGATTTGTTTGACCAGTTGAAGGGTTCCCGTTGTTTCTCTAAGATAGACTTGAGATCGGGTTACCACCAGTTGAGGGTCAGGGAGGAGGATATTCCAAAGACGGCATTCCGTACGCGGTATGGCCACTATGAGTTTCTGGTGATGCCGTTTGGGCTCACCAATGCACCGGCAGTGTTTATGGATTTGATGAACCGGATCTTCCGGGAATTCTTGGATCGTTTTGTGGTCGTCTTCGTGGACGACATTCTGATTTATTCACCTTCGAGGGAGGAGCACGAGGAACACTTGAGAGTGGTGCTAGAGTTACTTAGAGCCCATAAGCTTTATGCTAAGTTCGGGAAGTGTGAGTTTTGGCTAGAAGATGTGAAGTTCTTAGGCCATGTAGTTTCTGGGGAAGGGGTGTCTGTTGATACATCCAAGACTGAGGCAGTGGGCACAGCCTAAGAGTGTGTTTGAGATCCGCAGTTTTCTGGGATTAGCTGGGTATTACCGTCGGTTTGTGAAAGATTTCTCCAGGTTAGCTTCACCGTTGACTAGATTGACTCGGAAGGGAGTCAAATTTGTATGGAGTGAGACTTGTGAAAAGTCGTTTCAGGAGTTGAAGGTTAGGCTGACCACCGCTCCAGTCTTGATTATTCCGGAGAGAGGGTTGGGTTATGCGGTCTATTGTGATGCCTCACGAGAGGGTCTGGGTTGTGTGTTGATGCAAGAGGGGAAAGTGGTTGCCTATGGTTCACGTCAGTTGAAAATTCATGAGAAGAATTACCCTACACATGATCTAGAATTAGCAGCTGTGATATTTGCCTTGAAGATTTGGAGGCATTATCTCTATGGTGAGAAATTCGAGGTATTCTCGGATCATAAGAGTCTGAAATATCTGTTTACACAGAAAGACTTGAATTTGAGGCAGAGGAGGTGGATGGAGTTCATTGAGGATTATGACTTCGAGTTGCACTATCATCCGGGGAAGGCCAATGTTGTGGCCGATGCCCTTAGTAGGAAATCTGTTGGTGACTTAGCTAGTATAGCCATCCGGGAGTGGGAGATGTTGGGTGCAGTTGGGGAGTTTGATTTGCATCTGGGCGAATCCGTAGAGGCTGCGGCCTTGTTTTCTGTGGTTGCACAGCCTACACTTGTGACTCGAGTGTTAGAGGCTCAGAGGGGTGATCTTGAGGTAGAATCTCTCCGAGAGAAGATTTCCAATGGGAAGGTTGAGAAGGGTTTGACGGTGTATCCCGACTTGAGTGTGAGATACCGAGACCGTCTGTTTGTGCCGGAGTCTTGCCGAGAGGAGGTACTCCGAGAGTTTCATCATTCGCGCCTTGCGGTGCATCCGGGAGGTACTAAGATGTATCAGGATTTGGGTCGCCAGTTCTGGTGGCGGGGTATGAAGAGAGATGTGGCAGCTTTCGTATCTAGGTGCCTTACTTGTCAGCAAGTGAAGGCCGAGCATCAGAGGCCAGCGGGTTTGTTGCAACCCTTGCCTATTGCCGAGTGGAAGTGGGAGCATGTCACTATGGACTTCGTTGTGGGTCTTCCGAGGACTCAGCGGGGTAGTGATGCCATTTGGGTGGTTGTAGACCGGTTGACGAAGTCAGCGCACTTCATTCCTATGCGCGTTAGAGATTCAGTAGATCATCTTGCTGAGTTGTATGTTCGGGATATAGTGAGGTTGCACGGGGTCCCAGTGACGATCGTCTCAGATAGAGATCCTCGTTTCACTGCCAGGTTGTGGCAGAGTTTGCAGAGTGCTTTAGGCACTAAGTTGACCCTTAGCACGGCTTATCATCCTCAGACTGACGGGCAGTCCGAGCGTACTATTCAGATCCTTGAGGATATGCTTCGGGGTTGTGTTCTCGACTTTAGTGGGTCGTGGGAGAGGCACTTACCATTAGTGGAGTTTGCCTACAACAACAGTTTTCAGTCTAGTATCGGTATGGCACCGTTTGAGGCTTTGTATGGCCGACCGTGTAGATCTCCAGTTTGTTGGGCCGAGGTGGGTGATGCACCTTTGTTGGGTCCGGAGTTGGTGAGGGAAACGACGGAGAAAGTTGAGCTTATCCGTAAGAGGCTTGTTACAGCACAGAGTCGTCAGAAATCTTATGCTGACCGTAGGAGGAGACCTTTGGCATTTGAGGTGGGTGATCATGTCTTTTTGAAGATATCACCTAAGCGGGGTTTGATGAGGTTTGGGAAGAGCGGGAAGTTGTCCCCTCGGTTTATTGGGCCTTTTGAGATCCTTGAGAGGATTGGCGAGGCTGCTTATCGTTTAGCTTTGCCACCGCAGTTATCCGGAGTTCATGACGTGTTTCATGTGAGTATGCTTCGGAAGTATGAGCCGGATCCATCGCATGTACTGGATTGGACTGACTTAGTTGTTGATGAGGATGTCTCATATGAGGAGAGACCGATTCGAGTTTTGGATAGGCGGGATCAAGTCCTGCGTGGCAAGACTATCCCTTTGGTGAAAGTTTTGTGGAAGCATCACGGAGTGGAGGAAGCCACTTGGGAACGTGAGTTGGAAGTTCGTGAGAAATATCCGGACTTATTTGTTGATTTGTAATCTTGTATTTAGATTATATGATATTGTAGAACTTGAGAATTTTATATATGTCTTAAGTTGGAAAACATTGAGAATGTTTTGGGTTTAATGTTAACATTTGAACTTGCCTTTTTATGGAAGTGGAGTATAACATTTATATATTGAATGTGTTATTTATATCATAAACTTGAATAATGATATGGAAATTGTTAACATTGAAAGGAATAATGCATAATATTGATGCAAGTTAAATATATGTTGATTTATACATATTGTGAGATGCCTCTTTATAAGAGATGAAGTGACCGGTATTGGGTCAAGTTGTTGTTTATTGTTTTATAATATCATTGGGAATTGACAAAAAACTTGTTTTTACAAACTCATGCTTAATTTCGGGGACGAAATTCTTTTAAGGGGGGGAGGTTATAGCGACCCCGGTCTTTTCCCATTTGATTATTGTATCCGGACTTATGTTCCGTAGATTCCATTATCATATTGTTGTTGTTGTTGTCCTTTAATTCTTCAGTTGTGAGTTATGGATTATGTTGGACAAGTTAATTGCAGGTTGGTTGGGTTTAGAAACCAATAGTTGATGTCTAATTTTTGGGTTGGTCGCTCGAGCGAGCTCTTCTTCGCTCGAGCGAGGTCCTTGATTTTGGTCCCTTCGCTCGAGCCAGGGTCCCTTCGCTCGAGCGAGCTTTGCGTCCAGTACATAGACCTGAGAGCAGTGTTTGTTGGCTCGAGCGAGCTGTTTTGCTTTTGGCTCGAGCGAGCATCTCTTCGCTCGAGCGAGGCTTTCTTGTGTCTGGTCGCTCGAGCGACCAGGTCTTCGCTCGAGCGAGCCTGTCCAGTATTTAAACGTAACAGCGGGATTTTTAGGGCAGTTTTTCATTCTTTTTGATCTCAAACCCTAAAGTCCGACTTTTCTTCTTCTCTAAACACCTTTTCTCCTAGGTTTGATCTAGTTAGGGTGTGTTTCTACCCTAGTTCTTTTACAAATAAGATAGAGGAGAGTGAGGGCTTCCATTTAATCTGAGCAGTTGTCGGTTTGGAGCACTTTGGAGTTTCGAGCACCTTCTTCATCATCATCTTTTTGGGTTCTTTCTTTGAGGTAGGGATTTCCTACTCCATTTATACGCTTTAATCCTAAGTGTTGGTATTTTGGTATGTGGGGGGTAGTTTGGTAATTTTGGTATGTGGGGGTAGTTTGGTAATTTTGGAAGAAACCTTAGGGTTTTGGTTTAGATTAATTTGTAGAATTAATTTAAAGGAACAATGTGGAATTTGGTTTAATTCATGGAATTGGGTAGTTTAAATACTTACCTTTGGGAATGTTAAATTTACATTCATTGATGTATTTATTTCTTGTTTAGAAATAACTGTTTTGGGCTATCGGTGGAGGATAGCCAGTGATTGTTGTAGACCTTGCATGTGGCTTAGGTATAACTGGAATTTAGTCATCTATGTTGACTGTTGTATTAATACAGAACATTACTTGTATTAATTATGTGTTGTGTATGGCAATTGTGTGTTTTGTTGCATATGCATTTGGTTTTGGAGGAGATAGGGGATGAACTCCACGGTTTAGGGGAAGATAGGGGATGGACCTCTAAACCGGATTTATTGGGAGGAGATAGGGGATGGACTCCAGTAGCATCACTCGTATGTGTGCTTATTGATTAATAGATATATTTCTATTTATTGTTGATATGATACATCACTAAAATGTGTATCAGTTGGGAAGTATGGAAGTGAATTGGTTATGATTGATACAATACCAACTTGTGTATTTGTTATGGTTAGGTCTAACTTAAATTGTTATTCCTGTTGAATTGGAAGTATTGTTAATAAAAGATGAAACCCCGTTGAGTTATTTGGCCAGGTTCTGAGCCATAAGTGGGAAGTAAAATGTGCCATAGACAGTGTGTCATAGGCAATGTAGGCATTTGTGTCATGAAAATTGTAACTTGATTGTAGAGTGTTAACCATGTATCAGATGCTAATGCTTTAGTTAATTCTTATGCTTGGTTTAGTATTTCTCTACTGGGCTGTGGCTCACCCTATATGGGAACTTTATTTTTCAGGTTCAGGTGGTTCACTCCCTCCAAGGACTTAGCTTGTGAGGAATTGAATTTGAAGACTTGTTTTATTTTTATTTGGTTTATTTGAAAAATGTAATCCTTCAAGCCTAGGGCTTTATCTGTTTTGAGTTAGAACTCAGTAAATTGTATCCAAGTGTTGGCTTGGCAAGATGTAAGCCCGTAGGGCATTTATTATGGTATTTTATTTCGTAAGACTCTGATGATTGATGTAATAAATAATGTTTTCTTTTAATAATGCATGTTTTGGTTTTATATTTAATGGGTTGAATTTTGAGGGCGTTACAGTCTGTGACTGAGGAGGAAGATAAGTAGCATCTAATCTATGCCAACAATCCAAGGCTGAGTGATTAGTCTTACCACAAATCTGACAAATCAAGTGGCTGTTGTGTTGTCCTCCTGAAAATTGTCGACCTCTCCCTCTAGAAGAGTTTCGACCTCTGTAGCCAGATCTAAAACTACCTCTGAACGAAGACCGACCTCGGCCAAAAGAGCCACGAGTAGTAGCATAGGCAATGGGAGATTCATGTGCCTGAAACTTCTTTGTTTTGGAATCAATATGCAGAGACTCTGAACAGAGAAGAAAGGAAAGTTCCTCCATAGAAATAGCTTCAGGTCTTGCTCGGATTGTAGTCTTCAAGGCATCAAATTCATCTGGTAAACCGTTCAAGGTGAGAAGAACAAGATCTTCTTCTTCTATAGGAGAAGAAGCAAGTGCAAGTTGATCTGCCAGATTTTTAATCTGGGACAAGTATTCCTCAATTGTCTAAGAGCCTTTAGTCATAGTATTCAAACGATTCTTCATTTGATGAATATGACTACGAGACACAGTAGTGAATCTTTTACAAAGAACATTCCAGACTTCAGCACTGTGTTGTAGATGCAAAACAGAAGAAAAAATGACAAGTGTTAGGATAGCTGTAATACAACTCAAGAGATGTGCATCAATCTGTTTCCACTGTGCATATTCTGGATTGATTTCTTCAGCTCCATCAATTTTTTTTATTGTTAATGGTGGAGGAGGAGAAGAACCATCAACAAACCCTAGCAGATTTGTAGCACGGAGAATATTGAGAACTTGACTTCTCCAAATGATATAATTTGATGGATCTAGCTTGACAGTTATAAAAGAATTGAGATTTGTGATGAGAAGACTGAGATTAGGAGGAAGATTGCTTGAGGTAGTCATTGAAGATGTAGAAGAAGTCATTGAAGATTTGTGAAGTTGCTTGAAGATTTTGAAGAACTACAGAGAAATCAATATCAGAAATTCAGAGTGCTCGTGAGAGCTATAGGGGCTCTGATACCATGAAGAAACAGATATTCTTTCTTATTACTTGAGTTATGAATTACACAATTGTATTTATATATACAATACTGAAGTAAGCTTGTAACTAATCATTGTAACTACCTAACCAATTCCTAACTGACTAGATAGTGCTCTGGATGTAACTGATTGAGAATGTACAGCTGGAGCTGTAGCAGGTGCACCTGATGCAACTGATTCTGAAACTGAAGCTAGAGCTGCTGGAGCTGCTGTTGAACCTGTTGCTGGAGCTGCTATTATGGTTAGCTTATCAGAAACTCTGACATGCTGCGGGAATCATCCATAACAATGAAAACTTAGTAATCACGTTTGTTGGGTCAGGTATGCCTTAGCCATATCTTATCTTTCCGATAATGGCTTGCAATGTACGAAATCACCTGGAAATATCCAATTATGAACTTACAATTATTCTTTTTTCTTTAAAAAACTGTGAAGCCCATAACTAAATGATAAAATAATAATAATAATAATGTTTTTTTGTTTACCTTCTTCATGTTAATCTTTTTCCAGTCTTGTAATCCCTTTGGAGCTTGCTAGCTAGAGTGGGTTCCATGACCAGACGCAACTGTTCAGCCAACTCTTGAGACAACCTGGTTGTGCGCAGTTCGTAGCTTCTCCAGAGAACAGTGGCATTATCTCTGACACCATTAGGTATTGCCTCAAGATTGTGAGATTTCCTTAGCTCCTTGTCGTACAGGGAAAGTTTATCAAGTTGGTCTATGTCCTCAGCCATGTATGATCTCTTCAAGGACACCAAACTGCCTGATAGGGAATGATCACTCTTGTCATGGCTTTGAATTTCTGGGTATTCCTCCGGTGGCTCCTCTGAATCATCGATCTCCACCTGTCCCTCAATCTTTTCTGTACGATTCGTGGCCAAAGTTCTAATAGGGCACGTTTCAGAATCTTGCTTTTCAACTTCCATCTCAGTAAGGTCTTCTCTACCCATGGTTTTGCCATCTTCATCAGGCTTGTCACCATTGATGTTCTTGTCCATCTACCCAGATGTTGCAGATCCCAATGCCTAAGTTGCTCCCTTATCAAACTCCACAGCGTGTCCATACTCATCTGCATCCTCATCTAGCATATCATCTAGAGATTCTTTGTTGTTTTCCTGAAGATCAATAGTCACTTTGACTCTTTCTTTTCATTCCTCAAGGGCATCACCAACGTTACGACAAGGGTTTGGTTGGATTTCCACGAAGTTGTTCAGTTTCTGCCTCTTCCAGGCCTTCATCCAATGATTTGTGCTTCTCATCATCACCATTCTTATTTTCATCAGACTCATCAAGCTCTTCTGGACCATCATCTTCCATGGTATCTGTGCCTTCCTGTTCATCCATCTCCGTATCTTCAGATCCTTGATTAGGCTCATCAACCTTCAACCCCATTTGATCTACAAAAGCTTCTTCTTTGTCCATGTTCATGTCTTCCACATTCTCAGAATTGTCAAGATCATCTTGATTTTCATTCTCAACTTCTTGCTTGTTGAGTTCATTGGGATTAAGCTCTCCAGCTTCATCAGCAGGAGTGGCAGAATCAGAATCTTCCTTTGCTCTAAGCTCTCTACCACTAGAATCTGTGTCTTTAACTGATGGACCAGATTCATATTTCTCTTTTGCGTTATTAGGGTTTTCTTTATCATTCTTATCCCAAAGGTTCTCATCAATGATTTCACCATCGTCGCCAATTTCCCCCATTGCAGACTCCAGCTGCCCATCCTGATCATCTTCATTGTCATCATCTGCAGATTCCTCGGTAACACTGAATGTATTAGCAGCAAAATCCTGTTCCATCTCTATACCTTTAGCATCTTTGCCTAGAACTTCATTTAAGTCATCTTGTTCATCATTCAGCTATAGAAGCATAAAGAAAAAAATGATTATGAATGACTAGAAAATCATGTAGAAGCAAATCCTTTGGAATATAATGAAGCAAAAATGTTCGCAAGCACATGAGTTACTGCAGATACCTGTTATTGAATTTAGACAGAGATGCCTGGAAGTCAGAAATGTTTAAATATAACAGATAATTGTAATTCAATAGTAAATAAGAACAGAATCATGACTATGATAGAAATAATCAATAAAGTGTTTTGTTTCCTTGTTTGTGGTGGGCACAGAGAGAGAGAGAATCTAACAAGCTAAGTAAAACAAAGAAAAGCAAGCAAAAAGAGACTTTCAAATAATAAAATTTAGGCACTCCGGGTAAAACTGAAAAATCATAGAATTGTATGCACTGTCTAAGACATTGGTTTAATTCATATAACTTTGTCAAACTAAATTTAACTTCATATAAAGTGAAGAGCAGATTTAGAGGAGAGCGAACTTACCATTCTATGAACGACTAGAAAATCATACAGAAGACTATCGCTGAAGGTCAACATTAAGTCCAACAATGAATAAAGATGCTTTAAATGTGCTTCAACTTGAACACAGAGATGGGGGTTTTCTTTACCACAATGGTTCACGATCTTCCCCTAAGAAAAACACACCAGACGAAAGAGTAAATCAAAAAAGAGTGATTTTTTTTTTTGGGACTCCAAGCAAAGTTCTCTCCAAAAAACAGCACAAAAATATAGCTTACTGCACAAATAATTGCCTGGACTATTGCATCACATATGACGTCTACATGTAGATCTACTACATGTGATTCAAATTGAGTCTTCCACGTAGTAATATTACCAAGTGACACGACAGCAGTGTCACTACTATTCCAACAAACTATCTTATGCAATGCATCCACAATATGCTTATACGTTTCTTTGACGGCTTCACTAAACTCAGTTTCAAGTTCAAAAGTTTTTTCTGTGGAAAAATTGGTGACTTCATCCTCATTGCTTGATTGCACAGCACAAGCATAGTCCTCTGTGTTGGATCACCCCATGTGAATGGAGAACCCACTAGAGAGAAAGTGAGGGGTGACTCCAACTCACTACTCAAATGGAGCACCCACTTTAGAGAGGGTGGGGGTGGCAACCGCCTCACTAACACATTAAGCCTTGACTTCTCCTCTTCATCAATGTGTATAAATGGAGGAGATGTTGGATAGGCAAGATAGAGAGTAAACCAACCAAGAGAGTGAGAGATGTAAGGTAGAGAGACCGTCTCTCTCGGTGTGAGCGAGAGAGACGGGTGAATGGGTGAATGAGGATAGTGTGAGCTCCTCCTCTATTGTAATATTTCTGTAATCTCTCCGTTGTTATAATGATAACCGATTACTCTCCCGTGGACGTAGGCATTGAGGCCGAACCACGTTAAATATGGTGTCTTCTTCTGTGTGTGTGTTTTTCTGTATAGTATAATTTCTAGGAGGTCTTGGGCGAGATCCCTGATCCCTAACAAGTGGTATCAGAGCCTCGTCAGTCGTTTTCGAAACAAAAATAGTGTGTTTTTTGAAACTGCCCAGAAATCAAATTGCTCAAAATCAGGTTTTGAGCATACCAGGAGCAAGGTCTCGACGAGAGGAGTCCGGAAATGTAAAGTAGAGCTCCAGAGGAGGCCAAACGCGCCCTCACGCGCCTCTTGAAAATGGCGCGTGAGGCCCAGTCGCAGCATGCCCCCACGCGCTGTGAAGAAAAGCCAGCACGTCAGACCACTCGTACACACGCACCCCACGCGCGGGGGAAGGAAGAAGGTGAGTGGCGCATGGGTGTGAGTGTCGTCAGTGCCACATCACACGCCAGGCCAATGACCGCTCAGTGCGCACGTGGCTGACACGTCAGCGTCACATCAGTCATGGCTGCCACGTTTTTGCCACGTCATCTGCACATCAGCAACCACATCATCTGTCACGTCAGCTAGGGCTGCCATGTCAACAGCCCAGTTAGCGCCACGTCAGCACGTGGAGGAGTGATCCAGTGCTATGCGGCTAAGGTGCAGCCGTAGATCTGAGGCGTCAAACTGTTTTGGCTTGATCTGAGTCATTCAGAGTCCGTTTCTAACAATCCAATCGTGCTTTCCAACTATTTGAAGTATTTCGAACACATCCGTACGGTCAGATTTTTGAATCCGAGTTTTCTGTAAAAAGAAGATCAAAGTGGCAGACGGCGTCAAGTGCAGTGGACGGAATATTCTGTTGGAACACGAAGTATTCCCTAACCTTCTGAAAATTACAATTTGGCCCAGAATTTTTTAAAAAATTGTGGTGTGGCCCAACTTTTGGAAAAAGTTTTCAGTGAGGTCCCCAGAAGTGCAGCGAAGGTTGGTTCTAGCTAAACGAACCGTTCTGGATGCAACCACGAGGTCAGAATAGTGAAATTCTGAACGATTTTTAAATATTGTCAAAACATGGGAGTTTGTCATCTTCGATAGCTAGAAGAGGTTGCCAAATATTGTGGAACGCTGCAGATTCACTGAAGAGGTTAGAATGGGCAAATTCTAACCAGATTAGACAACCAGATACAAATCGAGATAGATCATTGGAGACCAAAGGAGATCAGGCTTGATCACATGGCGAATCGAGGGAGATCAGGATTGGTCAAGGGCGATCAGGAGAATTGCACATGATTATCTCAAGATCAACAATGTCTAGGAAAGTTTTGTAAAAAAGACACTGTTTAAGGAGATGGGTTCTTGAGTAGGACTGGTTGTGACCCCACCAGTCTTTCCTGGGAACTTTCCTAGTTGTTGAGTTAAGGCGATCAAGAGATCTGGTTCAATTGGAAGGAGACCATTTCATCGGTAGATAGATGATTGGCAACCAGTACAGGCAAAGGGGAATGTTGTCGCAGTTGGAGCTACTGTCAAACATAATACAAGAAGTACTGGTAGTATGTGAACGTAGAAGGGCAACAGCTACAGTAGTGCACATATAAGGTGTAGGAGCACGTAGCCACAATAGCATAGATGAGTACGCAGGAATGTCATACAAGGTGCAGGCGTACAACAGTGCAAGAGTAAGAAGTAGAGTCGTACAAAGGTGCAGTGCGCCGGATTTTGGCCTGGCAGCAGTAACTAGTTCACAGAAGAAAGCTCCAAACAAAGAAATTGAAAGGGATAAGACGCTACAGCACGCACCCAAGGAGAGGCAGATCTCTTTCTTTGTCTTGAATCTGGTTCGTGGCAGTGAAGTCGCGACGAGCACCCAGAGAGTTTGGGTGGAGTCACCTCAACAAGGAAATTATAAGCATTCCTAATGATAGAGGTGCGAGCCATGCAGAATGATGTGTGGCGGTTGAAGACATTCCAAGTAGGAGGTGCAAATTCACTCAGGATGCTCGGTGAAATAGAGGCATATTTGTACAATAGTGGTTTATCATCCATGTGGGTGATAGGGGTGAAAATTTTTGTTCACCCTGTTGAAGCCAATTGAAGACCCTTCAGAGTCAGTTGCAGAAGTTATCAGTTCATTTGGAGACTCTTGGATTAGTTACAGAACTTCAGAGTTCATTGGGTTTTTCTCTAGGAGATATAGAGAACCAGCATTGGCAGAGTGTACTACGGAGATTTGACATATGTAATAAGTCCAAATAGCAGTACTTTATTGGCATTGGTCTCTGTGGAGGTGTTGGAGATCTTTCATGGATCGTTGTTGGAAGACTCGCATCTGGTGAAGCCTTGGTTTCCACATTTGTCGATTTAAAGGAGAAGGTGTAACAATCTATTTCAGATCTTGGTGGAGCTTTGGCGTTTTTTGTTCAATGTCTATTGGAGGCATTGTTGTTGGCTGTCTTTCATGGATTATTGGCTATTTTTTAGAGTCGTGGTTTATTGAGATTCATTATCACAATTGGGATCTATGATCGTGTCTGATTAGATCCAGGGGTGTCTCTGGTTTGTGAGACTTGATTGTTTCTTCTTCTTGTGGATTTTCATTTTCGCAATCTATTCCATATTCGAAGGCATCAGCTATTGGTAGTCTGGGTGACAATTCAGACTTCAGGTGTTTGTTTTCTATGGAAGCGGTATGACCGTTGGTGTTCGTTGAAGATTGGAAGAGATTGTTGTAGAGAAACGTGAAGATGGTGATTTTGTGAATCTCATGTGTTGGGATCCATCCTTTAATCTGCTGTTGGATTTGGAGGGGATAGATCGTTTGCAGACTTGGTGGAGTCAGCGGGGACTGTTGGAGGTGTGCATTTACAGTACATGCGCCTTTGGGTGATTTTGGCAGCTGTAAAGATGGTGCATCATCTTGGGTCTGCCGGTTGGAATTACAGTTGAAGGAATCTAGAGTTTGCTCGACACTTCAGAACTTTTTTGGCTCTTGGTATTTTGTTAGTTCATTTGAAGTTTGTTCCGATACTTCTGAATTGGTTAGAGCCTAACTGCATCCACAGTCCATTTTTGTTTGGTGGAGAACTTGCCTCAGTTCTCGGAATAATTATTTGGCTCTTTTGACTAGTACGAGCTTGAAAAGAGCAGTATTGTGTTCGATGGTTGATCGAACATGATGTTTTTGGTACCGCTTTCGAAGTTGCTTTGACGGAGAATTTGAAGCCTCTCTTGTTTAGTCTCCTCAGCATTGGTTCAAGTGGGTTGCTCACCATTTTTTGTTTGGAGTTGTCAAGGACAACTTGTTTGGCGCCTATGGAAATCGGAACTTGGCACTATGGTGGAGCTTGAGTTGCAGAAAATCGAAGAGCTAGCTCGATTGGTTCTGCATGTTCTTTGCATTGGCTCAATGTGATTTTGAGCAATGGAATCTGCTATGTTTTGGAAGAGCACTTGTGTTTTGTACAGCAGATAGCATTCAGTTTTGACTGAATGGTTCGATACCTGGGTTATGGTATCAATTTTGATTCCGTGGCAGCGAATGCACCTCTTAATGAAACAGAGTAGTTGCGGATCTCTCAGGCGAGCTTGAGCACAAGAGGAGAGATGGAGCCACGATGAGCACTCAAGAAGTATGGGTGCAGGTACTATGCTAGGTGTTGCATAGTTGGTGACTTGTACAGATTTGTTGAAGTTGCTTTGGCAGAAAGAGCTATTGTCAACCGTCATCTGGTTGTACAAGTGATAGATGCGCAGGTAACACGTATCGCTGAACTAGAGATCAGGGATTGCAAAAAGCATGAACAAAAAGTGTGTGGAAACGCTGGGAAGTTGTTCAGGAGTGCAAAGGGCAAATGCTGATAAGTTCAAGATAGTTTAGAGGAAACTCCAAGCAAAGAAAACCAGGAACGTTGACTAGACAAATGAAGAGTTTTCTATTGCTTCAATGATTAGTCGTGCGAGGTGATGCATGACAATCAACGGCATCTCAAGAAGGGGGTGCAAGACATCCAATTAGGGGGTGCAGGATATCTTAGTTACGCAAGTTCAAGCATAGCAGGTGAAGATATCCGAGACAAGAAGCGTGGAAGAGATCTATGGGAGATAGGAGTAGAGGCTCTCTCCAAATTAGAGAGTGGTGTGAGTTAAGTTAAGGATGTAGGATTCCCTTCTCCATTTGTATCTCTGGTGTATTATCTCTAGCTTCAGGGGATGCAGCGTCTCAGTAAGGAGATGAAGATTCTGTTGGTTTTTTGGGCATGACAAGATTAGCAGCAGTGTGTGCAGTGGATCACCTCACATGCGTTGAGGGGGTGATTTGTTGGATCACCCCATGTGAATGGAGAACCCACTAGAGAAAGTGAGGGGTGACTCCAACCCACTACTCAAATGAAGCACCCACTTTGGAGAGAGTGGGGGTGGCACCTCCCCATTGAAGATGGGTGGGGGTGGCAACCTCCCCACTAACACATTAAGCCTTGACTTTTCCTCTTCATCAATGTGTATAAATAGAGGAGGTGTCGAATAGGCAAGATAGAGAGTAAACCAACCAAGAGAGTGAGAGATGTGAGGTAGAGAGACCGTCTCTCTCGGTGTGAGTGAGGGAGACGGGTGAATGGGTGAGTGAGGATAGTGTGAGCTCCTCCTCTATTGTAATCTTTCTGTAATCTCTCCATTGTTATAATGATAACCGGTTACTCTCCCGTGGACATAAGCATTGAGGTCGAACCACGTTAAATATGGTGTCTCTTTCTGTGTGTGTGTTTTTCTGCTTGGTATAATTTTTAAGAGGTCTTGGGTGGGATCCCCGATCCCTAACACTCTGCTATTAAGTTAACCTGCAATGTTAAATCAAGAACTTCCATCAATGTTAAATCAAAAGTTGTAAGAAGCTACTTTGTTTGCCTAAATAAAGCTCAACAAATTGTTTAGCTAGATAAAGAAAGACTGCCTTGGATTCTGAAGAAAACTATTCATTGTAGTAACCTCTTTTTGAGTTGGAGAAAAAAAAAAATGAAAACTCTTCTTCTAAAATACATGTATGAATCCACTACCTTCTTCAATATATCTTCAAAACGGCCAAGCAGAACTATTTTAACTGATCTTCTATCCTCATCTTGCCGTAGGAAAGCACCAAGGTTCTCCTCAAACTCCTTTATCATCTGGAAATTCTAAAAGACTAACTGTTCCATTTGTTTCAAAACAACACAAGGATGCAAAGATGTTGCCAGTGAGGTTACAACTCTATCAAGGCCAATGAGGTAACGATCCAGTAAATCCTGTTGAAAAGTTTCCATAAGTAAGAAAAACGCACCACCAAAAAAAAAGAATAAAAGAAAAAAAACAAACAAACCTACCAACCAAAATAAAAAGAAAAAGTTAAAACAATAGAGTGCCACAATGAACGAAATCAGCACCTTAGATTTCTGAAAGTCGGGAATAAATTTCTCGAGGAAAACACAAACCCTATTTGCTGCAGCTTTGACACTTTGGCAATTGTTCAGATGATTACTTTTAACTGTTTTTAGCAGCAAACATTCTTCAAGCAACGTAGAACACAAACTATCTAATAGTTTCTGCAATATTAAAAAGTATCGTTAGTGTTGCCATCGTAGGCTCTAGAAGGTGAAATTCCATAGACACCATTTCCAATTCGAAGAGACAGCCTACCTTTTGTTGCCACATGCAATTGAACGTGGCATGCTGGTTCTGGGCAAAAGAGAACTCGCTACTACTTACAGTATCAGAAGCAAGGGAGCCGGACAATAAATTTTCAAAAAGTAAGACACATTTCCTTAAGCACCCAAGATGCCCTGCAAAACTGTATGCAGCAGCCCGTTGCTCTTGTATAAGATGATCAAGGAAAAAACTGGATCTGTTAACCTGCATAAAACATGAAATGTACATACGTGTCAAGTACAATCTTACCAGATATTATAATCTCAAGATGTTTTTGAGGCAGGATATGATGACATCCGAGTTTAGATCAATCTATTGAACTCAAAATAAAGACATTGTTTTGTTTTGTTGCTTTTTATAATCTGTTGGTTCTTCCTTTTGTTCTGTTTTTGTTGGTTTCTCACCAACTGGAGCTTCGAGCTTCAGCTAGCTCCGAGCTCCTCTTTATTGATGTACTCTCTCATACTTAGTATGTTCCCATCAATAAAGATTTATTTTGCCAATCAAAAATAATAAATAAAGATTGTTAACATTTTCTGCTAGTGTGAAGTGCAAAGGCTTGTTGACTTGAGCGGAGTTGGTAAGTGTGGAGTGCAGACAAAGGACTGGTCCAGCAGTGAAAATTCAAGGCATCCCTATCTGACAAGATTACCAAGGTCCCAGCAATTCTCACTAGTAAGGGCTGCAATTCTCTATCCAAACCCCACCAGATTCCCAGCAAAAACATATAGGCGAAATAATATCCACCGGGAAAAACCTAGTTGGCTATTCCCCAAAACTTGGTGCCATAAAATACCCAATAAACAAATGAAACATACATGTAATATAGATGCTCTGCACAAACATGTACCTTCTTTTTCATTTTTAATAAAATCTTTTTGTTGCTTATCAAAAATAACAACATAAAATAAAACTCAAACAATAAGAAATTACACATATATTCCATCCAAAATTCATGAAAAACCAACTGCGGACAAGAACTATAGGAGCCCCCATGTCTATCAAAACCATCTTCAACTTTAGATTTTTCTCCCTCTAGAATTAGGTTGGGGTTGATAATGAGTCTGGTTTAACAAAACCATGCCCTTCAAATAAAAGATGTACCTGTTCAAGAGTAAAGTCTTTATGGAAATTCAGGCAAATCTGCTACAGAAGGTGAATCAATGCCATGCTCCTAAAGTAGTATTGGTTTGCTGTTTCCCATTCCCTGTCCAAACTTTCAAGGGACAAACCCAGATGCTGCTGGCGCAGAGCAGCAAACAAATCCTTGGAAGACGGACCACCTTGTTTCATCAGTAAATGCTTCCTATCATATGAAGGCTTAACAATCCACCAATTTGATTGATTGGATTCGAATTGATCTTATACAATGCCATGCAACACCAGAAAAAGCAATCATCGGACTTGAAACAAGCAAACAATGGACAAAAAAACATGACAGCTTACAAGTAATATGAAG
This sequence comes from Camellia japonica, assembly GCA_030407325.1. NCBI lineage: Eukaryota > Viridiplantae > Streptophyta > Magnoliopsida > Ericales > Theaceae > Camellia > Camellia japonica. The sequence goes on along the minus strand of JAPPVO010000010.1, from coordinate 110,525,201 downwards.
GACAGAGCTTGAAGATTCAAAAAGATTTTTGGAAATAAAGTTCTCGTCAAATTTAAGACTAAAATCCACAGATTGAGTATGCTCATGTGCCTCAAAATTTGTAGATGTGCTTATACAAGCCACAGCTTTCTAAAAGCTTCAGAAGGTCAGCCAAAGCCCTCCTCTTTCCCAAACTCTTGTTTTCTTCCTTCCAAAGGTTAGAACAATCAATTGCAGTTCTGCTAATACTTTCCGAATCTCTCTCGATGCATGTCATCTACCTGTACTTTTATTTCTTGCTGTTAAATGAAATTTTTCTTTGCCGATCAAAAAAAAAATCAATTGCAGTTCTGCTAATATTCTCAATGGTACACCACACTTGCTTGCTTTCTTCCTGGTATGCAATGCATGTAGACTCAGGTGCCCTGTCAGGGTGCAAGTTCTGCAAAGAATAATATACTTTCTTCCTCCAATCTATAAACCATGTGGATCTGCAGACAAAGTTCAGCAAGATAATTTAACAACACTGCAAAATACAAAATTGCAAAACAGACAAAGCACACCTGTCCTTATCTCTGAATAGAATCTGATCACATGCAACATTCAGCATCTCCCTATTCTTGTCAAAAGAATCAATGTGAAGTTTTGGACCTTGTGGCACAGATTGCACCTTTATCCCTTTTTGTGGAGCATCTTTATTGATAATAAGCATTATAGGTTGTTCCAGTAGATCATGTACCAATTAAATCAATAAACCAAGAATATCTGTATGCAACTAGGCTGGTTAAGCACTGAAACTTTCATATTGAAATTTCACAAGAATGAAGTGGTGACAGATATCAAAAGAAACGCTGATGAACATAAACATCAGTGGCGGAGGCAGCAAATTATAATTAGGTTAGGCTTCTCTCATCTTGCCTATCTCAACTTGAGAAAGCATTTGGTAGGTTGATTTGGGAACCAACTTCAGTGATCTGAACCGTTCACTTTTTAAGACTCATTGAGTAGAATATTCATGCAAAAAATCAAGATGATCAGATATCAGTAGCTATATGTTTGAATCAAATTTGTATTATAAAAAATGGATGGCTATTATTGAAATTATATTTGTCATCCATTTTTTTAAAAAACAATCTTGATTTTTCGTATGAATATTCTACTCAACGATCCTAAAAAGTGAACGGTTCGGATCAACGAAATCGGTTCCAAAATGGACTTACTAAACCTAAACGCTCTCTCAAGTTAAGATGACAACTTGAGAAAAACCAAATCCATTATAATTGTATGTGTAACTATATTGATACATTTTTCAAATAATACAAATAGGGCAATAAATCCACTAAAATTCTAAAGATAAAGCAAATTCAAAGCATGCCCGTTTAGAATTTTTTTACCTGTACCACCCTTAACTAGAAGGTCACACAAACACGGTACCATAATATTAGATGAGTATATCTATATTAATGCACATAATAATCAAATGATGAGAATGAACAAAACATATACAATACGATACTGATATTTACAGTGTATTTTTGCATGAGCTTCCTAAGTTTCTACCTGGTCTTTTTTGAACTCTCTATGGAAACATAACTCTCAGGTAGCTCTCACCAGCATAGCTTCAAAAGTTCTTTCAATTCCTTCTCGATAAATATTTAAAAACCTTCTGTATATGCTTCAAAATTCTAAACAAGACGTCACCACCAGAATATTTAAAAAGCTTTTCACTTGGAAATAAATCTTCAAAGTTGGAATAGTGACAGAGAGCATACGTTGGCAAATATAGCACATAGAAACCTGTTAATGTATATATGGTATTCCTAGATATATTAGGTATTGATTTCCTAAATATATTTGGGAATAGGCATGGTTAGGTTTCTTGTAGGATACTCTTTCTCATAGTTAGATCTTTAGTAAGATACTATTTCTCAGTCTATATATACAAGTCTTCTATTGTATAGGATAAATTCATTGAATAAAATACATATTATTTCCCTCTCTCTCTACTTTTGTAACATGGTATCAGAGTTAGGTTAAGTACCTAGTAATTTCGCTTCACTAGCGAGAGGCATTCTTGTCTTGGCAGCTCGCCAGACCTCAATCTATTCCGCTGTTATATTTTCTTGTCAGTATCGCTTCATCGTGATCTCTTCCTTTGTCCGCTGGTTTATTCTTACTCCAAATAGCTCTATCATATATGTATATATATATTTTACTCGCAATTCTTTTTTTTCTTTTTTTTTTGTACTTCTGCTCCACTTTGACTTTCCCCTTACTTCAACCTCAAATAGGTTTCTATCTTCAAACTTATTTGAGTTTGAGGGGGGATATTATACATATATCATGGTGAATATGGTTATATACCATGCAAACCACCTAAGTCGTCCCCTGTGGCGCACAACTCAAACCACCCCCTATGGTGCACCACTCAAGTCATCCATTGGCTCCTAAGCCGCCTCCTTAGCACACTCCCTAAGTAGCCTCCTTGGCGCACTCTCTAAGTCGCCTCCTTTGGCGCACTACCTAAGTCATCTCCTTGGTGCACTTCCTAAGCTGTCTCCTTTTGGCTCACTCTCTAAGACGCATCTTTTTGGCACACTCTCTAAGCCGTCTTCTTGGCACACCACCAAAGCCGCCCCCTGGCGCACCACCAAAGCTGTCCCCTGGCGCACCATCCTAGTCGCCCCCTGGCGTACTCAGTCATCTATTGCCATCATCATTCAGCACCACGTCATAAGTTATGTGTGTGCTACGCTTGTTGGTTCAACATCCAGTCTCTACAATGGTCTGGCATAACCTTAAACTGTCCCGACATTAGTTCCAGCCAATTTCTGCAACGGTCCAACACAACCTTAAATTGTCCCAGCATTTGTTCCAGCCTGTTAGGTTTTTATTCTTAATAATCCCATTTGACAAAACTGCTTTCAATTGTAATTTTGTTCAACTTTTATTTCAGTGAGACTATGAGTTTTTAAATGCAAATCCAACCCGAATTGTGTCTTGCAGAGATGTTTCAAAAGTTAATTCTTTCATATTTGCCACTTTACTGACTACCCGAATTATACAGTCCAAGTTGCTTGTCCGCTCAAGCGGCCATTTGTGCGCTCGAGCGAAGAATCTTTGGTTCCAGAAGTTTAAACTGTCTACAAAAGTATTGGAAGTTGTGTTTTTGCGCTCAAGTGGCACTTCCTGCGCTCGAGCGTCAGTCCGCTCAAGTGGCCATTCTTGTGCTCGAGCGGAGATCGCGGATCAGTTTTTTATAAATATGTGGTTTCATCCGTTTTTAGGGTTATGGCTTCCAGATCTTCTTCTTGGATGTTAGGGTTTATATCTGGAGCTTCTTTACTAGTTTCTTTAATGTTTGTTTGAGTTTAAATCTAGTTTGAAGAGTGTACATCAAAAGATTGTTTGTTTCGTTCAATACAAAAGAGAGTGTTATTCTACGGTGGATTCCGTAGAATTTAGGCCTGAAGTTTTGGTGGATTCTAGAGTGGCTCATCGTCATAGATTCAACATCAGCATTGTGGATTCAACATTGGGCAAGACGATTCGAAGACCGTGGTGGAAGAGGCATATAGGGGTTGGTTCAATTCGGGCATGGATTCGTTAGGTAATTGAGAGTGCACTTGTGTAATTCCTTTTGTCTTCTTAGTGGATTGTTTTGTAGCTTTTGCCTGTGTTTTTTTTTTTTTTTTTATTACAATTAGAGGCGCTCCAATTGTGGTTTTTTCACGTTAAAATCGTTGTGTCGATTTGTCTTGATTGTTTGATTGAGATTGTTATTTACTGCTTTAAATTGATACATAATCACAAATCAATATCTAGGGAATTTCTAGATTTTTCACAACCAATTTCTACAACAGCCTGGCACGACCTCAAACTGTCCTGCCATTAGTTCCAACCAGTTTCTACAACAGTCCGACACGACCATAAATTGTCTCCTGACATTAGCTCCAGTCTCTGATCTATCTCAAGTGCCTTTGCGTTTTCGTTCAAACTTTGCAATCTATTTGCCTTTTATTTTATTTTTTTAGTTTTATTTTATGTTTTAGTTTTTCTCTCCAAACTCAAAATATAGATCCTCCTTGAGTTTGAGGGGAGATGTTAATGTATATATGATATTTCTAAATATATTAGGTACTGATTTCCTAGATATATTTGGGAATAGCCATAGTTAGATTTCTTATAGGATACTCTTTCTCATAGTTAGGTCTTTAGTAGGATACTATTTCTCAACCTATATATACAGGTCTTCTATTGTATAGGATAAATTTATTAAATACAATACATATTATTCCTTCTCTTTCTACTATTGTAACAAAGCCAAATATATTGTATAAACAAATAAATTGAGATGGACAGGAGTATACAAAAATCCACATAATAAAACACTTACGTGTGTTTGTTTGAGAGCTGCAGCGAGATGCAAGATGGTGTTACCATCTTCATCTTCAGAGTTCACAAACCCGACATTGTTTTTGGTCAACAATTCATCAACCAAAGTCTTCAAAGCCTCCAAACGGTTGTGTTTGACACACAAGTGAAGAACAGTCTCTCCTCTTCTCTGGAGTTTCTCATAAATCAACTCAGGCCGAGTCTGAATCAGTAGTTTTATGACCTCGACTCGACCTTTCATGGCTGCCAAGTGGAGTGGGGTTCTACCATCTTCATTACGGGCCTTGGAAACGTCGTCGTCGGCTGTTAGTGCCTCCAACAACTGTCGTGCGATGTCGAAGTGGCCTTCGAAGGAAGCCAGGTGGAGAGGAGAGTTAAGGAGCGAGTCTAGCTCAATAGCGAGTCAGGGTTTTCGACTCAGAAACACTTTGGTGAAATCAGAGTGACCGCAATGCTGTTATGTGGAAGGGAGTTTGGTTTTCATTGTCGAAGGAGGAGGAGATGAGAGTGATTTTGTCAAGAATGAGAGTGTCTTCTTCGAGCAATGCTTCGAATGCTTGTACATTCTCAGTTAGTGATGCTTCGTAGAGCTTTTGCTCTATAACTCTTCTATTCTCGTTCATCATCATCATTATTGAATATGCGCGGTGTTGTGTTGTTATAGTAACTGCACAAGATTTTAGAGATCTTAGACGACTGGTTAAGTGGTCTAACGGTTGAACTCCTTTTGATGTTGTAGTAGGTTAGGAAATTGAGCTCTCAAATTTGTAACTCTAATGTAAGAGGATGGTATTGGTAATATAGAAAGGCAAGTGCTTGTAGTTAGGCGGGCTCAACCTGAATAATCCGAGCCTATTTCGAATTTTTTTTAGGACTCGAACAAGGTATTTTTGAATTCAATATGCATTTGAATAAGAATTCAGAAATCCAAATTAAATTTAGACGAATTTGGATAAAGACATCACAAAATCCAAGCAATTTGAAACTCGAATTATATATATATAAATATTTAATATACATATAAATTATTAGTCATTTGATAATATTAAAATAATTTTGATCGTTAAATCATGTTAAATATTATATATATATATAAGTAATACTATATAAAATCTTTCTTTTTTTTTTTGGTTCTCACTCACAAATTATAAAGACTACCATAATGGCATTTCTCTTATATTGTATAAATTATTTGATTTTATGTTATTAATGATTTTCATTAAAAAAATGTAAATAAATCTAATTTTAACAAAATAATAATTTAGCTCAAAAAAATTACAATTTTTCCGGGCACCCACGAGGATCGACATGGGCCGGGCCCCTACACATTGACGATATGAACATTCACATTGACGGTGTGAACATTCACATTAGGGGTATTTTGGTAATTATGTCACCCATAGGACTTATTGAAATATAAGAAAATAATGTGAACTAAATGGAACATAAGTAGATGAAAAGGGTATTTTGGTCTTCTTATCTCAAATAGGACCTAATGGAATAGTCAAAAAGAATATGGGTTGGATGGAATAAAACTCTTAGAAAGTGGATTTATCAAAAAAACTCCCTTTAATATTTGATTAAATCAGTAAGTAGGTTAAAATTTTAAAAATTAAGAAAAAAATCAAAGTTTCGTAACTGAAAGTATTTGATTTAGATTTTTTTATTTTTAGTTTGATCTGTTATAAACAGAATTAAATGTAGAGAAAGAATAGGAAGAGTATAACCGTCTTTATATCATTACAGTTAACAAAGTTAGTATTACAATTTAGTTCAAAATTACATGAGAATTATGTAACTATTCTTTATAATAAAAATAAATAATAAAAAAAGGATAAAACACAACACGATCAAATCATAGAGAGATAAAATAAATTTCACATTTTTATAAATGAGTATTCTTTCTTTTCAAACATCATCGCATGATACATGTTTTATAATTGCTTTTAAAATACGACTTTTAAACACCATTTTGGTATAATAAAACTTTGTCCTATGATATATATGGAACAAAAGTTTAGAAAATATTTTTTTCTTTTTTTTGTGCAAAGTGACCCTGACCTCTTATAATGATTATTTTGTACTTTATTTTAGGAAATATATTTTGTGTGGAGTGATTCTGGCCACTAAAGAAAAGATATTAGAGAGACAATAATAACTGTAATTCTCAACGATTTAAAAGAGTCTTGATGCATTCAAGTGACTTCAACTAGATTGACTTCAGAAAAAGGATCAAGTGCCACCCCATCGTAATCTTAAGTTCGAAACTAAAAGGTAGAGAGGCTAATTCTTATAAGTGTTAATTTAACAATTAACAACTGACTTCCACCGATAAAAAAAAATTCGAAACCAAATCCGCCGACCCTTGTTGCCTTGAGTATATATGTTTAGAATTGATAATTGAGATCATGATTATTGTTCACATATATAGAATGATGGTTACGTTTTTTTTTTTTTTTTTTTGGAACTGCATGATGGTTATGTTGTTACTACCATTTGGTACCGAAAATTAAGAATTTTGGAAATGAGATTTTCTTTGTGCTCTTATTTTCAAATGCAAAATTAAATTCTTAAATAATTATTTTCAAATAGTCATTACTTGTTTAAATGTATTATTATATTACACATTATCTCATTTCATCATTAATATTTTTCAGGTGAGCTGTTTGAGAAAAACTGATTGTGTCTCGACCTCCTTAAGATGTCCATAAATTCATTCAATTTGTATAATTATTTATTAATAATGAGATTCCATCATTAAAATATTGAGCCTCGTATATATACATGTTACAATTAGTTACCATTTGGTGTAAAATGTCTTTTTATGACCCGTGATTAAGACTTAAAACAAATTTTGTGTTACTTTTTATTATGGCTATTTTGACATTGTGAATGAGTTGTAAAGGTTTAGTGTACTGTGGGCCAAGACCCATAGTTCACGGCCAGTCATGCTCTCAGATTTGTGCTATGCACTCTCACTTCCATCTAAATTTTGTGCTTTCACACAAAATAAGCTTACATCCCATCAGAAATTCCCAAAAATCATAGATGATGCACAAGATATACATTAATATCTTTTACACAAAATATGCAAAACTCATGAAGACCCAAATTCACATGAGAAATCTATACTTGAAAAATGCACCAGATTCACCAAAAATGTGGCACATAGCCTATTTATATTGATAATAACTGTAATATGTACAAAATTCAGAAACAGCTATACAATTATCTTATCCTCCCCGCTCTGCTATTTGTCCATAATCTCATATCTCTATCTCTCTCTCTCTCTCTCTCTCTCTCTCTCTCTCACACACATTGTATTTCACTCTGCGCGGAAAAATCAACCAAGTCAACTAGAGCTCTGTCATCCAATTAGTCTCTAGAAGATTGCATTAGCTCAAACCACTGCAGTAGGTAAATGAAAGACCAAAAACATTGCATCAGTACTATACAAAAGGAACATCAAAATCTACAATAAGGCAACACAATAACCTGCAATATATTTGAACACTGCACAAACTTACTTGTCTCAATAAATCAGCAAGGGTTCTAGGAAGTGCTTCGATGTCCCTCAGGACAATGTAGAATGGGAACGGGAAGGAGTCTAGATACTTCAAAGATTTTATATTACCACCCTCAAATGATGCTTCCTGGAGGCCCAAAAAAGCATAATTAAATTTTATGGCACAAGATTTGCTCAAAAAGTAGACGAAAACATAAACAATACAATAGGATAAATAAGGATATATACCACGAGGTCCATTATGGACTCCTGAGGGCTATCCAGAAGCAGAAATGCTACCATACGCTTTCTAGTCAAGACATCCCTAACACAGCGCTTCAAATTTTCCTGTATTTTGAGTTAAAGAAATATAAGAACCAGTGAAAAAGTACAAACAAGTTCAAACCATAGGAGGAGGTAGTGACCTTTAATTACTGTCGACCTATGTTACATGGCCTTAGGTACGGGGTTCGTATCTAGAGGTTGGACGATGGGTCACATTTTCATATTTTTTATGTAATATAAAATGGTAGTTAGGTAGCATACAATATCAAAAGACATTTTACTCATTTTATAGCAATTATATAACAATCTACACATAAAATGATAATGTTAAATACAAATAGGTAAGTGTCAGATGGAAGGCATCAGACACATTCCACACCCTTGTCCAAGTGTCGAGTGTCAAACATAGGTATTTGATTTATTTTAAAGAATCCATATAGCATGTTGACAATTTGACAAAAAGAAGTACCTTTTCATGGAACCGACCATCAGAGATGATCAAAACAAGCTGTTGTAGGGGATTCTGTCCGGAAGGGAGTCGTGCATTTGCCACTGCAACATCCAGCATATTGTTCACGTACTTCAAGAGATCAACCATGGGTTCATCCGCGATGGTATTTTCTTGCTTAAAAGTCAAGCTTGAGACCATCTGTGTAACAGTTAATCAAATCTCAGACATTCATCTAAAAAAAAAAATTTAATCACATGGAACAGTTCATGTCAATAAAGAAAACAAGATACATGTATATTCCAGATGCCTTAGGCAACTTATATATGTACATGTATATATATATATTGGAAAAAAATTCAGACCCACAATTTTACCTACAATGACATGACACGTTATGTGTCAACTTTTGATTTGCCACAAACTCAACCATGTAAGGCCCAACTCCCCTTATCATGTCATTGTAGGATAAATTGTGAGTCTCTAGCATTTCTAATATATATTCACTTGATGTTCTGAAGAATATACTAACCTTGACCCCAACCTCTCCAGTGAAAGGCCGATCAAACTCATGGAGTAACCTAATGTTTCCCTTCGTTCCAAAGCTTGCAACAGCCACATTTCCCACTTCCAATTGAGACATGGCACGGCATACCGTCACCAAAGCTTCAACAGCAACATCTCCACAATGAAACTCTGACATGCTGCGGGAATCATCCACAGCAATGACAACTTGGTAATCACGTTTGTTGGGCCGGGTACGCCTTAGCCATATCTTATCTTTCCGATAATGGCTTGCAATGTACGGAATCACCTGGCAATTGCCAATTATGAACTTACAATTATTCTTTTTTCTTTAAAAAACAGTGAAGCCCGTAACTGAATGATAAAATAATAATAATAATGTTTTTTTGTTTACCTTCTTCATGTTAATCCTTTTTCCAGTCTTGTAATCCCCTTGGAGCTTGCTAGCTAGAGTGGGTTCCATGACCAGACGCAACTGTTCAGCCAACTCTTGAGACAACCTGGTTGTGCGCAGTTCGTAGCTTCTCCAGAGAACAGTGGCATTATCTCTCACATCATTAGGTATTGCCTCAAGATTGTGAGATTTCCCTAGCTCCTTGTCGTGCAGGGAAAGTTTATCAAGTTGGTCTATGTCCTCAGCCATGTATGATCTCTTCAAGGACACCAAGCTGCCTGATAGGGAATGATCACTCTTGTCATGGCAGTGAATTTCTTGGGATTCCTCCGGTGGCTCCTCTGAGTCATGGATCTCCACCTGCCCCTCAATCTTTTCTGTACGATTCGTTACCAAAGTTCTAATAGGGCGCGTTTCATAATCCTGCTTTTCAACTTCCATCTCAGTAAGGTCTTCTCTACCCATGGTTTTGCCGTCTTCATCAGGCTTGTCACCATTGATGCTCTTGTCCATCTGTTCAGATGTTGCAGATCCCAATGCCTGAGCTGTTCCCTTATCAAACTCCGCAGCATATCCATACTCATCTGCATCCTCATCTAGCATATCATCTAGAGATTCTTTGTTATTTTCCTGAAGATCAACAGTCACTTTGACTCTTTCTTTCCATTCCTCAAGGGCATCACCAACGTTACGACAAGGGTTTGGTTGGATTTTCTGAGATGATGAAGGATCGTGTTGAGGCAACTGACTTTGTGGTTGATCATCACTTATTTTCCCACTCTGTGAAGAGTCATTTACTTTGATTTCAATCTCGGATGCATTTTGTAGGCCTCTCATAGGAGCAAGGTCATTCTGACTGTCACTTGTATTAGACCACTTTGCTTCTTCGGATTTGGATGCAACATCTCTTAAATCTGCTGCAAGTGAGTCACCCTTTGGCTGTGTAGCAGATTCAGCATTTGGTGGCACATGGTCAATAGAAAGGTCAGAAGTAGATGGTTCGAACACATCTTTTTTTGCCATCGCCAAGTCCATCTCTGTAGCCTCTTCTTTAGTATTCCCCACATCATCCCCTTCAGCATTTCCACCAGGTTGTTCAGTTTCTGCCTCTTCCAGACCTTCATCCAATGACTCGTGCTTCTCTTCCTCACCATTCTTATTTTCATCAGACTCATCAAGCTCTTCTGGGCCATCATCTTCCATGGTATCTGCGCCTTCCTGTTCATCCATCTCCATATCTTCAGATCCTTGATTAGGCTCATCAACCTTCAACCCCGTTTGATCTGCAAAAGCTTCTTCTTTGTCCATGTTCATATCTTCCACATTCTCAGAATTGTCAAGATCATCTTGATTTTCATTCTCAGCTTCTTGCTTGTCGAGTTCATTGGGATTAAGCTCTCCAGCTTCATCAGCAGGAGTGGCAGAATCAGAATCTTCCTTTGCTCTAAGCTCTCTACCACTAGAATCTGTGTCTCTAACTGATGGACCAGATTCATATTTCTCTTTTGCATTATTAGGGTTTTCTTCATCATCCTTATCCCAAAGTTTCTCATCAATGATTTCACCATCATCGCCAGTTTCCCCCATTGCAGACTCCAGCTGCCCATCCTCATCATCTTCATTGTTATCATCTCCAGATTCCTCGCTAACACTGAATGTATCAGCAGCAAAATCCTGTTCCATCTCTATACCTTTAGCATCTTTGCCTGGAACTTCATTTAAGTCATCTTGTTCATCATTTGGCTGCAGAAGCATTAAAAAAAAATGATTATGATTTATGAACCATGTCTTCATTTATCAGTTAGAAGATATATTGCTAAAATTTATATCTGCTATGTAGTCTGAATCCATACCTTTTCAAAAGTCCCGAGGAGCTGATCTTCGTCATCTATCTGATCACTAACATCATTCAGCCCTGCACCCTCACCCATACCCGTTCCTTTTGCATCTTCAGTTTTATCATCCTTAGATTCCTCTTCTTCATTACAGATCCCAAATCCTTTGGAATATAATGAAGCAAAAATGTTCGCAAGCACATGAGTTACTGCAGATACCTGTTATTAAATTTAGACAGAGATGCCTGGAAGTCAGAAATGTTTAAATACAACAGATAATTGTAATTCAGTAGTAAATAAGAACAGAATCATGGCTATGATAGAAATAATCAATAAAAGTGTTTTGTTTCCTTGTTTGTGGTGGGCAAGCAGAGAGAGAGAGAATCTAACAAGCTAAGTAAAACAAAGAAAAGCAAGCAAAAAGAGACTTGCAAATAATAAAATTTAGGCACTCCGTGTAAAACTGAAAAATCATAGAATTGTACGCACTGTCCAAGACATTGGTTTAATTCATATAACTATGTCAAACTAAATTTAACTTCATATAAAGTGAAGAGCAGATTTAGAGGTGAGCCAACTTACCATTCTATGCACGACTAGAAAATCATGCAGAAGACTATTGCTGAAGGTCAACATTAAGTCCAACAATGAATAAAGATGCTTTAAATGTGCTTCAACTTGAACACAGAGATGAGGGTTTCCTTTACCACAATGGTTCACGATCTTCCCCTAAGAAAAACACACCAGACGAAAGAGTAAATCAAAAAAGAGAGCTTTTTTTTTTTCTTTTTGGGGACTCCAAACAAAGTTCTCCCCCAAAAACAGCACAAAAATATAACTTACTGCACAAATAATTGCCTGGACTACTGCATCACATATGACATCTAAATGTAGATCTGCTACATGTGATTCAAATTGAATCTTCCACATAGTAATATTACCAAGTGACTCGACAGCAGTGTCACTGCTATTCCAACAAACTATCTTATGCAATGCATCCACAATATGCTTATATGTTTCTTTGAGGGCTTCACTAAACTCAGTTTCAAGTTCAAAAGTTTTTTCTGTGGGAAAACTGGTGACTTCATCCTCATTGCTTGATTGCACAGCACAATCATAACCCTCTGCTATTAAGTTAACCTGCAATGTTAAATCAAGAACTTCCATCAATGTTAAATCAAAGGTTGTAAGAAGCTACTTTGTATGCCTAAATAAAGCTCAACAAATTGTTTAGCTAGATAAAGAAAGACTGCATTGGATTCTGAAGTAAACTATTCATTGTAGTACGTCTTTTCGAGTTGGAGAAACAAAATGAAAACTCTTCTTCGAAAATACATGTATGAATCTACTACCTTCTTCAATATATCTTCAAAACGGCCAAGCAGAACCATTTTAACTGATCTTCTATCCTCATCTTGCCGTAGGAAAGCACCAAGGTTCTCCTCAAACTCCTTTATCATACGGAAATTCTGAAAGACTAACTGTTCCATTTGTTTCGAAACAACACAAGGATGCAAAGATATTGCCAGTGAGGTTACAACTCTATCAAGGCCAATGAGGTAACAATCCAGTAAATCCTGTTGAAAAGTTTCCATAAGTAAGAAAAACGCACCACCAAAAAAAAAGAATAAAAGAAAAAAAAACAAACAAACCCACCAACCAAAATAAAAAGAAAAAGTGAAAACAATAGAGTGCCACAATGAACGAAATCAGCACCTTAGATTTCTGAAAGTCAGGAATAAATTTCTCGAGGAAAACGCGAACCCTATTTGCTGCAGCTTTGACACTTTGGCAATTGTTCAGATGATTACTTTCAACTGTTTTTAGCAGCAAACATTCTTCAAGCAACGTAGAACACAAACTATCTAATAGTTGCTGCAATATTAAAAAGTATCGTTAGTGTTGCCATCGCAGGCTCTAGAAGGTGAAATTCCATAGACACCATTTCCAATTCGAAGAGAAAGCCTACCTTTTGTTGCCACATGCAATTAAACGTGGCATGCTGGTTCTGGGCAAAAGAGAACTCGCTACTACTTACAGTATCAGAAGCAAGGGAGCCAGACAATAAATTTTCAAAAAGTGAGACACATTTCCTTAAGCACCCAAGATGCTCCGCAAAACTGTATGCAGCAGCCCGTTGCTCTTGTTGTATTACCATAAGATGGTCAAGGAAAGAACCTGATCTGTTAACCTGCATAAAACATGAAATGTACATGCGTGTCAAGTACAATCTTACCAGATATTATAATCTCAATATAGATGCTTTTCAGACATGATATGATGACATCCGAGTTTAGATCAATACATTGAACTCAAAATAAAGACACTGTTAACATTTTCTGCTAGTGTGAAGTGCAAAGGCTTGTTGACTTGAGTGGAGTTCGTAAGTGTGGAGTGCAGACAAAGGACTGGTCCAGCAGTGAAAATTAAGGGCATCCCTATCTGACAAGATTACCAAGGTCCCAACAATTCTCACTAGTAAGGGCTGCAATTCTCTTCCAAACCCCATCAGATTCCCAGCAAAAACATATAAGCGAAATAACATTCACCGGGCAAAACCTAGTTGGCTAGTCCCCAAAACTTGGTGCCATAAAATGCCCAATCAACAAATGAAACATGCATGCAATATAGAAGTTCCGCACAAACATGTACCTTCTTTTTCATTTTTAATAAAATCTTTTTGTTGCTTATCAAAAATAATAGCATAAAATAAAAAGATACTTGCGAGCGCGCACACACTCAAACAATAAAAAATTACACATATATTCCATCCAAAATTCATGACAAACCAACTGCGGACAAGAACTATAGGAGCCCCGTGTCCATCAAAACCATCTTGAGCTTTAAATTTTGCTCCCACTAGAATTAGGTTGGGGTTGAATAATGAGTCTAGTCTAACGAAACCATGCCCTTCAAATAAAAGATGTACCTGTTCAAGAGTAAAGTGTTTATGGAAATTCAGGCAAATCTGCTGCAGAAGGTGAACCGATGCCATGCTCCGAAAGTAGTATTGGTTTACTGTTTCCCATTCCCTGTCCAAACTTTCAAGGGGCAAACCCGGATGCTGCTGGCACAGAGCAGCAAACAAATCCTTGGAAGACGGACCACCCTGTTTCATCAGTAAATGCTTCCTATCATATGAAGGCTTAAGAATCCACCAATTTGATTGGTTGGATTCGAATTGATCCTATACAATGCCATCCAACACAGAAAAAGCAATCGTCAGACTTGAAACAAGCAAACAATGGACAAAAAACATGACAGCTTACAAGAAATATGAAGGACTGAGCTTGAAGATTCAAAAAGATTGTTGGAAATAAAGTTCTCGTCAAATTTAAGACTAAAATCCACAGATTGAGTATGCTCATGTACCTCAAAATTTGTAGACCTGTGCTTAGACAAGCCACAGCTTTCTAAAAGCTTCAGAAGGTCAGCCAAAGCCCTCCTCTTTCCCAAACTCTTGTTTTCTTCCTTCCAAAGGTCAGAACAATCAATTGCAGTTCTGCTAATATTCTCAATGGTACACCACACTTGCTTGCTTTCTTCCTGGTATGCAATGCATGTAGACTCAGGTGTCCTCTCAAGGTGCAAGTTCTGCAAAGCATAATCTACTTTCTTCCTCCAATCTATAAACCATGTGGACCTGCAGAGAAGAAATCAGACAAAGTTCAGCAAGAGAATTTAACAGCACTGCAAAATACAGAATTGCAAAACAGACAAAGCACACCTGTCCTTATCTCTGGATAGAATCTGATCACATGCAACATTCAGCATCACCCTATTCTTGTCAAAAGAATCGGTGTGAAGTTTTGGACCTTGTGGCACAGATTGTGCTTTTATCCCTTTTTGTGGAGCATCTTTATTGATAATAAGCATTATGGGTTGTTCCAGTAAATCCTGTACCAATTAAATCAATAAACCAAGGATATCTGTATGCAACTAGGCTGGTTAAGCACTTAAACTTTCATATTGAAAATTCACAAGAACAAAGTGATGACAGATATCAAAAGAAACTCTGATGAACATAAACATTAGTGGCAGAGGCAGCAAATTATAATTGGGATAGGCTTCTCTCATGTTGGCCATCTCAACTTGAGAGAGTGTTTGAGTTTGGTAGGTTGATTTTGGAACCAACTTCAATGATCCGAACTGTTCACTTTTTAGGACTCATTGAGTAGAATATTCATGCAAAAAATCAAGAATGTCAAATATCGGTAGCTATATGTTTGAATCAAATTTGTATTATAAAAAATAGATGGCTATTATTGAAATTATATTTGTCGTCCATTTTTTTAAAACAAATATGATTCAAATATATAGCTACCGATATCCAATCATCTTGATTTTTTGTATGAATATTCTACTCAAAAAGTCCTAAAAAGTGAACGGTTCGGATCAGCGAAATCGGTTCCAAAATAGACTTACTAAGCCAGAACGCTCTCTCAAGTTAAGATGACAACTTGAGAGAAGCCAAACCCATTATAATTATGTGTAACTATATTGATACATTTTTCAAATAATACAAATAGGGCAATAAATCCACTAAAATTCTAAAGATAAAGCAAATTCAAAGCATGCATGTTTAGAATTTTTTACCTGTACCACCCTTAACTTGAAGGTCACACAAACACGGTACCATAAGATTAGCTGAGTATATCTATATTAATGCACATAATAATCGAATGATGAGAATGAACAAAACATATCCAATATGATACCGATACTTACAGTGTATTTTTGTATGAGCTTCCTAAGTTTCTGCCTGGTCCTTTTTGAACTTTCTATGGAAACATAACTCTCAGGTAGCTCCCACCGGCATAGCTTCAAAAGTTCTTTCAATTCCTTCTCGATACTTCTTCTCTTATCTTCTATATGCTCCAAAATTCTGAACAAGACGGCACCACCAAAATATTTAAAAAGCTTTTCACTTGGAAATAAATCTTAAAAGTTGGAAAATAGTGACAGAGAACGTACGTTGGCAAATATTGCACATAGAAGCCAAATATATTGTATAAAATCCTCACATTTTCCGTATGGCAAGTACTGCATAATGGAATACAAATTAAATCACTGGCTGAAAGAGAAAGGATTTCATAAAAGTCTAGCAGGCCACAGATTATAACAGAGCACAATGGCACCATTGTACTATCACAAAAACCAAAACCAAAAAAACAAAATATGCATGAAGTACATATATATTTCTTAGAAGTTCTCTTTATATGGTTTCCTATTTAAACAGCTGCTGCCATACTTTGATTCTTGAATCTGTACCTTAAGTAAGACCCCCAGTATATACCAGTGCTGATTTGGCCATGGAAAGCAAAAAGAAGTTGAAGACGTTTTCTAAATTCACCAACAGTGGATGTTTGAATGAACTCCTCCAAACTGCAGGTTAAATTATCATTTATTGCTTGAAACATAGTGAATTCTAGTTCAACTCAAATTCAAGATAGATCTCAACTAAGCACATGCCTTTGGATAGTAGATCTATTATATTCAGCAATATCAGCAGAATGTCTACGCTGTAGAACTGAATACAAAGGAAACCATAACTGCAAGAAGATAAAAATTAGAAGTTAATTAAGCAAATTTGCAAAATCTATTAACGGTGCAATAAGAGAAACAAGAAGAACACAGCAGCCTGATTATTTCCTCAAAAACTTGCTGTTTTCAATGATGAAGGCACACTTAGGAGCTTATATTCCACTCAAAAGGGTAGATTGAACCTTCCACTAAAACGTCTTTAAATATTCATCAAGAGGAAAAGAAATGAGTTTATCATCATACAGTGTCAGTTTCCCCAAATTATGTATCAGTACTTAACCTTCACTAGTGGTGGCATGATTCCTGTGTTTCAAATCATGAGAAAACCTTTACTAGCGGTGGCATGGTTCCAGGCTATTACAATAGTTATTTTGGTGTCTAAGATATAAAAGCAAATTTTCAGCTCTTAAGTAGGATTTATTACAAATGCATGTTTTTGGAACTGCCTACAGCTGCTAGCACTTTTTTACTACAGAATTCAATCCGCTGGTTAGCTTCCTGTCTCAACTTTTAATTGTTGAACTTTCCTGGCCTGATGCTTTGTCATATTGTTGAAGTTTTGAAATCGATTTCTAGATCATCCTCACAAATTTGATATGAATATTTCGAGTAAGGTCTAAACGCTTTTTGAGTGTTTTCACTAGAAACTAACTATATATTCTTTAAAAAAAATAAAAAAAAAAAAAAAAAAGGAGCAAATAACATACCTTCGCAGCATTAATCTCAAATTGAATTTGAACATCATCAAGCAAGGCAGGCCAAGACTCAAATTCCAACTTTTGCCATGAGGATACCAGGTTAAAAATCGGATCCAGTTCAGCTGAGTCAAAAAAAGGAGAGAGTGAAGAGAGAAGAAAATTGATAGCACAACCACAAAAGAACTCATGCTTACCAAATTTAAATGCTTACCAGAGAGCGGGAATTTTGAAACAGTTTCCTGTAGCACCCGCACCCTATTAAGCAGGAACTGCAAACCTGAAAGAGCCTTCAAAGAAGAAAGCAGCAAAGAAAACCCAAATTTAAGCAGACAGATGTTACTGTACCTTTAATACGCACAAGCTTTCTTTTTTTAAAAGAACAGAGGGGGCAGGGAGCCTGAGCCAATTGGTAATGCCTAATGTTTTAAGCACATGGTGTAACAGCAACATTGCTCATTGTGCATTATAAGACTAAAGAAATGGGAACAACTAACATCACCTATTTTCATCAGATGGTATCTTATGTGGATTTCCCAATTTATCAGTATTTGCTTTTTCACAATTGTTCTTGCTATTATATTTTGCACTCCAGATTAACTTGTGGTCTAAAACCACTGCCATTAAGCAAATTGGTCCTAATAAACATGCAAACTTAGTCAAATATACTACCTTAGCCAGCGGGGTGCTTAGAGGAATAGCTAAAATCATTTCTATCACATCCACGATTTTCTGAAGAGCAGGATGATCATCCCATTCATTCAAAAGAAATACAATTCTCTGTTGAAGAATTGTGACCAGCTCCACCATCTTAACCATCACAGGAGCATTTGAATCCTAGACACAATTAAAAAAGGAAAAAAAAGGTTAAGGACCAAACGAGTTTAAAAAGTAAATTGTAAAATACATAGAAATAAAGCTTGGAAAACCTTGTAAAAATTATATGCATGAGCTGATTTATGAGATGAATTTAATTTCTGTTCATGCTCCAAACAAAGGCCGAACAAGTGTTCAGGAGCAAGTTTAGCATCCAAACTGGACAATAGTAATCCCTCTAAACCTGGACAAAAAGACATCATATGAAATATGTTATCGTATGAACAAATTACCGCATATTACTCAGATGAAAGTTTTAAAATTAATCACCATTAATCATTCTTATTCCCAGTCCGTAGGAGTCTATGAAGGATGACAACCGATCTGCTTCAGAGACCTTTAGAATTCCAGGCTGCTTTGGGGACCAGAAATTAGCATAAAAATAGTTCACGGTATAAACCTCAGTTTGAATACAGAACACACAAGCACATGCAAAGAAATAAAAGAACTGAACGTGGTGTAAGTTTTAGAAGGCTACAATGATGGAAGCAACAAAACTAAGATCTGAATATATATAGCTAGCATAGAAATAACAAACAAAAGGTAAGTGGCAGATATATTTGATTTGACGCTTATACCAAATTAGAATTAATATCCTCTGTTACGAAAATGATAAACTCAGTGCAAGAAACATGTTCACCGTATTAGATTCTCAACACAAAAATCAAAAGACCTTCCAAATTTATAAAAAAATTTCCTTAGAAGTGACAAATGCAACCAATGCAAGTGAAGGATCAGAGTTTGGGCGTATAAACTACCAGGCTACCATACTAACATATATGTTTGTGTAACTCAAGTCTAACTATTCAGTCAGCAATCAAAAGAAACCAGCACTGTAACATACTTGTCATCTTACAAATTATTTGTTAGCAACTCTAGTCTGAGGGCCATCGGGGACTCTACTTTTACTCTTCTATTTGTAATCTGCCCAATGCATGGTCTTCCATTTATACGTAACTACTAAACTACAAAACACCCTTCACAGTATTAATGAGTTCAAAGCATCAGCAACATGCAAGTATGATTACTTCATATGATGATTGAGAGAACATACTGTTTCAACAAGATCCATGGACCCAAATAGTTGATTGTGAATGTGCACCATATTGTTCAAGATGGAGTCCTTCATTAAGTTCCATTCCTCCTCCAGAGTATCATCTTCCTCTTCAGCTTTCTTTATGGATGAAAAGACACTGTTAGAAAAACAACTATACACACACAGCACAAACACAAATTATAATTACCTTTTCAGCAACTTTTTCATCAGAAAGCAATTCCTGCCATTCTGAAAGTATCTCATTTTCTAATGAACCACCAAGAGTTGATATGTCAATTTCCATTATGTTCTCTATCTTAAATGCACGAGGCTTGAACTTGAATTGTCGAGCTTCATGATCTTCTTTGGTCTTTACTTCAACTTTCATATTCATCCAAAGGCTAGCAAACTCATCAAATGTCTTATCCAAGAGCTGATTGATAAATACACCATATTAGTTAAAAGCCTTGATGCAAATAAATTTCTGGAATACTTTTGCTTGAAATCCTACGGAGGAGTAATTCTTACAACAAAAGATGCATTATCCATTAATTGGGCCTCAGCAATAGAATGCGCTACACGGAGAAGAATGTTGTGATGTATGGAAGCTTTCAGTTGCAAGTCTGAGATCTGTTATCAATGGGAAGTATTTGAATACACAGCTTCTCATCAATTCAGATAAAAGTCAAGCACATGGGAAACTAGAAGAACCATGAGATACAAAGACAATATGCTCATGAGTCAAATTAAATCAGAACATGTATACAGGCAAGAAATTAAATCAAAGGAGTCACAAACCATCTTATCAGAATTGACATCTCTTGTCGAAGTAACCAAACTTTCCAGCAAATTCATATCCATTGCCTTTGTGTTCATAGGGAAATCTATATCACATGAAGGAAACTTGGCCAACCCACAGTTGATCCTGACAGAAACAGCATCAGATGCAAAGCCTCTAGGAAATCTCATAAATGAATAAATTGTCTCCTGCCAGGTAGTTTTCAAATTTAGCAATTAAAACAACAATAACAAAAACAACCACTACCACCAAGAATGACGTGTAGTACCAGAACTATGTCCATATCATCCTGTCCAACTGTATCCAGAATTTTTTTCTGAATGGCACTTGATAGAACCAACGATAAACCTAGTTTCATTTCATATATTGCAACTTGAACTGGTTGAATTATATCGACGTATGCAGAATATTCATTTGATAGCCGATCAATGAAACGGGTTGCTGTTTCCTGATAGATCAAAAGATAAAATGGATGTCATGAATCATATTTGTAAAATTTTATGAGTAGCTTATTAACTGAACAGCATAATAATTTGAAAGGACACAATTGCATTAAGGAAAAAGTAAAAGGCCCATGTAATAAGCAGTTCATCTAAAAGTACAATCAAATAGTTAAAAATGAGTATTCAGTCAAAAACAGCTAATTTATACCTGCCAATTGCGCACTTGGTCACTAATCTGTTGTTTGTCCATGCTATCAACATCTTTGATCAGACCAACAGAAGTTACAACCATTTTAAGAAACTCCTCACATTCATATTTTAACTTTACAAATTTCCTAGGATCAGAGCGGAACACAATCTGCGTGATGAAACAAAACTCATTAAGAGGGTGTGAAAAAAATAAAAAAAGAAGATAAGGATAAAGAAAAAAAAATTAAAGCTACAAGAGTTCTATATTAAAAAAATTTATAGCATTATCATGCAGCCAATTACTACAACACATTAGTTCACACTAAAAATCAAGGAAAATAGCTAGACTTACCAGAATTGGATCCCCAAATCAATTGGAATGTAAATATCTAAACTTTATGGCCCCAATACCACTAATCTATGAGATATAATATATATACAGAGAGACAGAGGTTGGGCTAGAAGTCACTGAACCTTTCGTTTAAGACTTTTACAATCAGCTTTGAGGTTTTCCAATGCCATTGTTCTTTGTTTGTCAGCCTCTCCCCATGAAACCCATCCAGCTAAATAGGCACTCTCTTTCCGTACCTGTAAGAAATGACATGACAAGTGTTATTGCCATCTTCAAGCATTGACTTATGACAGCAAGAGGAAATCATGTTTCATTTTAGCTCGAATGCATGCATGTGTAAGCTTCCAAATGCACATGCCACAAAGGAAGAAAGCTGGCATATGCAACAAGAAGCAAGCAGCAAGTGCCTCTGCCAATAATTTCCCCCCTCAACAAACCAACTAACCCTAATTATAATACAAGAACTTCAAGCAAGGACTAGGATTAATTTTCCCTTTCAAAGTCTACTAGTAGGGCACCAATTGGTTATCAAAGAAATATGGGAAAAGCAAAAGTTCATGCATGGCTCAAACATTTATATTCAGAACTTGTAACATTCTCATGGCATCAAGAAACACTAAAAGAAAGCCTTGCTAATTGAAAAAACTGAGGTACAAAATTTGAATAAGCATACATATATGTTCTCCACTCCTTTCCAAAGCACATGCACAAACATGCATACACATAAATAAAGAAATTACTTTTTTCAACCATTTCCACATTACACAGAAGCACTCCATATTAGAAATCCTAATCCATAAATGCCATAATGCATGCTTACACACCATCAACTTTTGTTTTAATGATGACCCTGTTTGTTCTTCACTTCCACAGCACACATGTTTCCACCGCAATAGAAAAGGGCAATCCAAATTTTCGCAGCAGAAACACATATGAGACAGAATTAGACTAATTTGATCACATGCTTATGTAAAACAGGGAAACTGTAGAGGGAAAACATACCTCATTTTCAAGTTCAAGCAACCCAATCTTTTCGACCAACCTCAAGTACTTGCAAGAGTATTTCATGGCAGGATCCAGATCATCAAAGGTAATCAAGAGATGATAACGTAAGCCTCCCAATCTCAACCATGCACACCCTAGATTATATACCAGGTCTACAAAAGAGACAGATGATAAAAATGTCAAAATGTCAAACATCATCAACAACTAAAGAGTCAAGTAATACTAGTCCCGTACAAAATATAATTATTTTCTAAACAAAAAATAGTTTGAAAGACAGACCACAAACTCACCAGTAGACGAGCATTGAAGATACAGTTCCCCAAGCACTGGCTTAATGAAAGAATTCACCAAGGAAGCTAATCCAAGGTGGTTTGATGATGCAAGCATGGAAAGCACATCATTTATGTTGTCTACCTGTAAACAGAGTTAAAAAGAATCAAACAGTTGACCAACAAAAATTTTGACCAAATGAGAGTAAGAAAAAATGCTTTTACCAATCATTCAAACTAGAGACTAATAAACTCTATAAAATATGTTATAATTTCATTACAAATACGTGCAATAGTGTCTTACAATATAGCGACCCCGGTCTTTTTCCCTTTTGATTATTGTATCCGGACTTATGTTCCGTAGATTCTATTGTTGCTGTTGTCCTTTAATTCCTTTATTTTGAGTTATAGGATATGTTGGGCAGATTATGTTACAGGTTGGTTGGGTTTGAAACCAAGAGTTGCTGCCCAGTTTTTGGGTTGGTCGCTCGAGCGAGCTCTTCTTCGCTCGAGCGAGGTCTTTGTTTTTGTTTCTTCGCTCGAGCCAGGGTTCCTTCGCTCGAGCGAGCTTTGCGTCCAGTACATAGACCTGAGAGAGGTGTTTCTTGGCTCGAGCGAGATTCCTTCACTCGAGCGAGCGAGGTGTATGTTTTCGAGTTCTTCGCTCGAGCGAGCTTTCCTTCGCTAGAGCGAGCTTCTGGGTTGCAGACCTGAAGCATCGAGTTTTTTGCTCGAGCGAGCTTTTCTTCGCTCGAGCGTGGATTTTTTGTGTCTGGTCGCTCGAGCGACCATGTCTTCGCTCAAGCGAGCCTGTCCAGTTTATATACGCAGAAACAGTTTTTAAAACGTTTTTTTTACAACTTTTGATCCAGAAACCCTAGGTTACGAGTTTTCTCTCTCCCAACTCATCTTCTCTCCTAGGTTTGATCTAGTTAGGGTGTGTTTTTACCCTAGTTGCTTTACAAATAAGATAGAGGAGAGTGAGGGCTTTCATTTAATCTGAGCAACTGTTGGTTTGGAGCACTTTCAAGTTTTGGGGCTTCATCTTCATCTTCTCTTTTTGAGTTATTTCTTCGAGGTAGGGATTTCCTACTCCATTTATATGTTTTAATCCTAAGTGTTGGTATTTTGGTATGTAGGGGTAGTTTGGTAATTTTGGGAGAATCCTTAGGGTTTTGGCTTAGATTAATTTGTATAATTAATTTAAGGGAAAAATGTGAAATTGGGTTTAATTCATGAAGTTGGGGAAATTATGAGATAAATGGTATAGTTGGGTAGTTTAAATACTTACCTATGAATATGTTGATTTTACATTCAATGTTGTATTTATTTGTTGTTTAGAAATAACTGTTTTGGGCTATCGGTGGAGGATAGCCATTGATTGTTGTAGACCTTGCATGTGGCTTAGGTATAACTGGAATTATGTCACTCATGTTGACTGTTGAATTAATACAGAACATTACTTGTATTGATTATGTGTTGTATATGGCAATTGTGTGTTTCATTGCATATGCATTTCATTTGGAGGAGATAGGGGATGAACTCCACGGTTTAGGGGAAGATAGGGGATGGACCTCTAAACCGGATTTGTTGGGAAGAGATAGGGGATGGACTCTAGTAGCATCACTCATATGTGTGCTTATTGATAATAGCAATATTGCTATTTGTTGTTGACATGATGCATCATTATAATGTGTATCAATTGGAAGTATGGAAGTGTTGTGATTTGAGCTTTAGTCTCATTTATTTTGTGACATCTGGATCACTGTGATAGTTGGCCAGGTTCTGAGCCATAAAGATATAATTTGAAAGTTGAATAAAGATTGGAAAGTGAAAAGTGTCATAGACAATATGTCATAGACAATGTAGGCATTCGTGTCATGAAATTGGAAATTGATTATCTCGTGTTAACCATGTATCGAATGCTAATGCTTTAGTTAATTCATATGCTTGATTTAGTATTTTTCTACTGGGCCGTGGCTCACCCTATATGGGAACTTCATTTTCAGGTTCAGGTGGTTCACTACCTCCAAGGACTTAGCTTGTGAGGATTTGGACTCGAAGATTTGCTTTATTTTAGTTGTTTTATTTGAACAATTTGTAAACTTTCAAGCCTAGGGCTTTATTTGTTTTTGAGTTAGAACTCATGGAATTGTGTCCAAGTGTTGGCTTGGCAAGATGTAAGCCCATAGGGCATTTATTATGATGTTTTATTTCATGGAACTCTGATGAATGGAATAAGTTACTTTATTTCCTTATAATTCCGCATGTTAATATTATGTATTATGGGTTTATTTTTTTGAGGGCGTTACATACAATACTTGTCTAGGATAGAAAAGTAAATGCAGTAAACAAACATCCATAGGTATGCTGCAAAATCTTATTGTAGGCATTTCACATACTGTATAATTTTTACTGAATTTGAAAGACTTGAAAGTACTTGCATACCGTTATCATATTTTTCTGAAAGGAACCAAGAATAGACTTAATCACAGCATACTTATCAGCTTCAAATGATTTTCTGTGAGCATATA
Organism: Camellia japonica; assembly: GCA_030407325.1. Lineage (NCBI taxonomy): Eukaryota > Viridiplantae > Streptophyta > Magnoliopsida > Ericales > Theaceae > Camellia > Camellia japonica. The sequence goes on along the minus strand of JAPPVO010000010.1, from coordinate 110,500,093 downwards.
TAATCTGGAAGCAGAAGAACATCATGAGAATGAAATTCAATATTTCTATTCACACCAATGAAGATATATCTGACTGAAGAAGGAAAGCTACCTGTTGGAAGAGAGACCGAGCCACAGATAAAAGAAAAGCTTGTACATTTGTAACAGGTGGACAACTTTGCCACAAATTACATGAAGCAACTCTAATTTTTAAGCAGTGCACGGGATAATCCTTGATAGCAGATGTACTTTGCCTGATTTTAAAGATGGAAGAGAAATGAGAACAAAAGAAGTTCGACACTGCAACACATTTTAAATCAACAGAAAATCCTTGCACAAAATTCAATAACAAGAAAATATATATGACTAGAGAAAACATTGTCTACTAGTTTCACTGTTTAATAAGTTATCCACAAGAGCAAGCAACATATCAACACCACATCATGACAAACATCTCAATTAAATAATCCAGCTTCTGTCCTTCAAAATTTCATGGTGACAAAACATAACAGCCACTTAAGAGGACACAGAATGAGCACTTTCGCAAAGTGCAGATAATTCAATATGACAAAAACCATTAGACAATAAACCATAATCCACAAATAAGGATGGCTTATAAGTTCCCATTACTAGGTTGAATTTATCAGTCACAAAATATATTCAACCTTGATAAAAAATAAAAAAAAAACAACCAGACATCAAACAGTTAACCACTGGATCTTCTGTCAAATAAACAAAAATAAAAGAATAAATAAAAAAAATAAGTAGTTAAATGAAAAAAAGAACCAACAATGAACATCTAAAACCAATTATCTTACAGAATGTGGTCAACAGTTGCCATTCTCACAGGCTGGAAAAAACATATGAGGTAGTTTCATTTCAAAATCATCCACCCTTGAAAAGTTCTGCAAGATGAATACAAAGACAACCAACAGGGAGTCTGGTAACAAATTTCAAAGTCATGAACAAGTAAAATTTGCTACATTGTGATATAATATATTACCTTGAGCAAAACAGGCTGAATGATCCACAAAGAAGAGTGCCAACTAAACCACATCTCAAGCAAAAACTAGCAATTTTTGCATTTCCTGTAACACGAGTGGAGGAGTAAGCAATTTAGCATTTAAAAAAATACTACATACGCCTACAATTAAAAAAATATTTAACAGACCTGCACTAACTGATGTCCATGCATCCAGTGTCCATAAAATTTTTTGATTTGGTAAAAAGTCAGTCGAGGTCTTGATGAGAAGCTCAATGAAAAATTCAAGGTTGGTTCCAAAAGGACGGACAAATTGGAAAAAGCCTGCAATAACAGAAAAGAGAACAAACACACAGATGCATATCATCAAAAACTAGAAGAACTAAAACATAGCAAGGAATAACTTGGGTTACATATGTGCACACAATACAAGACCTTGCATGTGGCTTAGGTATAACTGGAATTATGTCACTCATGTTGACTGTTGAATTAATACAGAACATTACTTGTATTGATTATGTGTTGTATATGGCAATTGTGTGTTTCATTGCATATGCATTTCATTTGGAGGAGATAGGGGATGGACCTCTAAACCGGATTTGTTGGGAAGAGATAGGGGATGGACTCTAGTAGCATCACTCATATGTGTGCTTATTGATAATAGCAATATTGCTATTTGTTGTTGACATGATGCATCATTATAATGTGTATCAATTGGAAGTATGGAAGTGTTGTGATTTGAGCTTTAGTCTCATTTATTTTGTGACATCTGGATCACTGTGATAGTTGGCCAGGTTCTGAGCCATAAAGATATAATTTGAAAGTTGAATAAAGATTGGAAAGTGAAAAGTGTCATAGACAATATGTCATAGACATGTAGGCATTCGTGTCATGAAATTGGAATTGATTATCTCGTGTTAACCATGTATCGAATGCTAATGCTTTAGTTAATTCATATGCTTGATTTAGTTTTTTCTACTGGGCCGTGGCTCACCCTATATGGGAACTTCATTTTCAGGTTCAGGTGGTTCACTACCTCCAAGGACTTAGCTTGTGAGGATTTGGACTCGAAGATTTGCTTTATTTTAGTTGTTTTATTTGAACAATTTGTAAACTTTCAAGCCTAGGGCTTTATTTGTTTTTGAGTTAGAACTCATGGAATTGTGTCCAAGTGTTGGCTTGGCAAGATGTAAGCCCATAGGCATTTATTATGATGTTTTTTTCATGGAACTCTGATGAATGGAATAAGTTACTTTATTTCCTTATAATTCCGCATGTTAATATTATGTATTATGGGTTTATTTTTTTGAGGGCGTTACATACAATACTTGTCTAGGATAGAAAAGTAAATGCAGTAAACAAACATCCATAGGTATGCTGCAAAATCTTATTGTAGGCATTTCACATACTGTATAATTTTTACTGAATTTGAAAGACTTGAAAGTACTTGCATACCGTTATCATATTTTCTGAAAGGAACCAAGAATAGACTTAATCACAGCATACTTATCAGCTTCAAATGATTTTCTGTGAGCATATATAATCTGGAAGCAGAAGAACATCATGAGAATGAAATTCAATATTTCTATTCACACCAATGAAGATATATCTGACTGAAGAAGGAAAGCTACCTGTTGGAGAGAGACCGAGCCACAGATAAAAGAAAAAGCTTGTACATTTGTAACAGGTGGACAACTTTGCCACAAATTACATGAAGCAACTCTAATTTTTAAGCAGTGCACGGGATAATCCTTGATAGCAGATGTACTTTGCCTGATTTTAAAGATGGAAGAGAAATGAGAACAAAAGAAGTTCGACACTGCAACACATTTTAAATCAACAGAAAATCCTTGCACAAAATCAATAACAAGAAAATATATATGACTAGAGAAAACATTGTCTACTAGTTTCACTGTTTAATAAGTCCACAAGAGCAAGCAACATATCAACACCACATCATGACAAACATCTCAATTAAATAATCCAGCTTCTGTCCTTCAAAATTTCATGGTGACAAAACATAACAGCCACTTAAGAGGACACAGAATGAGCACTTTCGCAAAGTGCAGATAATTCAATATGACAAAAACCATTAGACAATAAACCATAATCCACAAATAAGGATGGCTTATAAGTTCCCATTTACTAGGTTGAATTTATCAGTCACAAAATATATTCAACCTTGATAAAAAATAAAAAAAAAACCAACCAGACATCAAACAGTTAACCACTGGATCTTCTGTCAAATAAACAAAAATAAAAGAATAAAATAAAAAATAAGTAGATTAAATGAAAAAAAGAACCAACAATGAACATCTAAAACCAATTATCTTACAGAATGTGGTCAACAGTTGCCATTCTCACAGGCTGGAAAAACATATGAGGTAGTTTCATTTCAAAATCATCCACCCTTGAAAAGTTCTGCAAGATGAATACAAAGACAACCAACAGGGAGTCTGGTAACAAATTTCAAAGTCATGAACAAGTAAAATTTGCTACATTGTGATATATATATATACCTTGAGCAAAACAGGCTGAATGATCCACAAAGAAGAGTGCCAACTAAACCACATCTCAAGCAAAAAACTAGCAATTTTTGCATTTCCTGTAACACGAGTGGAGTAAGCAATTTAGCATTTAAAAAAATACTACATACGCCTACAATTAAAAAAATATTTAACAGACCTGCACTAACTGATGTCCATGCATCCAGTGTCCATAAAATTTTTTGATGAGGTAAAAAGTCAGTCGGAGGTCTTGATGAGAAGCTCAATGAAAAATTCAAGGTTGGTTCCAAAAGGACGGACAAATTGGACAAAGCCTGCAATAACAGAAAAGAGAACAAACCAAGATGCATATCATCAAAAACTAGAAGAACTAAAACATAGCAAGGAATAACTTGGGTTACATATGTGCACACAATACATGTAATTCAAATATTTAGCTATGCACACAGAATGATATTTTAATAAACTTCAAGGTGAATCCTACTCACTGAAGAAAGTTAATTACAAGAAATATCCCTAAAAAATAGTTCAGGTGCATCTCTTTATCAATATTAATTCAGAGGGATTAGGTCTCTCCGCTAAAATTCTGCTGTAACATTATCAAAAACAAAAACAAAAAAATTAATAATAATAATTATTATGTTGTATTCTGATTCTGCTATATCAAGGCTTATTCAGCTGTGACCTCTCACCCAACTACATTTGACATCTCATGATCAGCATGTAATTGTAATTTATCAAAAAGTGCAGTGCAAACAATATTTACCTTAGATTTCTTTTTCCCCTTTTTTGCAATGTATCAAGGCTTATTCAGCTGTGACCTCTCACCCAACTACCTTTGACATCTCATGATCAGCATGTAATTGTAATGTATCAACAAGTGCAGTGCAAACAATATTTATCTTAGATTTCTTTTCCCCTTTTTTGCAATTCTAGCCAAACAAATTAGCAAGTTACAAAAATATTACATCATATTCAGCTGGGAAGCATATAAAACTTTCCAAAAACCAAAATTTAAAAACCTCTACATTAGAAAAAGATCAGGTACTGAAACAAATATGAATTAAAAATGTAATACCATTTTCCTCCAAAAGTAAACCAGTACCATCAGCAAAGTAACCACGTATAGTTTGAGGCAAAGCACATGTCTACTCTAGGAAAACCATCAAATTAAGGAATCTTACACTGAGTACACATTGCTATTACAGCTTACTCAAGAAATTTGTGAGCAGAGATGTATTAGATGATTTCAGCGCAACTAGACAAATCAACGAATAAATGGGAATAAGTGATCATACCAGTTGCAATTCTTCTGCATCAACCAAAACAATCTGTGATAGCTCTTGAAGTAGCTCCATATCCAAGAAAACACTTGTGTTGTCAATTATAGGAATAGTGCCCTGCCAACTATCAAAGCCAGACCTTCTACACAATACATCAGTGGAGAAAATGCAGCAAGCAGCTGAATTTGTGAGTGGAAATGAATGCTTAGTGGTCTGTATAACAGCTTCCAACTTTTGCTTTTCATGTTCAAACCTTCTCAAAAGCATCTAGAAAAAAAAGGATATGTTTCCATTAAAAATGTTAAGATAAACTTGTGTGAACAAAATACAATTTCGAGACCTCATGAAGGCAAACCTGATAAATCTCCTCCAACTGCTGAACAACATGGAGCTCGTCGTCATGAACTTTGCCCATAATATATGATGACATGCAAACACCTAGCACACAGATAAATGTTGCATCACACCAAAATGCACAATGCACCAGGGAATTGAGAAGTATACAGATCAGGCAACAACATTATGTCATATCTAACTCCTAATTTTCTGACTCATCATTACAGCAATTGATATTTGCTTGTGTCACGAAACAATTCATATTTCCATGTAAAGTAGGCAATATATGCATGCATACACGTCACATTACAAAATTATGAAAAGAACTGAAAAATATGAGCGGTAACGGGATGTGAATGGTAGTTGGTACAGGTTGTACCGAGTGTACAATGCTCCCGTTGTACAACAGGGACTGGGAGAGGAAGTAGGTAGGCAGCCTTACCCTATGTATTGTTTTGGACAAGCTGATTCCCGTACTATTAGTTGATAAAGGTAACACATCATATTATAACTATAATGGTGAATATGATGACAATTAAAAAAAAAATTAATCTTGCAATGCCTTCGTAAATAGCTCTACGAACAACCGGATAGGACATTTTGTTCTATATATGAGACAAGAATTACAATGAGCAAATAAGTCACAAACTTACAGATAGCAGTGGGAGTTCACTAAGTCAAATGAGTGAGAATAGTTTCTAAAGAATGTGAAGATTATACCTTGCATTGCGAGGGAGCGAAGTTCAGTATTTGATGATACAGCAGCCTCAATAATAGAACCATTCACAGCTACTGTAAAAAAAAAATCAATTTAAAACAAAAAAATGGTCAGAAAAAATTATAAAAATAATAATAAGCATAGCAACCACAATAGAAGAAAAATCAAAGACCCACCTTGCCTCAACGATTTTGTGTTTCTCGGCCAAAGCAATTCACAAAGGTTTAAAATCTGTCGCTGCTTCTGATATAAATCAGCAGAAGAAGGCAAAAATGGATGGCCTCCATGAACCCATAGCAAGGACTTTTGTGAATGGAGACACCAAGATGAAACACTACCCAAATTCTTGCCTTCCACCTATATTGCACAATATTCATATGTACTCACCTTGAAGTACCCTAGTGTAACAAGTAAAGTAAAGAAAGAGAGTGGGTGTATCAAACAAGCAAACCTGTAAACCTGCAACTTCTTTTGGACAGAATTTCTGCAATTTTGATGCATTCTTTGTCAAAGAACGCCAAGAAATTAAAGACATCTCAAACTGTGACAAGGTGATGCCATTCCAAAATGATATGTGATCTTCAAGGAGGTCTGTGTATATTTGAAAAAGCAAATCGAAAGAAGGCGACTCAACCAGTATATCAAGCACTTTCTCTTCCACCCTTCTTAGAGATTCCAAAACAGATATAAAACACTGATTTTCGTCACAGTAGTCATGTTCACTCTCAGCATTCCATTGTTGAAAGCTAGCCCTTAATAGGCCTGCACAGTTAATCGCTTTACAGAGAAGTTCACTGGAGGATTTTGACATGTCATTTGATGCAAATAAATCAACTACTTCCGTGGAAAGCATTGGTATTGGCCTGGAGTCTAAATTTACTTGATTATGAGACAGAAGCTCATGGCGGCAACGCACAATACAATTCCAGATAGGATGCTTGAGCTCCTGTTTAAGTAGATTCAGAAAAGAACTAAAGAACTTGCAAAAAGGCTGTACCTGAGAAGCAAACCAACTAAACCAGAGAAGGTATAACTCTAAATCATTTTCAGTGGCCTGTTCAATTGTCCAGTTGGCAGCAAACAAAAGCTTTTTTCCAGCAAGTGCCGAATCAATTTCTATTTGCCCACCATACTTAGAAGTAAACTCATGTGCAAAGTCTGGAAACATCATAACATGCAATATCTTCATATCCATCAAGTAAGGCCCCATAGATCCAATCGCACTTAGAGCTTGTTCCACTGGGCTCCGATCCCAAGCAGAATGAAATATATGAGATGCATTCTGAGACCCCAAAAACTCCAGATACAAGCAATTTTGTTTGACAGAAGCTTCTTTTGAGTAACATACATAATCTCTTAGTTTCAACGGAGTTGGCCATCCTCCCGGTAGACACAATGAATGTCCTGGAGACGACTCAAATTTGTAGAGTTCATCCATTGATAGATAAGAAATTATCGCATGACTAACAATATCTTTTCCTTCAGCCTCACCGAGAGATGAAAGATATGTATGTTCCCAACTTATTTGGAGGCTACATTCAGGCCAATTCCCATTGGTGAGAAGCCGCTGGAATAACTGCACCCAACGCGCAAGCTCAAGATATGTAATCTTAATATCAAGCCGCAATCCTTCAACCCTAGCATAGATGTGGGCTTTGGCCATCGAATCAACCATCATACCCATAGGAATACCTGAGAGAATGAGAAATCTTTTCACATCTTTAAGTTCACTCTCAACACAACTGTCACCACCTCCACCATCAAGCAGCCAGCATGGCTGCATCATATATATTTCAACCCCTCTATTTCGCATTGCCCGGGACACTTCACCATAGCTAGGGTCAACTGTGAGAAACATCCGAAATTGGGGATGGGGATGAAGAACCAATGGCTTGCCATCTACACTTCCACACTCATTAATTGTGATTGATCCACGCGGCTCAACCAAAGAGTTGATCCTATCAAGAACCTGTATTCATCATAAGAGAGGCAAATGTAAAACTTTGTTTACAAGTTGACGCTAAAATGGGCACAAAATAGAGAAACAACATAAACTCCCCAAACCAACAAAAAAATATCTACATACCGTGGGATTGCAAAGATTTGCATTCTCTAAAACAATCCATTCACCATTTTCAACAGCCTTTACCAGTACTCCGGTTACCCATTCAAATTTTGCTGAATATAGCCTTTGGCTGTGTTCCTCGTGCAACTTTATAATTTTCAGAATTCTATCCAGATCCTTGCATGACCATGATACGGGCAATCTGTTTGACTCCATGTCCAACTCTAGATGCTCAATTATCTCAACTAACAAATGAATAGAACCAAAGGTCCTTGACTTACAATTATCAGTGTATGAGGAAGAAGTAGTAGTCATGGGACCTCTACCAATGCTTGATAGGAAGGCAAGCCAACAGGTAATTACATCTTTTCTTCTCTCTATGAATTCCTTCACTGAAGATTCCAGTTGCAAGCTGCAGTACTCATTCACATAACACTCAATTCGAGTAACAGCAAATTGATAATGGCGGAAGGCATTATATTGCTCAAAGCATCCAAGTAACTCAGATATGTCTGATGCAGAGGAAAGATTTATTTCATTTAGTACATTGCCAGTAAGCTGGGCAAGCAACCTTATCAATGAAGTCTTGCCAGAAGATGAAGGACCAACCAATATGCACAACCATTCATTCTGTACACAAAGTGCAGCAGCCTCCAAGCTATGCCGTATTCCTGGCAAAATTTTAAGCTCACTGTTTTTAGATGACTGAAAATGATTCCTTCTGATGTGAGTGTTGCCAACAACCAAATACTGAGGATTGAGTTGCACTCGTGGGTAGGGAGTCAAAAATGGCACTTGTCCAAATACTTCCTCATAAAGTTGGACAACTTTTCTACGGTCAGCTGCTGAACGCATTCTTTGAACATATATAGTGTTGAGGAAACAGTCAATTTTTGATCTTTCAGGTGCACCTAAACACATAGCCAAACAGATTAGGAAGCCAGCTTTATTTGAAGAATGTAAGCTTACTTTCAAAGAAAAAAAATAAAAACAAAAACAAAGGCAATAACCTTGTATAATTTGGCAAGAACGAATCACATCTCGTAGGTTAAACTCCCAAGGGGAACCCACTTGAGCGAATTTATGATATAACATAATGTCCTCATGTAGTCGCTTATTAAATAAAATTAACTTGGAAAGCAAGGGCTTTGGAATTGAGGAATAGAGTGAACTACAGATGAAAAGATAGTCATCCTCGGTCAACTCGTCCACATAAACCTGAAACAAATAACAGGGCACCAATACACTACTAATGTTATGTATCCATATTGAGCTTGCTGTCAACAAGATTAAAAAAAATATGAAAATAAAAGAGTTACATACAAGGGATGAAAAGGAAATACCTTCGTAAAACGGTTAAGGAAGGACTTTGGAAGCCCTTTACGGCCTCCACCCTGATAAGAAGGATTCTGACATGCAAAAACTCTGAATGATGATGGGCACTTAAAAGTAACACCCAACTCCGGGATAAAAACCTCAGCTCGATGATCTAAGATTGCATTTAAACCCTAATGTGGATAAATATGTTAGGAGATGACTATATATAATTACAAGAGATATATTAACAAACATATGCAGGACAACATTAACAAGAGCAAGACAATACCTCTAAAACAGATTGTGGAGCAAGATTAAGTTCATCCAGCAGAACCCAAGATCCCTTCTTTAGAGCCTGAAGAACAACAACGAAAAAGCTGAATGAAACTCAAACTCCATTTGAAAAGAAAAGAATGCCAAGATCAAACATTTTAAACCTGCAGAAGGATTCCATCATGCCATGCAAACTGTATTCCTTCGTCACTCTCAACTGGTAAGTCTGAGCCCAACAAATCCATTATGTCAGTCTGTACAAGATCAGCAAATAAATCGTTATTAGCACTGTGAAGACGCACAGATGTAAAGTGACCAAAGAAAGTGGAGCGCAGCCCTTAAAAAAATCACAGGAACAGAATATAGATGATCATGACCTGCTCAGATAAGTTTATCCGTACAACCGTATGCCCAGAAAATTTGCCAAGGGCTACAATTAAACTTGTTTTTCCAACGCCTGGACTTCCCTCCAACAAAACTAAAAACATAGACACAATTTAAGAGGTCAAAAAAGTTTCAAGGTGCTAGGTGTTTTTCTAAATATTTTCAGTGGTGAATGAATTGTGTGAATTTATCATATATATATATCCACACACATATAATAAAAGCTTGAAAAATAAGCTTTAAAAGCACGATACCAGGCTTTGGAAGCTGCAAAGCCCGCAGAACCCGCAAGGCATTTTTGCGAGTGGTTGGCGCCAAAAACTCAAACTGCTCAATCTCAAAAGGATCATCACCTGAATATCAATAAACAGAATTAAGAAATGAATGATTACCTCTAATTACATAGAGAGTGCAAACTCAGATATAATAAGAAAGTGGCCACATTTCAACCAGAAACCGAATTACATGATGTCATTAGTTAATGTTTGAGTTGGAACTTAAAATATTGTCCACATTTGTGAAGGAACATTCTTTTTACACACTTGTCAAATCATCCAATTAAAATCCTTAATGATAATGATTATTTGAATATTCATAAAAATAAAAAATAAAGAACAAAGGTTGACAAACTTATCAAATAAGATATATTAACCCATGAAAATAGAAGAAAACAAAACGAAACGGACTTCTACAGAAAGTATAACTTATTTATTGGGCAAATGCCCCTCCCTCATTAACTCACCGTATCCCAACCATCAAGACTCAACCTTACACTACAAATCTCCCAAATCATCATGTAGCCATGGCACTATTTTCTTAAATAACCACACACAATCACCCTGCCCAGGTTACCAAGCTGTCAACGCACCATCAGCAGGTTCACCCCAACACCACCAGAACATTGTTATGATCATCATCTTTTCTCTCTAGACCTATATATATTTTGAAAATTGTCATCACACCACCATGAGACTCAATTTAGTCACTACCACTTCAAATCACTATTTTTCCACTAAATTGCCATTCCCAATCCATATCCTCTCTCACTAAATCTCTAGATATATATGGATAGACGTATTTGAGATATATCATTAATGATAGAATCCTTACACATAGTATGTCTGGCCTATCAGCTTTTTTTAATGCCCCATAACTCTTACACGTCCAGGCTTGGGCAGAATAGCATAGCAATTATCAGTATTAGTAGTGATTGTGGGTAACTATTTTACATATCATGCTGCAATGTATAACAAGCCCCCAACATGAATCGACAAGGGCATACATTGTCATTCAATTCTCATGGCAATCACATCTGCCATTTTGAAGTTCTATTTCAGTATAATTAAAAGAAAAACAGAACATTTACCTTTTGCAATGTAGAAAGGATGGATTCCAAAGAGATTGTCACATTGCATGTTATAACCGCATGAAATATCTGTAGAAATTCCGACATCACCCCAACCAGAGTTTTCCATTATGAGAAGGTTTGAGTTACCCGAACTAGAATTGGCCTTGTAGAGGATGCCTTATCCCCATTTCTTCTTTTTGATTAATCAATAAAATTTTGTTGTTGATCCAAAAAAAAAAAAAATGCATGACTGAAAGTGTGACGACCCCAACCTCCGGACTAGTATATTATATTATTCTAATAAGTTTAATTGCATGATTGTGTGCCTGATTGTGTGATTACATGCTTAATTTTGTAGCTATCTGTTGTCACATGGAATATCTATTCGAATTGACAACTTAGAGATAGAAAATGACAGCCTAGACGGCTTCAGAAACTGCAATTGAATAGCATAATAGACTAATTAGAATATTTGGAATTTTATGGTAACTTTAATTGAAAATTGATTTGGATCAAAATAATTAGAATAAACTGATTGAATTAATTAGAATTGAGCCTAAATTACTTAACCTTAATCATACTTGATTAGGCTAAGCTAATCACACCATATAAATAGCTCTAATTAAGCTTATAGGCTCATATTTACATCCTTTGGCTGAGATTTTGAGAAAGGGAGAGGAAGAACTCAACACTTTAGAGAGAGAAAGAGGAGATTTGAAGAGAATTGCTAGAATTTTGGTGAATTGAGCTAGGCCAACACTTGTATTCAACACTAGGTATGAAATCCATCTTTAATTCTTGAAAATATTGCATGAAGAAGTTTAATTCAACCAGCTCCAACACTCTTTTGCATGTAATTTAGAGTTATGTGTTAGATTTCCATGAATTGAGTGTAAAAGAGTTGAATTGCATACATGCATGTGCATTTTGAGTAAGAATCTATGAAATTCTCACATGCATGGCAATTTTGTAACTTAATTTGAGTGTTTTATCATGTTTTCAAACTTATCATGTGGGTTGATCAAGTTTTGGGAGGCTATAGGAACATATATATATTCAATATGATGTATGCATGATTCATAATATGGAGTTCAAGCTTTTGGTTGTCAAAAGGGATCATGATTTTGAGTAAATGATTTCTAATTGGGAGTGTTTTTAAATTATATAATGATTCTCCATGTTTTTGTACCAAAAATACAAGTTTTGAGGCTTTGAATATCATATTTGAACTTCAAACACAGTTCTAGAAATTCCAGAATTCGGCTTGTCCACTCGAGCATGAAAGTCGAGCTCCCAGAAGCTTTATAAAATTTTACAAATCGCTCGAGCGACCAAAGTAACGCTCGAGCGAGGACACTTTTTACTCAGTCTTCCACTTGAGCGACTATTGAGCGGGAATTTCATGCAACCCGTACTTTTGCCAAGTTTGCAGACCGCTTGAGTGACGAAAGTTACGCTCGAGCGACCACCTTTGTTTTTGAACCCCCGCTTGAGCGAAGGAAGTTGTGCTTGAGCGGAGACCCTGTTTTCAGCAAAATTTGACCAACTCTTTTAGGTGCATATTTGCATCATCATGTCATTTCAAGTGCTCTTAGACACCAATTGAACTCATATAATCATAGAATAAGTTAGAAACACATGAGAAAAATTGAATTAAAATGAATGGGTGCTTCAATTGTGCTTCTGTTATGTGTTTTGTTAGGTGGACGTCCGAGGCTTAATGACAACTCAAACCACTGTGAGCAAGGTTCTGAAAAGCGGTTGCGGTCACCATAACGGTGGCGGTGGCGCGGTTGCGGGATGTAAAAGCCGTAACGTAACGGTTGCGGTAACCGGAACCGTGAATTTTTTATTTTTCGCACAATTTGAAAAAAACTTACCGATACGCACATTTTTTTCCATTATCATATTTATTGGGTTTTAAAATAAATATTGATCAATTTTTATAAATTTTTAAGTTTGATCCAATATATTTCATATTTTTAAATTACTATAAACTGAGTTTTTTACATTTTATTTTAATAATTAATGACTTTATATTATACAAAAAATCAATCATTAATTATTATATATAAGATAACAATGACAAAAGTAAGAAAGAGAATAAATAAAAGCTTAAACATAAATATAATATTATATATATTAATCAAGCTAAATAGATAATGACCGCACTTATTATTTTTTATTATTATTATTATTATTATTATTATTATTTTCAAACAATATATAGATAGACACACACAAATAAAATGGTTGAGTGATAGCAACTGAATAGAAAAGCATAGGTCTTACAGCTTCAACAAATCAATAACATGTTCATCTTTCCTCTTCTCTCTCCCTATCTCTTGTTCTTCCATCTTCCCTTTTCATCTTTCCTCTTCATCTTCCCTCTTCTCTCTCTATCTCTCTTCCCACCTTTTCAACTTTTTTTTTTTTGTGTCGACCGAAAGAAGCAATTCGGAACCGTTACGTAACGTGCGTACAAGGCCGTTACGGCTGTTACGGCACCGTTACGACCGCTATAGCAGTCGCTACAGCCGATACACCACACACACACCATTACGTAACAGCGTTACGTACGGTTGCGGCCGTTTTTTAAAACCTTGACTGTGAGTAATAACCTTATAAAGATATCTTCAAAGTATATTTATTTTTGAATTAATTACTGTTTCTGAATTCGTAACATGTTGATTGATTGGTTAATTAAAATGTTACTTTCCTTTGATGAATGAAGTTCACTTATGAAACTGTGGTGTGGCATCCATTGATTATAAGCCCTTGCCTGGGGGTAACAATACCACGGCCATTGGTTTGAGCCTCCGCGGTCCATTGGTTTGACCCATAAGCCCTTGCCTGGGGGTAACAATACCACGGCCATTGGTTTGACCCTTCGTGGTCCATTGGTTTACGCTTCACTATGATTGGAGTATTATTATTGTTCATGAATGAGCCACTTAAATTGATATTGAATGACATCGACCATGAATCTATTGGATATTGAGAACTGAAACGAGATTTTGATTAGCATATTATCGAACTTCATTCACATAACCTCTTTATTCTGTTATTACTCACTGGGCCCTAGCTCACTATTTATTTATATATATGTAGGTGGGTAAGCTGAACAACAGAGTTAGGAAAGCCTTGAGTCTACCCAGGTCAGCCTTTCGAGAAGCTTCCAAGTGAAGTCATCAGGCTCAGGTGGAGCCATACTAGTGGGACCCCTTTTTGTTGTTCAGTGATTTTGTGTTTGTGCATTGTTGGGGGTTTGTGTATTTGTAAGACATGAATTTTGTACAATTGTGATAAATGTACTTTTGAACAAATTTTGCTTATTATATTAGTTCTCTTCATGTACGCACGGCTCAATGGATAATTTTTATGTTATTTTAGACTTCCGCTAAGTCCCATACTTTATCTTAAAAGGTTTATTTGTTTGAAGGCCGTAGGTAATCTATGATTACTGGCCGGTCATGACGCTAAACCTATAGGGACAGGTTTGGGTCATGACAGAAAGTATCAATTCTCCAATCATGAAAACAACCCCCAAGACAAAATCTGATTATAGAGATTGCATCTAAAACTATTTCGCAAGATCAATTAATTTGTGGAGAATAACTTATTTAGTCAGCAATACAGAAACATGTGCCTCATGAAGAAAATGAGGATGTACCTAAACTTAGTCCATCAAGCAAAACAAGGAAAGCCCCTTGTAAGAATGCATCTGCAGGTTGTAAATTTCCCTCAGTTGCATTGATAAAAGCTATCCAGGACAAAAGATCTCTGACAGTAAGCATTCTCCCTGTTTGTAACTGATTGAACCACTGCAAGACGGAAAGCAATGCAAAAGAAACATACAAATACACCAAAATCAGTAGTAGCCACACTGTCAGCCAAACACAGACAAGACCGACACAATAAAGAAACCCAAAATAGTTTCACATAGAAGTACTAGTAGTTCAATGAGAATCAAGGGAATGCCAATATTAATAGCAGTACAATAATAATAACAATAATAATAAATAAGAGGAAGAAGAAGAAAGACAACAATATAACATCCCAAACTAAATATCCATGCTAACAGTGGCAGTGAAACATGCAAAATTTGTGGACTTCGAATTTTTGGATTAACAAGTTTATTCACAAGCAAAGGTACTTCAACAATCTCAAAGATCCTCGAAGGAGAGTTCATGGCATTTCCAATTGAAAATGAAATTTTCTTCAGAAAAAGAAATAGAGATTTGAATACAAATTATTTTTCTAATCATATCTGCACAAATTTTAAAGTTCTGACCACTCATTCCATTTGTCTATAGTTTAATCAAGTTTCTAAGAGAACTAAAAAATAAATTCAATTATTAAAACATGTGTCTGTAACCGCAGCAAAATAAAGTCAATATTGTAAGATGTAGCGGTAGTAACAGGAAGTGATGATGTTTCAGCTGGCAATTACTGAAATAATATGATACTTTCCACATACAAGTTGACCTCTGTTGAATGTAACAATTCCTACACCTACTCCACTATAGTTAGTGCACCATAGTTAGTGTTCCATTACCATTATACCTACTCCACTATAGTTAGTGCACCATAGTTAGTGTTCCATTACCATTATGGTATCCATTGTATCCCCCATTTCTCTCTATAAAAGAGAACTCTTGTAAACAAATTAATATAGATCAAAATATACATATTTAGTCTCTCTCCCTTTCTCTATCAATTTTCCTACATGGTATCAGAGCTATAGGTTAAGCTCTTAGTGTTTTTCGCCTTCCGGCGGGCGGCAACCTTGCCTTGACCGCCCGCCGGACCTCTACACATACCGCTGCCACAAATTGTTTCTGCATCTCATCACTTGTTGGAAGGCCCATGGTCTTCTGTCGCTGGTCAAACATCATTTTTTCCACAGTGGACCGTGTTTCTGAGTCCAGATCAGACAGCTTGCTGCTTTCCAGTTCCATCTTTTGAGTATCAACTTCAGAATCACCTTTTACCACACTTTTCCACCATTCCATTTGGTTCTGTTTGGTCAGAAGTATAGAGATGGATTTCTGATCCTCTAAGCTCCAGAAGCAGTCTTCAACCTTGATAGACTGAAACAGTTCACCATCAATTATTGGAGGTTGACCCTTAAGTCCAACTTTCAGATGGTTCTTCTTCATCTCACAACCAAGCGCCCCTGATTTTGTCAAGGTTATATCTCACCTTCTTGAGGTACGAAGACACTTCTTGACAATTTCATCAAGAACATGCTCACTGGTACCTCACAGGCTGGCTCACTTGGTGATCTGTTTGGAGGAAGGATGGGGGATATCCTTGCCCAACGCTTTCCACTGTTTCTAGGAGGAATCACAAAAATTAGCTTTCCACTGTTTCTAGGAGGAATCACAAAAATTATGGGTTGGGTCAAGTTAATCAGATGCCTGCCACTGGAAGTTGCACTTATTTCTAGACTAGATGATTCAAAACCCTTCATGTCTGCAAGATTAGCAGGTAAACTTGAACTAGTTACAACGTTTGATGAGCCCCTTGAACCAGGGCTGTTTTCCACAATATTCCCTCGAGCCTCTTCAAACCGAAGACAGCGTCTACGCATGGCACTATAGTGTTGACCCTTAGGATCATGCAAGACAATATTGTCAGCAATTTTATTTGAGGCTTCTCCAGTGGTCTCACTGCAATCTTCATATCCCTGACTGGGCTGCAAAGATTCTGGCAGAAACTGAGATGCACCACCTAATTCATCCTCATGAACAGCTCCAGCATGCTGGGCCACTGAAAGTTCACACTGTTGTTCTACAGACAAACCAGATTCAACTTTTGGACATTCACAAGAAGGCATCTCACTGCCTCCCTGCTTTGCATCAGTTTCAACAGGTTCATCATTGAATAATTCTTGCACAGATTAGCTCCATTTCAGCTGTCCCTCTAGCTGCAATACTGCTGTTAGTATTGCCTGATGATCCTTCCACGACATTTTTGCATGCTTTGGTCTTGTTTATCATCGGAGAACCGGTGGTTACGCCGGCGGACTACCAGAGGCAGATTCAGGAATTTCTGGTTTACTCCACCTGTAGCATATGTGAGCTGGCCCCAACATCTTATTGTTTTTCTATAATGTCCAATCCACTCACATATACCCTACACAACCCTTCCACCACCATTTGGTTTTGATTTCTTCTCCAAGAATTGGAATACTCAGAAAAAGAAATCTGGGTCATCCAAAAGAGAAAGCAATTGCAGTAATGTCACCAACTTTATTTTATTCATGCCGGGGATCAAACACGATCACCATTTTACACAAAAAAAAAAAAAAAAAAAAAAAAAAACCCATAACCACCACAAACAACCGGCCTCACTTCTTCGCCTCTTCAGCTGTTCTCTTCTTCTTGCCTTTGTCTTGGGCGTCCCTTGCCGGTGCTGTCTCCGTGTATCCCACGCCGCCGAGCACGTTCACTTCCCGTTGCTCCTCAACCGTCACATATGGCGGACCTCCAAATCTGAGCATCACGGTGGCCTTCCGCTTCAGTTCCTTGTTTTCTGCCTTCAGCCCACATATCTCTGCTCGGGCATCCTTATACATGCCCTGGAGCAGAGCCAGTTGGGCGTTTAACTGCTGCACCTCATTTGTCCTACTCTGAAGCCGGTGCGACAGGTTTGAGACCGCAGTCATGGTTTCAACACATGACTTCAGTGTGTAATAATTCGCCTCAATATCCGATTGTGCAGCCATTCTTTGCTCCACAGACAGCATCGGAAAATTCAAAGGCGCAAAACCAGGGGGGCTTGGTTGAGGTTCAAGGGCCATATTCTGGGTTGTGGCCTCGTTGAGGTCGGGAAAGAGAGTAAGACCCCGGGACGAAGAGGCTATGTTCTGGGTAACGGGGCGGGAAGAAGAAGCCATTTTCAGAGCAACAGCGTGTTACAGAGTATCTCTCTCAGAAGTGTTACAGAGAGACCGAAGAGTTTTCAACTGGTTTGTTCTGCATCAGCGGCTGCCTCGCCTTGGTTTAAATAGGCAAGGCAGACACGCGTATCACGCGCCTCCTAACGCCAGACGACAAAGCGGCGCGCCTTTTGATGGCTCGACTTTTGATGGCTGTCGGGCACGTCTTTTGATGGCGCGCCTTTTGATGGCTGTCAGGCACATCTTTTGATGGCACGCCTTTTGATAAGAGTGGGCACACCTTTTGAGGGTGCGAATTTTATGGGTCCGACAAGACTTGGTAAACTGTCCCGACATTGATTCCGGTTAGCTCCTATATGGGTCCGACAAGACTCTGTAAACTGTCCCGACATTGATTCCGGTTAGCTTCTATATGGGTCCGACAAGACTCTGTAAACTGTCCTGACATTGATTCCGGTTAGCTCCTATATGGGTCCGACAAGACTCTGTAAACTGTCCTGACATTGATTCCGGTTAGCTCCTATATGGGTCCGACAAGACTCGGTAAACTGTTCCGACATTGATTTCGGTTCTCAGCTACAACGGTTCGACACAGCCGTATAGTGTCTTCTACAACGGTCCGACATGACCCCGTAAACTGTTTTCTACAACGGTCCGACATGACCCAGTAAACTGTTTTCTACAACGGTCCGACATGACCCCGTAAACTGTTTTTACATCGGTCCGATATGACCCCATAAACTATCTTCTACAACGGTCTGACACGACCATACAGTGTCTCCTATCTACTTTTATTTGTCAGCTTATTTTTCCTGTTTTGTTACTCTCTCCAAACTCAAGTTGGTTAGTTCCTAACCCCCTTGAGTTTGAGGGGGGCTGTTGAATGTAACAATTCCTACACCTACTCCACTATAGTTAGTGCACCATAGTTAGTGTTCCATTACCATTATACCTACTCCACTATAGTTAGTGCACCATAGTTAGTGTTCCATTACCATTATGGTATCCATTGTATCCCCCATTTCTCTCTATAAAAGAGAACTCTTGTAAACAAATTAATATAGATCAAAATATACATATTTAGTCTCTCTCCCTTTCTCTATCAATTTTCCTACAACCTCACATTTCTTAAGTGTCGGTGTCAATATAGCAATGGAAGCTAGTGAGACTGACATGATCGGGCTGTAATGGCTGAAAATTTTAATATTGATTCTAAGGCTTTCTGAAGACTTCAAAAAAGGCAAAAAAGTTTCCCTCGCTCTAGCCCGTTCTAAGATTGCAAGTGATGGAATCTGTGGAGCAGCAACAAATAAGATTTTATTTTACTTAGGGATTTTAATGATCTATGATTTTAGAGTTTATTTAGGATTTTACTTATATTATCAATGGTTGATGTACTGAATAGATCAGATTTTTTGGCACAATTGAAATTGAGAGCGTTGGATCTCTCTCTCTCCTTTTCCTCTCTTCTTTTCTCCTTCTTCTCCTTTGTTTCCTCTACCGTCTCCACGACATCAAGTTTTTTCCCATCATCCAGCAAAAGATCCGATAATATTTAATTAACCACTAACCTCTCTGAAATAATTTACTGCTTTTCAATCATCAAAATTAATTTCAAAGGTACTGCTCCAAATTCTTTGGAGACGAGACAACCCACCAAAAAAGAGGTGCTAAAAGCACACTTTTCCCCAAGGAGCCGTTTCTTCTCATTTTTAACTTCTAAAAGTTCTACGACTCTCACAATACAAATGATCACTAAGAAAACCATCGTGACAATAAATCTAGCTCTCTCCCTATTCAAAAAACCCTCGAATAGAATACCAAGCACCGGAAATAATATCTGAAGTTACAAATTAACACAAATAGCATTGCAAAAGGTCAGCCAAAAATCATAACTGAACAGGGAGAGAATTGAGAGATGAAAAGGATTTCATTTGCTCCTCCTGGATAACACAAAATAATCAAGCCAAGGGTAACGTTGTGACTCCATGAAAAATTATTAACTGAAATCGTTCCAACAAAAAAAAGAACTAAGTTAACTTGCTTTGAGAGTTCAACTTCAAAAAAGTGGATATTAAAGACTAGCCAATCAAGATGAAGAAATCAGCATTTCTATGCATTTATACAGAAACTGCAGCCACTTGCTAAAAACATCTTCGGCAACTTGTAGTATAAAGAGAGCAGGGAGAGAAATAGTAATATTCATGAGCAGTTGCAATAGAAGATACCTCCCAGAAATTCAGCATAGGATCTACAACGCATGATAGGTCTGGGTTCGAAATTCTGCAAAAATGGAGAAAAAAGATTAAGCGAACAAATTCAATAATGAACTTACATTTAACTATGCTTTTGACGGTTCACATACCTCCGTAGAGCTATAGTTCTGAGCTCATTTACGTCGTTGACAGGAGGAACCCATATCTCAGTAAACCGATTGCGAAGGGCAGGAGATAGTTCCTTCTTACCAAAATCACCACCAGGATTCATTGTTGCAAGAAGGAAAAAGTTCGGATGAGCAGTTATTTTCTCAAGATCAGAACCTCCTTTCTCAGCCAAAGACTGTAGGACAGAAGGGAAAATTGTCAAATCAATAAAATATAAACTGGCAAACAAATTTGGAAAATCCACCCAAACATTAACCAAGTAAACTAGAAGTGAACACGGAGCAGAGGCCATAAATACCCCCTTGAAAGTTACATTATACAACCTGGAGATGGCTGTGAAAAAAAAAAAAAGAAGAAGAAGAAGAAGAAGAAGAAGAAACAGAAAATGACCAGGTGAAGACTGTCTACACACCATTCACCTCGAGGAAAACAAGCAAGGGGCAAACAACTAACAGGGTACACAGCAGCAGGGAAACAATTTGATGTGCAAATGGTACGTAGACGTCAACCAACACCAGTTTAGAGTAGAAACAAGTTCAGAAAAAGCAGCTAGTAGTCAAATAGGTGAAAAATGTTGGCTCAACAGTCAACATGGTGATTAGGTAAAGAAGATGGTTGGAAACCACAGAAAGGTGTGTTTTTAATTCTTTATAGACAGAAAGAAACACATCTTCACACCATTAAAGTATGCAGACATCATTACAATATGCTTGACAGAATAAAATGAACAGCATATCATGTATATGCACCTTCACATTTGTAAAACTAATTATCTAAAAATCACATCATGCATTTCTAAAAGGAATGAAAATTCATCAAGTACAGATAGGACTTCCAATAGGACATAGTCAAAAAGGTGGCCCCAATTTATACTTTTTCTTTCAACTGTATGACAGTATCGTACATCATATCAAGCAGTTCACATATTTCAGAAAGCAGTGGAATTCTGGCACCCAACTTCCAAAGTTATACTATAATTACACAATAATGAAGCAAGACACATGTCAGCACTAACTCAAACAGCTATGCAATTGATATCAAAGCATATCAAAAAAACCAGATATTCTGATAACATTACCCACCAGTTTCCTTTCCGGCTCCAAGACGCTGTTTAATCTTTCGAGTACACTGTCATCTGCCAAAGAAATTTCATCCACGAGAAAGACATCGCCGTTCCTCATTGCTTCAACAAGCGGTCCATCTTGCCACATAAAAATGGTCTGCCACGTCTGCTGTAGCTGAGCTAGGTCCAGATTCAGTTGTTCAAGTGAATCAAGATCTTGTGGAGTCGCATCAGGATGAGAGACCAGACCCTGTCTATAACTATTTATAATTACACCTAGCTGATCAATAGTTGAAGTGGCTTGACCAATATCTGTAGATATTTTCTGCAGGCAAAAAACATTCAACATAAGAACCATAAATATTGTACGAGAATGTGAAAAACCTCGAGTAATCAAGTTGTAAGATAAACAGAAAGGAACATACAGCAGCACCAGGAAAGTGAACAAAAGCCTTCGACAGCATTAATTGTTCACATAGATTTTTGAACTCCGAAGCAAGTCTTGATCTCTCTCGTACAGGATAAAACCCCTGTTAAATGATTCATCAATACATTTTTTTATTCTTCATAGACTTGTGTAAAATGAAACTTGTCATGTACTTTTGTAGAATGCTAGAACAACCAATCTAAATAAAAGAAGCAGAGATACAAAAACAAGCAAAGAAGCTAAAACTAAAATAGAAGACCACAAACCCCAAGGAAATCAGATGTTTCTGTGTACTGATGGCAATTCAAAATGTGTAATTTGGAGCCTAACACGATGCTAAGTAACTGGCAAACAGTTGTCTTCCCACAACCAGTTTCACCAATGAGTAGGACAGGCTCACGCATCTTGTAACAACGCTCTATAAGAAAGTACAACCTCCACATACTTTCAGTCCACGAGATTCTGCAATAAACAAGAAAGGGCAAAAAACAAACTCAGAAAGTTACGCACACCTATCAACATAATACACATAATACGAGACAGATGCATACTTTCCAAGATACTGAGAAACTCCTGAAGATTCACATAGGTTCAAAAACTTTTCCCTTTCTGCTGGATCCTGAATCACATAACAAACACTATTCAACCATTCTGAATGTGGAAGTTCCGAGACACAATTTCCAAGGCACCCGTATATAACAGTGTTATCTAGCCCTGACAAATAGACAAGCATCTGCTAATTACATTGCCTATGTGGACCCATAGAACTGTAAATGCATACCTATGTCATCCAACACTAGCACACACAATCCATTAGCCAATTAATCAAGTAAAAATAAGAGAAGACTGTTTAAAAATATGCGCACATAATATGCATGATTATATATCAGCATCTATAGTTACAATGCCTTGTGAGTAAACGAACATCAGTAAGCAATGGAGGAAATTATGCACCAAATTATGCCATCACATAAACAAAATTTGCACTTGAATTAAACTACAGGATGCTATGTGGGGTACATATTTCAATGGAGCAGTGATCAGCTTTTGCAAAGAAATTTTTAAAGCCATAGCAGTTCTTTATTTTGAAGTTAATACCAGAGCAATTTTTAGTTGCTTCCACAGAAATCCAGGCCAACATTGTTCAATCTGACATGACAGCTGCTCTTATCAAATTTAAAAATTCTTCAGACACATGTTTCAATTGAGACAATTATGAGATTGGTAAAAGAAACATATAATGTCCAGGCACTTGTTTTAGGTTTTAGATGTTAATGCAACTCCAGAGAAATCTAGGTGGCATAGTTCAATCATCGTCTAGTTACACAGCGAACTATGCATGCAGACATAGAGAGAGATACACATAGAGACGGTAGATAGACCTGCTTGTACAAGTCATCCCTGTCAAGTTTAACTCCGAGCTGTCTCTGCAGAACTTCTTGAACCACAGTTTTCTCACAATCATCTCTCAGCCTCTCTGCCAACAAAAAATAACCGTCTCTGGCTAAATCTTCATAGGTTTTCCCAAATGTCCTGAAACGATCAGCCCACCGAAACAAGTCACGTGGGGTAATAAATCCATGTTTCCCAGAAAAAACTTTACTACTCTGCCTCTGCAACTGCAACTCCTTCATGACTTTTTCAACCATTTTCCTGGCATAGCTTGCAGGAATTTTGCACCTCTTCTCCAATATTTCACTTAACTCTGCTTCAGGAATTTCATCAACATGGATCTCCACAAAACGGTTGCGAAATGCTCGAGAAAGCATTTTACGCCCACCATAAAAAGTAGGTGGATTTTGAGTAGCAAACAGCATAAAATCAGGATGAGCACGAACAGTTTCCTGTAATTCAGGTACAAATAGTTCCCTATTGTCGTCTAGCAACCGGTTCAATGCTTCCAGCACATCAGATGGAGCCAGGTTAAGCTCGTCCAGAACTATCCAATGTCCATTCCTAACAGCCTTAACCAACACACCTTCATGGAATGCGAGCCTCCCACTAGCATCAGTGATGTAAGAACCTAGATATTCCTGCAGATCTGTGTGTTCATGATTATTGATCCGCACAAATTCATGACCAGTTATTGCAGCAAGATACTGAACAAGGCTAGTCTTCCCGCTAGACGTAGGCCCTTGTAGAAGAACAGGATATCTTCCAACAAATATAGCTCGTGCCAAGTTCCTGAGGTGCTCCTTAACACTTTTAGTCAGAACATAGTTCTCCAATAAATTATCCAATGTTGAGTTTCCTCTTTTCATCAGGTAACCATCAAAAGAGACAGGTGGCGGTATATTTCCCCCTAACAAATATGATGATATCATTTGGTTCATTAACTTAGCACTAGGTTCATCTAATAAAGTCAAGAAAAACATACAAAATCCATCATAAAGGGCCTTCTGAAATCCAAAATGTCTTCTCGCCTTCTTTGTGTACTCTAGCGCACGGTAAAGAGATCTTAAACTATATTGGGGCTTCTGATTGGCCCCATCTTGCAGCCTTTCTTCAGATTTCTTCTTAGCAGCTTTATAAAAATGGACTATTTTCTTTACTAGCTCAATATTCGAATGGCCATCATCCACAAACTGATTTATAAACAGAATTAAATCTTCATCATCTAGCACATCATCAACAAAGTATTCAGTAAATCTACTACGTAACAAGTAGGGCAAATCTCTCTTCCCAGCATCAGTGGCAGGATTCATGCAAGCAAATATACGGAAGTTGGGATGTCTGTAGATATAATCAGCATCCCCTCTTTCAGCTAAACAAAGTGAACCATTCTCTTCTTCAAGAACGCCAATAACTCTCTGTAAGGTCTCTGGAGGAGCCAAATTCATCTCATCAAGCAAAATCCACTCACCATTTCGAAGAGCAGTTACAAAAGCTCCCTCTACAAATGAAAATATCATTCCGGATGAATCATTGATTTGCGCACGAGCACTTTCAAGTTTCAAAGAAAAATCCTCCCAAGCTTTCAGTAATTCTTCCCTTAAAGGTCTCTTTCGCTTGGTACCAGACCCAGATCTTCCTATTTCAAGTATCTTCTGGACACCCTTTCGAAATCCACTTAATAACTTCTTCCAATTCTTGTCGTTCACAAATTTCTTCAAACGAACAAGAAAATCCTCATTATCCTGAATGTCAACAACCAATAACATAAGTCGGTCGTGCCAACTGAGAATAAATAAAGGAGAAGTATAAAACATTATCAAAAAGAAAAGTACCTTTGAAGAAAATGTAGTGGTGAAAAGATTCTCAAACTCCATATAAAGAGGAATGCATAGAAACTGTGCATTCATAGGTTTAAATCCTCCTAGCAAATCAGCAACATCGCTTTGCTGGCTTAAGTTCTGTCCAAAAACAAATTGTTAATGAATCAGCATCATGAAAATACTCAGAATACTGGTATAGACATGTGAGCATACAGAGCTCCATGATGAACGTACCAAAACAGTAAGTTTCTGACCAAGTCTCAAGGCCAGACTCTGTACAAGAGTGGTCTTCCCAGTACCAGTTTCACCAACCAAAAGAACAGGCTCATTGAACTTAACAGAGCAAGCTATCCTCTCAAGGACATGTATTGAACTACGAATTTCAACAAAGGGTTTTCTTTCATATCGAAACTGACAAAGAACAAGTAGCAAAACTTCAGGAAAGAAGCTAAAATCATAACAATGCTCAAGCAATACAAAGTCAGCTGCATGCACTCACTGTGCTTTCAGCACGATGGAGGGTAATTCGTCCAATATGTAAATCAGAATGCAATTCCTGAAAGAAAGTTGCAACTATGAAAAACTGTGATAAGTCAACAAGTTGTCATAAAAATAAGGCATCGGATGTGAATAGTGAAAACCTGGATAACAGGTTTATTAACAGGATATAAAGTCTCTGCAGCAGAAATTGGCACTGCCCACGTCTTCGCAATATATTTCATGATAGTCAGACGATTATTGGCAGAGGTTGTGAAAGATGCGAAAATATCTACAGCCTGAAAAACCATTGCCAAAATTCATGTTACCAGTACTACGTCCAGAAAATGTTCATCAAATGAGACCAGAAAGGAGTTGAAACAACTGTATCAAACCTCTTGATAAATGCTACTACACACATAACTTGAAAAGCCATCCACACCAAAGCTAAAACCCAAAGCAGCAATTCTCTTGCACCATTTCAACAGATCCCTACAATTGCAGACGAATAAATATAAACTAATAACATCCAACCAAACTTGCATATCAACAACTGCAACAAGATAACCACCTTAAGGAGAATCTGCCGAGAGAACTGAAACAAGCAGAAGTTCCAAACTGAAAGCTTGCCAGCTGATTAACTCTTTCAAAGGTCTCTGCCAGAAAAAACAAAAAACAAAAACAGAACAGAACAGAAAGAGAAGAAAAAATCAATTTTAGGTAAGTCTCAAGTCCAGAATTAAAACCACGTAGATCTAGCGTACCGATGAGTTTTTCAGCAAGATGCTCCAAATCTGGATACTGTGCTTTCACTATGCTTATCAAGTCATCATTACTTGGGGGTCCAATCATCACTCTCCTCCAAAGAGCACCAAGAGCGTTCCGACCTATTAATCAAATGTGATAAAGAAAATAAAAAAGAAAGAAAATGCAGAAGAAAAAAAGTACTCTATACCAAAAATGAAGACCAACTTTTGAGGATGCCAAAATTTCTAGCTCTGAAAACCCAAGCAAAATAAAAACCTTTAGATTTGAGCCACAAAGAATTGGCTTCTGCTGCATATACAAAATCTAGAATATGAAAGTATCTGTAGCATTTTAATGCTAATTACACCACTACAAATGTAACCCACTAATCTGGAAGATGGACAGATCAAAAACTAACTAAACCATTCACCCAGGCATAAGAACCAAATTTTCCAGTTGATTGAATGTATAGAAAAAATTACCCGAAAAACAAGGTGTGAAACAATTTAAATAAGCAAAGAAATAAAATAAGTTACCAAGGATCCAATAGAATCATAAAACAAATAGCACCCAAATACACATGACCATGGTTCCAAGTCGAGAACCATTCTCAGAAGAGCTTGTTGCTTTTCAGTCTATGTATAAACACTAAATCTATAAACACTTAAAATATCAACTAGACATATAACAGAAACAGTTCTTTTTTCGCTTTCTTCTATCTTTTTCCCCTGTGCAGGGGAGAGGGGCACTTTTTTGAGCAAACACACCTGGTTCACATATCCAAAAACCAGATTCATAGAGTGCAACCACTGAAGTTCAATTGCATTTACATACCTTCTATAGCATGAGATATATTAAGATTTATGCTTGATATTGTGGAAAATAATTGAAAACCTTCTGCCACCCTAATTGCCTGCAAATGTTCAATCCAATTCAAATTGTTCGTCAAGCAGAAAAATTAAGAGGTAAACAAGCAGCATATGACTGTACAAAAAAAAAATGCTTAATGTTAATAAATATAAATACAAAGCAGAGGAAAAACATTTGTTCGAAAACAGTGAGGTGTAAGCTGAACACCAACAATTTCTAGAAAAAATGACCTTCAAAGAGCATACATACATTTTGAAATTTAAGGGAATCAAGGAAGACATGTCTTTTAAACGTTCTGTTCAGTTCTGAAGACCAATCAAAGCAAAGAGATGAAAAAATGCTTCAAACAGACCAGGTAAATGCTTCAATTTATCAAAACCAAAAAGTCATCACAAAGCAATAAAGTAAAAATGTCATAAACTAATTAAATGTTTAAGTCAAAGTGAAGCTACTTATTAAGGGAATTCATGCAGCCCATCTAAAAAATTGATTTGCTCAGGCTTCATAATGAAATACTTAACTGCGTTTCAAATGATAAAATATTCAAACATAACCAAATGAGGATACAATACAACTGAGAAAACTCCTCAAGACCAAGAAACACAACACATATATGGAAAACTTCAATTCAGAAATAGATGTGCTAATAAAATACTTTCTGAAAGAGAATGTAAGGTAAATACCTCCCCATGACCAGTAAAAAATGAACTTGCACCTTCCAACAAAGGTAACAAGATGGATTGTACATCAGAGGGTGCTTTATCAATATCCTCAAAGACAACCCAAAATCCATTGAGAACAGCCTGTAAGTAGAAAGTTTAGATATATTATGACCACAAAGAATACAAACAACAACAATTATTCTCCGAAGATGGACAAACCTGTGTAAGAGAACCAGGCTGCCATCTAAATTCACCAGGTTTCTCCGTACACACATAACTTCCTATCAATGTTTTTCCATCAATTTGTTCATCCATGTGAATGGATAGAACTGCAATAAAACATGAAAAAACAAAGTATTGAAAGAATATAGTTATAGCCAGCGTAAACAAGAAACTTACAAAACAAGAGATATAATCCATCAAATGAAAATGTCAAGGCATTCATATATAAATACATATAACTATGCAGTGTTAACAAGAAAAACAATCATACAGGCAGCAACCCACACTTCTAGTCTTTCATAATCGTCTCCCGAGAGCATAAGATGCCAAATCCAGTTTCAATAACTGTATCCATCACCCATCAAACTGGCCCTCTTTCCTCTTACAGTTCTAAGTCAACCGACGCCAACAAAAAGCCCATATTTATTCACAATTGATCAAAATAAAATAAAATAAGAAAGGAAGAGAGAAAATGGAAACTATAATATTATCAATGGATAGAGAATGTCGAAGATTACCAAAAGTGCAAAGGAGAGGGAAGGAAAAAAGAGGAGAGCAGACAATTTTACTCACAATTTTGCCCTTCTCAGCCTACAGTAAATATTGGCAATAAAGCAATATGTCCAAGGTATATGATCATTTTCCTAAAATACTTTACGTAGTTGTACCAAATCATTAAACAGAAGGCCAAGAAAAAAAGGAGGGAAAAAAACACCTATACTAGAAGCTATTCAAGATTCTCTACAAAATCAAAAAATCGGTTCAATGATGGGTCCACACTGCCCGGGAAACAACATAAAATAATTGAAAATTTTCTTTTCTATAAAAAATAGGGGTCTCAACTTCATCAAAAGATCTTCTATTCCACTCTGTCCAAATGCTTCACATCACCAAGGATCAAAATTCCCGGCCACTTTTTTTCTTTTGCCAACCAGAACTCCCCTCCAAAAGTGCAATAAGCCCTGCACACTAGACGAGAACACCTAACCACATCAAACAACAGAAGCAACAAAGACCACAACTCCCTAGCCACCAAACAAGGATTGAGAAGGTGGTCCACCAATTCACCGTCCCTCTTTCGCAAACAACACCAATGGACAAGCACTTGTTTCCTTCAAATAAAGTTGTCAGCAGTTAGTATCTTACCATCCATTGTTGTTCAAACAAAGAACACAACCTTGGACTACTTCTATGTATAGACTACTTCTAATCTTGGTGTGACAATTACCGCCATGCTATACTCAACTTAATCCTGGTGCCTTGATTTTAATCTACTCTCCAGATTTTAAAAAATAAATAAATCGAAATCAAAAAAAGAAACGTTATTCCCTCTATTTTTTCCACTTGAAACATGCATTATAAGTTTAAAATATATCATAGACTATGAAGCATGGGCAATCCAAAAATGGTACCGTACGAGTACCAGGCACTTACCGGGTGCGGGTACGCATACCGGTACAACGGTACGCATACCGGGTACGCCGAATACATGCCATGTATGGCAACTACATTTGGGTACGTCGTGGATACAACATAAGTACGGCACCAGTACGGCGAGGTTTTTTTTTTTTTTTCTTTTTTTGCAGCTGCTAGAATTTGTTGCAACTTTTATTATTCTTCTTTCAATTTTGAAAATATCAAGTAATTTATTTCCAACACCCTTTACCCATAAGTCATGGTTTTGCTCTCTTTTGCATCCTATTTTAGACAATTAAAAAAGAAAAAGAAAGAATTATATAACTTTTTAGACAAGCTGTTCTCTTTTTAGTTTTGATATTAAAACTTTGATTTGTATGTTGGATGTTTAGCTATAAATTTAAAAAATAAAAATAAAATTGACGTATCCCAGCCGTACCGGTACCCGTACCCTACTTTTTTAAGAATTTGTCGTATCGGCGTACCTATACCCGTACCTGTATCCATACCCGCACCCGCACCCGCACCTGTGCTTCATAGATCATAGTGTTAGGTGAAAGAAATTGCCTCAAACCAAGCCAAGCCTAGCCTTAAGTCCCATCAAATGGGGTCGGTTACAGGATTCTTCTCCATTCGACTCTATCCAATGCCATTTCGTTAGTCAAATTAAGGAGATTCATATCTTTATTTAGGCCAAGTTTGGCATCTACTAAATAATACAAAAAGTCAAAAAGTCACTATCCTATTTAAGTCACATCATCTTATTTAAATCACATCACCTCTCTAACACATCACATCAAACCCAACCCAAACCCAACCCATATAAGCCAATAAGTCAAAAAGTGCACTTTTTTAAAACATCCCAAACCAACCCTTACTACACTAGCCCACGTTAATCTAGGTCTACCCCTTCCCCTAAAACTGTATCGTATCTCTTCACTACTACTTCTGTTGATCGCCGTTGTATATGACCAAACCATCTCAATTTATTCTCTCTCAACTTATCTTCTATCGGTACTACTCCTACCCATTCTCGCATATACCCATTCCTAACTTTGTCTTTTCTAATCTTGTTACACATCCGCCTTAATATCCTCATCTCATCAACACTCATCTTATCTATATATTGTTTCTTAATTGCCCAACATTTCGTCACACACGACATCACTGGTCTAATAGCAGTTCTATAAAACTTCTCTTTTAGTCTAGCAGATACTCATTTATCGCACAGTACCCCAGACGCACTCCTCCACTTAAGCCACCCCGCCTTAATTCTATGGACCACATCCACTCCAATCTCCCCAACCGTTGTGATAATCGATCCTAAGAAATTGCCTTACTGCAAAAAAATGAATTAAAACAAAACAAAACAAAACATATGTATCAAATATATGAAGGAAAATGCTACGACCTGCCATAGGGTTGTCGTTAATAGTGTTAAAAATATATAGAAACATACGTAACGTGTTTAAAAAAAATGAAATTCTAACTTTTTTGGCATTTTCCTCCCTTTATTGACAACCCATATATTAAAATTGAATAAAACAAGGAATGCATACCTTGACTTCCACTATCCGTAGCTAACTTGCTAATTAGTTTTGTTTTCCCCACGCCAGCAGGACCATACAGAAGAACAGGCCACTTTTGGCTCACTGCCAACCGAACTATCTCAAAACTTTTCTTCATAGCAGATGTCAAAACAAAAGGATTTTGCATGGATGTCACATTCCTGAAGATATTGAAAGAGCCAAGAGATAAAGACAGCATAATATGAAGACAAATGAAACATGGTAAATGTCATTTAAAGAAAAAATATTTTTTTCCTCATTTGGGGGGAGAGGGGAATGGTAAGTCATTGTGGTACCACTGCACCACCCATCCCTACAAAGATACACTTCCATCAGCTCACTCCTTTGTCATTGCAACCAAGTTGCTAGTGTATACAACATCATTACATGGCTGAACTATTAATTTTAGTAAATGCTTACCGTGTTGCCAACCTTCTATTCTTATTTGACGGCTCAATCTCATGAAACTGTGAAAAGGAAAGAGCTGGTGAAGCAGGAGCAAAAGTACGAAGACTATATTCTTGATTGAAATCAATATTTCCGTCCACAGTATCAGACTTTTCATGATCAAATGCTTCAAGATGCCACCCAGCCTTTTCTAATGATACATCTTGACAAAATTCCTGCCAGCTGCAAATGCCAAAACATAACAAAAGTTTGAAAAAGCAAAAGGAAGACCACTACAAATCATTAAAGGAATGTAATTGTAGCCTAACAAGAAAAGGGAGGTGGCCAACCGCAAAAAACATGAAAATGCCTCTTCAGGCCCAAGACCAAAGTTGGCAGTTGCTCTATCACTTATTTTGAGAACTATTGACAGGATCTGTATCCCACACCATCTCATGTCTGAAACATTCCTCAACATCTCTGCATTATCACCTGGGTCAAAATCTGCAGTATGCTGTACAACATCTAAAAAACAGGACCAGTCCCAGAGTGTGGCAAAAACTTCAGACTGAGCCAAAAGAAGGCGGTATGATGCTCGGATAACATTTAATAAATACTGGGTTCCCACCTGATAAAACATAAAGGTAATTAAAATATTGGCCAAAAAGAAAGACTAGATCCCCAATTTCCTATAAATAAATAAAAAGAAACTGAAAGAACAATGGCAACAGTAATGATTGCAATTACAATCTACCAGGAGAAATAAAATTAGTTGAACGAAATCCACCAAAAACTAAGAAATCCCTCGCTCAAATTTTGCAATAGTTAAAGTGAAATAAAGAGTAAGCCACCAAATTTATAAAAATAAAATTAAAAAAAAAACAAAAACAAAAAGGACCAACAAGGCATCAACATATGAAAAACTAAAAAATAATGGATAATATTATTACTATACCGTATAATTTCATTAAAAAATAAATAAATAAATGAAGAATGAAACCCAAAGACGAGGATAAGAAGAAAGGCATCTCTTATGTCTTAATAGGCAAAGAATCAAAATCATTATAAACACCATAAGGGTTGGAATACAATTAGCATACCATTGTTGATAACTCAGAAACATATTTTCTCTGCATAATCCGTTCAAAAGGAGAAGGAGCAAATTTAAAATAGCTTAACACAGACCTGCACAGAATAAACAATACACATTACTCGAGTTATCATACAGAAAAGGATTCAAATCAATCACAAGCTTCTCAATGAGCAAGCACACAGTACCTAAGAACATTAAACACTTGGGCAGTGACTTCTATCAGCATGAAGAGACGTGTCAGTCAGAAAATTACATTGCAAATGAAATTAAAGCCAGCATGTCCTAATATATTATGTTCAACAATGCTCCAAAAACACAAAACAACCTATCAAGTTCACCATTTCATACTTCTGGTTTTAGGTGATGGCAAATTTTTTGAGGATATGACGAAACCAAAAATAACATAAAAGCAGCAAAAAGTTACCCCAATATAGAATAACATGTGAAAGCTGCATACAAGCTTTAACATATTGCTTGTTTAAAGATGCAGATAGTCACCTCAATAATCAAAATCAGATCATTTCTCATACATCACTGCATCGAACCTTGTCAACAAGGCTGAAAATAATGGAACCAAGGTGACAACAGAACTGACAGTCTGGACTTAGTTCAGTTACTCTACTTGTGGAACCCAAGATTGGCAAACCATGGATGGCTTCATACCAATACACCACAAAGGTGACCTTGGTTAGTCAACCAACATCCTCCTTTCCTTTTTTGATTAAGACAATCAATGAATACAATTTCATTTTGTCGCATCGTTTCGGCTAGCATGGAAACAAACACATTTCATAAATGTTTCGAAAGAGAAAAAAGATTGAAAATACATGAAATGTTTAGAAACGCAAACTAACCAAACCAAATTGTGTCCCAACCAATTGGGGTTAGGTCGGCTATATGAATCCTTTTTGTCCATTCAACTCTATCAAGGGCTATATGTTCAGTTAAATTAAGTAAATTCATATCTTTTTCACTACCGCATCCCAGGTCAACTTAGGATTTCCCCTCCCCCTGGAGGTTAGTTGCCTAAAAGCATTTTTCAGCAAACAATAACCAAGTTGCTTTGACACCCCACCCCACCCCCAAAAAAAAGGATGTGAAAGTGCATCTTTAGTGCAAAAACCAAATAGTATCAAACCTCTTTACCACCCTAACAAAGGAGGCCTAGATGATTGCATGTGTAGTAACAGCTCAACCAATAGGCAGCTAAGGTGATCGCCTATGGCCTGGCACAAATGAGGGCCTCATTTTTTCCAGTTTTAATATACTAAGCATACAAGTAAATGTACATACGCATAATTAAAACACATAAAAGTACAAAAAATATACAAGGGCTCTGTGCCTCATTTTTCCAGTTTTAATATACCAAGCATACAACTTACAAGTATGGTTACATACACATAATTAAAACACATAAAAGTACCAAAAATATACGGGGCTCACCTCTTGTGAAAACATGAGGATACCACCAAAATGAGAATACCTCTGGTGGGCCCCATAATGCTAAAATACACATTATTGATATTTCTTGTTGTTTAATTATATGTGTGGGTGTCTGTGTTGTCTTACTCTAAACATATAACCCTAAACATATAAGAGCTATGATCAAAATAATGAACAAAAGAAAAAAGACAAAAGTAACCAAATGTAGACAAAATGGAAGCAAAATCAAACTTTTCTGATATTGATGGTTTAGATTTTTTTTTTCAAAATCAAAGTTTTAAAGAAATTTTGCAAATAGAAAAAAATTATAAATAAACATTAAAATAACAAACAACTTCAATTCATCGACAGAATTATATGGGAAAATGAATTTTTTTTCTAAATGCACTCATCACTTACGTATATTATTAACAATAAATGTAATAATTGTTTTTGCGGAAAGAAAGTTTTTCAAAAATAAAATTTATGAAATAATAAGATTATAAGTGGATTAGCTGCTATAATATGAGTTAAAGTCGATATATTTGCAAAACTTGAATATAAAAACATCATTAGTACTTTAGCATCTCAAAATGCAAGAAAAACAATTTTAAATAAAAGTTATAATGTAAAAATTTTAAGGGCCTCACTTAGATTATTCATCTTAGTCCTGAAATAGGCTTAAGCCACAGACAGTGGAGGGGCAGATGCCATTTCTCAAATTTCCAAAAACTCTACAGTGGAGGGGCATGATAACAAGATTTTTTTTTTCTTCAACTTTGCCCCTCCTAAATATTTACCAATGCCCAATGCCCCCCATATGTTTCACTATGCCCCTCTCTCTCTCTCTCTCTCTCTCTCTCTCTCTCTCTCTCTCGTAAACCCAGTCTTATTTTTTTTATTTTACTTTAACCATTTACAACTTCAAAACACTTTTTTTTTTAAGATAGCTTGGTTGTTTCAAAAAAAATATATATATTTTTGATTGCATTGGTACTGATATTATCATGCAAAACTTTCAAAAGATGAAAACTGGTAGCGGTCAATTGTAAAAGTTTATATTAGAAACTTGGCACTTTTTGCGATTTTGTTAATAAAATATAACTTTATATTAGTTCTTGTTGTTGTGGCAAAGTATTAAGTTTTTGTTTATGATTTTTTTTTTTTCTTGCAATTGTGATTAATATACTTGCCCCTCCTGAAATTATTCCTTGGCTCCGCCACTGGCCACAGATGCATATGTGTGCACCAGTGACCAGAGTTTATGTCCTTTTTTTGTGGTGGGTGCATGGGCATGGAGGAGAAGGGTTAAAGAGGGAGAGAGAAACTATATATGTTGGCTTACCCCATTAGAAAAGGTGCCAAATCAAGGGCTCGGCAGAAGGCCAGACAGGCAAGCTCGTGAAGAATTAAGGCCCTTCCACTTCTAACATAAAAATCAATAACACCAACCACATCATCTCTGAAAATTTTGTCTTCATCAAATTCCACTATGGATCCATCAGAATTGGACCTTAAATCAGGTACCAAGTGAAGCAACGCCACGGCCCTCTCCACAATTTGCTGAGCGATACAACGGAAACATCCCATTAATGGGATTGTATAATTTGGGTGCAGAAACAGCTCTGCTAAAGCACTCACCATTTCTTCTTCTGTCAATGAGTGTCCCTACACATACCCATTTGCATACCATTAAACAAAATTCTTCAAATTCCATATTTTAGACAAAGAGAGTGTTAATTGATTTTGAAGCTTTCAAAAATTGTTTAGTTTTTAATCGGTATTTTAAAAACACAAAAATTCAATACATTTTCGTAGTTTTTTGTATTTGTTGCATTTTTTAAAAGATTCGTTCACAAATTTTTTTTATTTTTAAGTGCATCTAAAATTTGACCAAAATAAAATATACGGATTGAAACTTAAAATCTGTTTTTGAAAACATTAAAACCAAACAGAGTGAATATTTCTGGTGAATGGGAGTGACCTCATTACCTCTTTTAAAAGCGAATTGAGTCGAGAGACAGAAGCAAGCTTGGGAAACCGAGAGAGAAACCTCTTGAGCTCAAATTCAAGACGAGAACTTCCATCAATCGCCATTCGAACCTCAACACAAACTTTCAGCTAAATTAATTTGCAACCCAGAAACTGTCTGATTCAAAGCAACAAAGGGTTGTAACAAACCCCAATAAAAAAATTTAAAAAAAAATATCAATATGAAACCTAATGATTCAGTAATGAAAGTTCAGAGTTTTATCAGTCAAGTTATATTATGAATCAACAAACTTAAACCCTACGTTTTGTTGTGCCAATTCGTTCTTGTTTGATCTTTGTTCTGTGGAAACTGACCTGAAATCGTACAGGTCTTGAATCGATTCTCTCTCTGCTGTGTTGTTTTGAGGTTCGAAGCAGACCTTTTTTCACAGTGTCGTTTGGTTCTCCTCTGCTAGGGTTTAGGGTTTAAAGGCATTATATACATTTCTGCAATATGTTTTGGTACTGTGTGTTATGTATTATACATTGTAGACATTCAAAAGCGGCCCGAGACGGAGTCGGCGAGTGTTTAAGTGGTATGGGTCAATAGGGTCGGGTTAAATGTTTAACCCAAACTCCAATTGTGATGCTGTCCATTGGGTCGGGTTAGATTTTAACTCAAAATTCCAACAAATTGAATGCAATGATGATACATGTCAATCAAATAGTATCTGAAAATTATAAATTACTCTTGATATCATGTAATTTTATTATGGATTAATAACATGCATAACACTTAAAAATTATAATTTATTTTTGACATCATGTAATTTTATTGTGAATTAATGATATATGTGACAATTAAAAATTGATATTATGTAATTTTATTATGGATTAACGATATATCCGCATTACACTTTTCACTGCAAGCTTGCTAGAGGCAAATGTACTATAGCCTAGATTAAAGAATTCAAAAAAAAGGTGGGAGAAAGAGGTTTATGCCCGAGCCTCTCCAATAAGGGGCTCGAATTCATAACTTAGGGAAAAATGTTCAGTTATGCTACGTAGCTCGAAAGCTACGTAGCTCAAAAGCCCCGAATAGAGAACGGTGTCGTTTTTTTTTTTTTTTTTTTTAGACACAGAAATCAGGAGGAAGGAGGGGAGAGGAGGGAGGAGGGGACTGGAGGGGGCCTAAAAAATGGAGGGGGAGGGAGGGGAGGGGAGGGGGAGGAGGGGGGCGGAGGCGACGCGATCGGGGCAGAGCTGCGAGCTGCGACGGCGGAGCTGCGAGGGCCGGCGGACGGCCGGAGGCGAGCTGCGACGACCTCCTCTTCCTCTTCCCTCTCTTCTCTTTCTCTCCCTCTCCCTCTCCCTCTTCTCCCTCTTCCTCTGCAACGAAAATGGCAAAAAAAAAAGAAAAAAAAAAAAACCTAAAGCCCAAAACGACGTCGTTTTGGGCTTTAGGGGGATTCGGGGGATGAAATCCTCGAGCTACCAAACATTATTCAAAAATGTTATTGTTACATGTCCTTTTAATAAGTGTATACTATATATATATATATTTTATAACTAAAAAAACGTTGATATAACTTTATATTTTTAAAATTATAACAAAAAAAATTAAAAAAATATCATGATCAAATATAACATGATACATAACTAAATAATTTACGAGTCATAACTAAAATAATATTATAATTAATTAATAGAATTGATCAAAATTAAAATCCAAAAATGATATAATTATAGAGGTATATGATGCGGCCTTTAAATAGTGTGAATGTTATAATTTCTTCTTTTAAGTATGATGTGTATGATGGATGGAGAATATACTATATATTAAAGTTGTTAAATCATCTTCAATGGTTCACTAAATGTTTCATTAAATTTAAATTTGATGAAAAAATTTATTTTTTGCTACTCTAATGGTTCACAAAATCTTTCATCAAATCTAAAATTTTTCAAATCCTTCATCAAATTAAGAATTGATTTGTCTTTCATCAAATCATTGTTCATAGTTGTTGGATTTTTACCACCGAATGTCTCTCCGGATGTCCCCCAAATGACCACCTCAAGGCAAAAAATTGTGAAAAAATTACACTCGCTAGTCGACTGGTCGGACATCCACTCGGTCGTCTGCCCGATCGACCCCCCGAATGACCACCTCAAAGCAAAATTTTGTAAAAAATTTACACAGGCAGGTCGACTGGCAAGACATCCACCCGGTTGTCCACCTGGCTAACTGGTTTTCTGATGAAACTTCAAAAACCTCTGTTAAAGCATTTGATATCAAATAAACCTTTTATTTAAATCTAATGAAATTTTTAATACACTGTTGAAGATGCCCTTAGGTGGTCTAACTTTTAACTTCTTCTTTCATTTTCCATTTTGAAACTAGGTTTTGATTTAGATCACTAAATCAATAGCATTACTGCCAGCTCATTAGCTGGCAGTGAAAGGAAAAGGAAACCAAAAAAAAAAAAAAAGGTAAAACATCACATCAGTAGGTGGGTCTGTCATGACCCGAACCCGCCCCTATGGGTTAAGGACATAACCGGCCAGTAATCCTGAGATTACCTACGGCCTCAAACCTTAACAGACATAACTCATCAGAGTAAAGGGGCCAAGCAGAAGCAAAAATTTAAAACTTTGTCCATAGAGCCGTGCTTATATGCACTCAAAACAAACCATGCACATATACGTTAATAACCCACAACAAGTATAGTATTACAAAATCCTTTACAAACAGGATCATCCAAACTGAGTCGACATAAAACAAAACTATATACAAATATACACCAAGTCCTCGCCAACAAGACAAAATACAAATACACAACAAAATGGCAAGGATGGGTCTCGTGCGTGAGACACAAGGCCGACTCTCTAAAATTCATGTTGTTCCTGGCAGACTTCACTGGGGCTGGGTTTGGACTTCCCTCGGCTCACCTACAAACACATGAATGAGCGTGAGCGATAGCCCAGTGAATAATATCAAATACAGAAGTTACATAACAATGTAGAACGACAGGTTCCAAACGGCCTCGGGCCCAATTCATATTTCTATTTAACAGATATATAACTATACGAATTTCAAATCAAGTGACTTATAGTTTCAACATTCTGGCCTTTGGCCCATTCGGATTTCCATTCATGTCAAAACGGCCTTCGGCCCACTCATTTATGTCAAAACGGCCTTCAACCCACTCATTCATGTCAAAACGGCCTTCGGCACGATCATTCATGTCAAAAACGGCCTTCGGCCAAATCATTCATGTCAAAACGGCCTTCGGCCCACTCATATAAGTCAAAACGACCTTTGGTCCATTCATATATGTCAAAACGACCTTCGATCCGTTCATTTCTACCAAAACGACCTTCGGTCCATTCATTTCTATCAAAACGACCTTCAATCCATTTAGTTCTATTAGAACGACCTTTGGTCTATTATTATTATTATCAAAACGATCTTTGGTCCAATCATTCCTTTGGCCCACAATCCCAATTAGCGACTCATAAAGCTTATAAAGGAATACACAATTGGACATTGATAAGCTTTCAAATATTGATATTACTCACAGTGATTGGTTTGTGGATTCGCCCTGGAGCTTAACCCTACACATTCCATGAACATAAAAGGGTCATTAACAGTTCAATCCGTTCCTTAATTCACGTATTCCTCTTTAGACTTTATTCTTATCTCATTAACTCATTTACAATGTTTAACATATGCCTAAGAGTGATTACAAGTGAAAGAGAACAGAAAACGAAACACGGAACGCATGAACAAAATTTCAGAAAACAGGGTCCCCGCTCGAGTGTCGACTTACCCGCTCGAGCGGACCCTTAAGGCCTGCAAAAGTACTGGTTGCATGAAAAATAAGCTCGAGCATGGAATAAAGCGCTCGAGCGGAAGACCTGTCTACAAAACTCCCCGCTTGAGCATGGTATAGCCCGCTCGAGCGGACATCAAACTCTGCAAAAACTGCTGGGAGCACGATTTTCCCGCTCGAGCGGCCCTTTCCCCGCTCAAGTGGACATCAAAAATCTGGGTTTTCCAGATTGAGTTCTTGAGCTCCAATTCGAATTCCAACCAACCAAATATGCATGTTATGGCTCAAATCTCAAATATACACTTATTAACATGATACCAATACAAGATTACAACATTAGAAAGCTCAATTTCTTACATCATTTACATGCATGTCTCAAATTAATCCAAATTCATCACCAACATATCAAATTCTAACATGCAAAGCTTATTTTTTCATGATCCACTCTTGCATGTAAGAAATACACACAACTTATTTGGTGAAGAAATAGTCATACACATGGATTTCATTCAACTTCAACATATATTACACAAATTAAGCTCAATCATGGAAATCCATAGCAATTCTTTACATGCATGCTTCTATTAACTTGAAATCCAACATATACAACTCAATTCTATCACATTCAAACTAATTCATGCCCTTGGCCATCTATTAAACTTGAATTCACAAGATAATGACTAAAAATGCATGAATTACTCACCAAGGGGTTTAATCTTCACAATCTATGGCAATTCTTGAGCTTAACCTCCAAAATTTCCAAGCTTCAAGCCAAACCCTCAATCTCCTATCCTCTCTTCTTCCAACCGACCCTCTCTTCTCTTCTTTGAGTTTATTATCAGTCAAAAATGAGGCTAGGGAGAGAGATTAAGTGTTTAAAGCCTTGACAACAAAACCCACTAAGGCCAATATTATAATAATAAAGTAGTTGGGCTCTAATCCATCAATTTAATCGATTTAATCTAACCCGAATCAATTTTCAATTAAATTTCACTGTAGGCTCTAAAAATTATGCCAGTCACAATGGCGTAGTCAATTTCGGGTTCTGTGGCCGATAAGGCCCTCGATTTAATTTCCGAAGCGAATTATTCAAACAAATATTCCTACGATGAACAGATAGAATTCCAAAATCACATATTCACATAATGACACATAAAATCATGCTAAACACATAATCATACTCAAATTAAGGACCAATTAGCGTACTACGGAACAGGGGTATCACAGTCTTCCCCCCTTTAGGAAGTTTGGTCCTCCAAACTTAATTTACCTTTATCGGGAAACAAATGTGGATAGCGTAGTCGCATTTCCTCCTATTTTTCCCACGTGGCATCCGTCCCATAGTGTTCCTTCCATTCCACTTTCACCATTGGGATGGATTTGTTTCTCAATTGTTTCACTTGCCTGTCTACAATCCGTTCCGGCCACTCAGCATATTCCATATTTTCATCAATAGCAACCCAGTGATAATCAATCACATGAAACGGGTCTCGGAGGTAACTCCTCAACATCGACACGTGAAACACATTATGGATTTGCTCGAATCCTGGTGGCAAGGCAACTCTGTAGGCAACTGGACCAAGCCTTTCCAAAATTTGAAACAGCCCAATGTAGCGGGGCGACAACTTGCCATTTTCCCCAAATCTGACTTGGCCTTTCATCGGAGAAACACGAATGAACACATGATCACCAACCTCATACTCAAGAGGTCTTCTCCGAATGTCTCCATAATTTTTTTGTCGGTCCTGAGCTGTTTTGAGCCTTTGACGAATAGTCTTGATTTTCTCAGAAGTGTCTTGCACAATTTCTGGCCCAAGCAAAGCTCTATCCCCGACCTCTGTCCAACAAATAGGTGATCTACACCTCCTACCATACAAAGCCTCGTACGGTGCCATACCAATGATGGAGTGGAAGCTGTTATTATAAGCAAACTCTGCAAGTGGCAAATAGTCTTCCTAACTACCCTGAAAATCCAAAGCACACATACGAAGCATATCTTCCAAAGTTTGTATCGTTCGTTCTGACTGCCCATCTATCTGTGGGTGAAATGCAGTACTGAATCTTAGTTTTGTTCCCATAGCTTCCTGCAAACTCTTTCACAGTCTAGACACGAACTTCGGATCTCTATCCGACACAATGGATACTGGAACTCCGTGTAAACGGACAATCTCATCAACATAAATAGTAGCCAATCTATAAGTAGTAAATGTAGCTTTGACAGGCAAAAAATGTGCAGATTTAGTCAATCTATCAACTACAACCCAAACAGAATCCATACCTCGAGAAGTCCGAGGTAGGCCAACGACGAAATCCATAGTCACATGTTCCCACTTCCACTTTGGAATAGGGAGAGGTTGAAGTAGACCGCCTGGTTTCTGATGTTCAGCCTTAACTTGCTGACACTGAAGGCACTTGGACACATATTCTGCAATCTCTTTCTTCATTTTAGGCCACCAATAGGTCTGTTTCAAATCCCGGTACATTTTATTGTTGCCCGGATATATAGCAAATACAGATCTGTGGGCTTCGTCTAAAACCCTCTTCTTAAGTTCCGGAATATCGGGGACACATATTCTGTTTCGGAATTTCAACACTTCATTCTCAATGCTAAATTCTGCTTTTGGACTCGTCTCAAATTCATCAATTACCTTTCTGAGAAACTCATCATCTTTCTGTTTTTGCTTGATTTCATCAATAATTGCCGGCTCGGCTGTAATAGCGGCTATCAATCCGCCCTGTTCACATATCACCACTTCAATTTCAGACTTCTCAAAGTCTTGTAAAATCTCCCTTTGTTCGGTAAGCAAACAAGCCATACCCCCTGTTAATTTTCTGCTCAAGGCATCAGCCACTGTATTAGCTTTCCCAGGGTGATACTGAATCTCTAGATCGTAATCTTTGATCAGTTCCAGCCATCTTCTCTGACGCATATTCAACTCTTTCTGCGTGAAGAAGTATTTCAGACTCTTATGATCCGTGTAGACTTCACACTTCGCCCCATACAAATAATGCCGCCAGATTTTCAAAGCAAAAACAATTGCGGCCAATTATAGGTCATGTGTTGGATAATTCTTCTCGTGCGACCTCAACTGTCGGGAGGCGTAAGCGATAACCTTTCCGTTCTGCATTAACACGCAACCCAAACCCTTATAAGATGCATCACTAAAGATTACGAAATTTTTAGTACCTGAAGGTAATGTCAAAATTGGTGCAGTAGTCAATCTTGTCTTCAATTCATGAAAGGCTGATTCTCTTTCATTGTTCCACTCAAATGGCTGCCCTTTACGTGTCAATTGAGTAAGGGGCACAACTAGCTTCGAAAAGTCCTTCACAAACCTCCTGTAGTACCCAGCCAAGCCCATGAAACTGCGAACTTCTGTCACATTAGTCGGTGTAGGCCAATTCACAATTGCCTCTATTTTCTGCGGGTCCACTGAAATTCCTTCCTTGTTGATCACGTGCCCTAAGAAAACAACCTCATCCAACCAAAACTCACATTTCTTTAGTTTAGCAAACAATTTCCTTTCTCAAAGTATTTGTAAAACAGTCCTCAAGTGATGTTCATGTTCAAGTCTATCTTTAGAGTATATCAAAATATCATCGATGAAGATTACAACAAACTCATCAAGGTAGGTTTTAAAAATTCTATTCATTAAGTCCATAAATGCTGCTGGAGCATTAGTCACTCCGAACGGCATAACAAGAAACTCAAAATGACTATACCTCGTTCTGAATGCGGTTTTCTCAACATCCTCTGCCTTAACTTTCAGCTGATGATACCCGGATCTCAAATCAATCTTAGAGAACACCTGTGATCCCTGTAGTTGATCAAATAAATCATCAATACGGGGTAAAGGGTATTCGTTTTTTATCGTTACCTTGTTCAATTCCTGATAATCGATGCACAGGCGCAAGGTACCATCCTTCTTCTTCACAAATAACACTGGTGCACCCCAAGGCAAAGTGCTGGGTCGGATAAACCCCTTATCAAGCAGATCCTGCAACTGTTCTTTCAATTCCCTCATTTCAGTAGTAGCCATTCTGTAGGGAGTTTTAGAAATAG
Organism: Camellia japonica; assembly: GCA_030407325.1. Taxonomy (NCBI): domain Eukaryota; kingdom Viridiplantae; phylum Streptophyta; class Magnoliopsida; order Ericales; family Theaceae; genus Camellia; species Camellia japonica. Next base: position 110,456,177 of record JAPPVO010000010.1, on the reverse strand, counting down.
GCTGGGTGCCTGGCACAGTCTCAATAGTAAACTCTATCTCCCTGTCTACTAATTCCCCTGGTAATTCATTCGGAAACACATCCGGAAATTCTCTAACAATAGGAATATTATTCAATTCAACGTTCCCAGATTGTTCAGTCAACACATAGCACAGATAACCCTGGCACCCCTTCCTGATCAGTTTACATGCTTTCATTGCAGATATCAAATAAGGTGGAGGCACTACCCCATTACCCACACACACAATTTCTTTTTGTTCTGGTGGTTTAAATACAACCCTTTTCGTCACACAATCTATGGTGGCGCAGTACTTGGTCAACCAATCCATGCCCAAAATTACATCAAAATGTCTAAAGTTCAAGGGCAATAAATCTACATATAAGGTAGCATCCTCAATATGCATGTCACAAAACCGATATATATAGTCACATAACACAGATTTTCCCGATGGAGCAGACACACACAACAAATATGGCAACAACTCTAGGGGTCTTTTCAGTCTAGATGCAAATGTATATGTCACAAATGAGTGTGTTGATCCAGAGTCAATTAATACAAAGGCATCCTGATTACATATTGAAATAGCACCTGAGACAACGGCATTGGCATTCCGTGTATCGCCTGGAACAAGTGCAAAAACTCTCCCTCTGTCTCACTGTATCCCTAGTAGTAGCAGATCTCAAAGTATTTCCCGGCTTTGGAACTGATGCAGTTGAACTAGCTGCTATCCTTCCACCATTCTAATTACACTCTCGGGCTATATGCCCTTGTTTTCCACACTTGAAACAGGCTCCTGATGCACGGTAACAGACTCCACGGTGCCTTTTGCTACAAATGTTGCACATGGGAGCTGTGTCTCGGGAAGAACTTGAAGTAGTTGAGGAGCCCGTGTTTTGCTTTTTCAGAAATTTCTTCTTCGAAAAGAAGCCTTGTCTTTTGTTGCCTTTCCATTCTGTTGTTGGCTTGGCTTGTCTAGCTATGTTAGCCTCTGATATGATGGCCTTGTCAAGTACCCCAATATAGGTCTCCAACTTCAGGACATTCACTCTCTCTAGGATGTCACTTCGGAGCCCACCTTTAAAATGTCTTGCCTTCTTATAATCAGTGTCAATTATGTATGGTGCAAACCTGGCCAACTCAGTAAATTTGGCCTCATACTCAGCTACAGTCATGCTGTCTTGCTTTAGTTACATGAACTCTGCCACTTTCCTATCCCGGACACACTGCGGGAAGTACTTGTCATAGAAGATCTCTAAAAATTTCGCCCAGTCAACATCTTTGTGGTTTTCTCGCATCAACATCCACCATCTTCTCGCTTCGTCTTCTAGCATAAAAGTGGCTAGAAGCACTTTCTGAGTCTTTGAACAGGGGAACACTTCAAATAATTTCTCAATGCCGAAGACCCACGCTTCGGCTTTCAACGGATCTAATCCCCCGTGGAACTGTGGTGGTTTCATTTTCTTGAATTCCTTGGTGAGAGCTATTATTCGGTCATCATTTTGATGATCTGGCACGGGTGGTGCTGGAGGTGGAGGTGGAGGTGGAGGTGGCGGGTGTGGTTGCTGCCACTGTTGTTGCCACTCCTGTTGCTGTCTCAAAGCTTCTGCCATTTCCTGTATCAGTCTGTCCATTCTGGCAATTGAGGATTCTTCTATTTCATCTCCTCTGGTTCTCACCATCTGATTAAACTTGCATTATATTTTATACGGGATATACACAAGTATGCATGTAACAAAGAGCATACATATACAGGTAATTTGCAATGCAAGTAATTCACAACTTACAACATATAATTGTTCATATCAAAACATTTAAGCATATAATCAATGCCTCCAAATTCATATTTATCACATGAATGCATCCTAGATCTTATCTAGACGCTTATTGCTCTTTTTGGACAAGTGTGTGAGTTATTAACTCGTGTTCTGATACCACTCTGTCATGACCCGAACCCGCCCCTATGGGTTAAGGACATAACCGGCCAGTAATCCTGAGATTACCTACGGCCTCAAACCTTAACAGACATAACTCATCAGAGTAAAGGGGCCAAGCGGAAGCAAAAATTTAAAACTTTGTCCATAAAGCCGTGCTTATATGCACTCAAAACAAACCATGCACATATACGTTAATAACCCACAACAAGTACAGTATTACAAAATCCTTTACAAACAGGATCATCCAAACTGAGTCGACCCATAACAAAACTATATACAGATATACACCAAGTCCTCGCCAACAAGACAAAATACAAATACACAACAAAATGGCAAGGATGGGTCTTGTGTGTGAGACACAAGGCCGACTCTCCAAAATTCATGTTGTTCTTGGGAGACTTCACTGGAGCTGGGTTTGGACCTCTCTCGGCTCACCTACAAACACATGAATGAGCGTGAGCGATAGCCCAGTGAATAATATCAAATACAGAAGTTACATAACAATGTAGAACGACAGGTTCCAAACGGCCTCGGGCCCAATTCATATTTCTATTTAACAGATATATAACTATACGAATTTCAAATCAAGTGACTTGTAGTTTCAACATTCTGGCCTTTGGCCCATTCGGATTTCCATTCATGTCAAAACGGCCTTTGGCCCACTCATTTATGTCAAAACGGCCTTCGGCCCACTCGTTCATGTCAAAACGGCCTTCGGCCCGACCATTTATGTCAAAACGGCCTTCGGCCTGATCATTCATGTCAAAAATGGCCTTCGGCCCGATCATTCATGTCAAAACGGCCTTCGGCCCACTCATATAAGTCAAAACGACCTTTGGTCCATTCATATATGTCAAAACGACCTTCGGTCCGTTCATTTCTACCAAAACGACCTTCGGTCCATTCATTTCTATCAAAACGACCTTCGGTCATTCATTTATATCAAAACGACCTTCGGTCCATTCAGTTCTATCAGAACGACCTTTGGTCCATTATTATTATTATCAAAACGATCTTTGGTCCAATAATTCCTTTGGTCCACAATCCCAATTAGCGACTCATAAAGCTTATAAGGGAATACACAATTGGATATTGATAAGCTTTCAAATATTGATATTACTCACAGTGATCGGCTTGTGGATTCGCCCTGGAGCTTGACCCTACACATTCCATGAACATAAAAGGGTCATTAACAGTTCAATCCGTTCCTTAATTCACGTATTCCTCTCTAGGCTTTATTCTTATCTCATTAACTCATTTACAATGTTTAACATATGCCTAAGAATGATTACAAGTGAAAGAGAACGGAAAACGAAACACGGAACGCATGAACAAAATTTCAGAAAACAGGGTTCCCGCTCGAGCGTCGACTTACCCGCTCGAGCGGACCCTTAAGGCCTGCAAAAGTACTGGTTGCATGAAAAATAAGCTCGAGCGTGGAATAGAGTGCTCGAACGGAAGGCCTGTCTACAAAACTCCCCGCTCGAGCGTGGTATAGCCCGCTTGAGCGGACATCCAACTCTGCAAAAAGTGCTGGGAGCACGATTTTCCAGCTCGAGCGGCCCTTTCCCCGCTCAAGCGGACATCAAAAATCTGGGTTTTCCAGATTGAGTTCTTGAGCTCCAATTCGAATTCCAACCAACCAAATATGCATGTTATGGCTCAAATCTCAAATATACACTTATTAACATGATACCAATACAAGATTACAACATTAGGAAGCTCAATTTCTTACATCATTTACATGCATGTCTCAAATTAATCCAAATTCATCACCAACATATCAAATTCTAACATGCAAAGCTTATTCTTTCATGATCCACTCTTGCATGTAAGAAATACACATTATTCACAACTTATTTGGTGAAGAAATGGTCATACACATGGATTTTATTCAACTTCAGCATATATTACACAAATTAAGCTCAATCATGGAAATCCATAGCAATTCTTTACATGCATGCTTCTATTAACTTGAAATCCAACATATACAACTCAATTCTATCACATTCAAACTAATTCATGCCCTTGGCCATCTATTAAACTTGAATTCACATGATAATGACTAAAAATGCATGAATTACTCACCAAGGGGTTTAATCTTCACAATCTATGGCAATTCTTGAGCTTGACCTCCAAAATTTCCAAGCTTCAAGCCAAACCATCAATCTCCTATCCTCTCTTCTTCCAACCGACCCTCTCTTCTCTTCTTTGAGTTTATTATCAATCAAAAATGAGGCTAGGGAGAGAGATTGAGTGTTTAAAGCCTTGACAACAAAACCCACTAAGGCCAATATTATAATAATAAAGTAGTTGGGCTTTAATCCATCAATTTAATCGATTTAATCTAACCCGAATCAATTTTCAATTAAATTTCACCGTAGGCTCTAAAAATTATGCCAGTCACAATGGCGTAGTCAATTTCGGGTTTTGTGGCCGATAAGGCCCTCGATTTAATTTCCGAAACGAATTATTCAAACAGATATTCCTACGGTGAACAGATAGAATTCCAAAATCACATATTCACATAATGACACATAAAATCATGCTAAACACATAATCATACTCAAATTAAGGACCAATTAGCGTACTACGGAACAGGGGTATTACAGGGTCCTACCAATTGGAGCTCTCCTATAGCTCCTAAATTAGTGATCTTAAACATTTTTCTTTGAAACTAGTGATTTGAAGAAGCAAATAAATTGTCATATAGTGTTATTGATGGGTTATTTTTTGTGTCGTGTTTAAAGAAATAATGTATTGTGGCATTTTAATTAGGAAATTCACACCCTGTAAAGGTATGTACTATATACATCTTATAATTGAAATAAAAAATGATATAATTTTATTTGTTTTAGTCATAACTAAAAAATATATATATCATAACTAAATACAATATAAGACATAACTAAAGAATTAATGAGTCATAATGAAAATAATGCTATAATTAAAAAAATAGTTATAACTAAAAAAAATAATATAATTAAAGGTACATATAATATATCATTTTTAGAAGAGTGTATATTAAAATTTTGGGTAAATTATAATTTAACCCCTGTGGTTTACCTAAAAAACACGGAGCCCCTTTATAATTTCATTTGTAACACCCCTAAACTTTATACAAAGTGCAATTTTGGATGGACGTAACAGAAGTTTTAAAAAGTCTAAATTACCCTTACTTCTTTTCCTAATTTTCTTCTTAATGCCATTATAAACCAAAATATTCCTCTCCCATTTTTCTTTAATTTTTATGTATTCTTTTCCTTTTCTTCTTCTTCTCTCATTGTATTCTTTTGCTCTTCTTCTTCTTTTATTTCTTTCTCATCCGTGGCAAACCATACACTTCTCATACCATCATCAAATACATATCTGTATTTAGAATTTAGATCCAAACAAATACTCATCTCTCTCTAGAATTTAAACCTAAACAAACACTCATCTCTCTCTAGAATTTAGACCCAAACAAACACTCATCTCTCTCTCTAGAATGTAGACCCAAATCATAACTTTTTGAACCAAATCTAAAAAAAAAAAAGTGAAGTCAGTTTTCAAAAACTTCAATGAACATCAAACAATGATAGGAAAAGGCAATGCATTGTCAATAACAAAACCATAACTTTTTGTAAATAGTCCATAGTTGCAAACACCCACCAAGCTCATCCCATTTCCTCCACTCAACCAACACCCACCACTTTTCCCTCTCACGGCACCCATGGTGGTAGCCACCATTACAATTTGGGTCTTGGCTTTGTTAATTGGGTATGTCTATGTATATAATGTATGTGTATGTGTATGTATAGTAACAAAGAAAAGATGAAGGATGATGGTTGTTGCCGTATAGAGAATGATAGACATAGATTTTAATTTATGAGTTAACTTTATTCGAATTAAGAGAATGATAGACATAGATTGTAGAAGAATAATGAAACAAAAATGAAAGGAAAAGATGGAGAAATTAGGGAGATAAGAGAGAGAGAGAAGCAACGTCTTTGGTTTTCAAAAAACTTGGGAAGAAGAAGAAGGTTAGGAATTATCCAGTGTGGTTGAGGGGGGAAATTTTGGTTTTATGGTCGTGCAACACACGCTCTGTTAAAACAAACGGTTTTGTCTGAAATTGCACTTTGGTATGAAATTCAGGGAGTTTAAATGTTACACATGAAATTATAGGAGTGCTCCGTATTTTTTGAGTAAACCACAAGGGTTAAATTATAATTCATCCTAAAATTTTCTTTTTAATTATTACAGTGAAGCGCATTAAATGTGCATTTAATAAATTTTCTTTATGCTTTTAACAATTTATACCATCAATGATACTAACGGCTATAATTAAGATCTTTTGAGCCTAACATCCATATAAAATAATTTCAACTCCGCTATGTAGCTCGAAAACGAGCCCCCGAATCGCCTAAAATTGAAAAATGTGATTTTTGAATGTTTGGCCCAGTTGCAACATTGGTTAATTGATACCACACGCGAGAAATAGAAGAAAAGATAGGAGAGAAGAGAGAGAGAGAGAGGAACCAGTTGAAGAAGAATAGGTGAGAGCGACCACCGCTGAGATCGACCAATGCTGACACTACCGACCTGGGTGACCACCGACGACCAGCGAACAACTCTGCGGAGCTTGTCATCCGAAAATCTCAGCCCATTGTCAGTAGGAAAACTTGAAAGCCTATGTTCTTTCTAACCACCTCAGTGTTTCAATTTTATTTCTAAACAAACTATACTAGCTAATTAAAGCATCATCAAAATATCTCATTTATTTTGGAAAAGTTGCGGAGAGATGATATTGAGAACAAAGAGATGTTCATTTCAATTTGGCCTTCATGAATATCTAAAATGTCTACAGCTAAGTTATGGAGTTTTGATTGTATAGGTAGAATTGCATTAGGATTATGTTAAAGCTAGTTTAATTATGTCCTTTAATTTTTACTTTTAAGCTCTTTGATTTGTAACATTTTTTATTCTTGATTATGTCTGCAAATCTTCTTTTCACTTGCATTTCTTTTTAATTGTAGAGGACTTGTGCGATATGCCTAACAACCATGAAACCAGGCCACGACCATGCCATTTTCACTGTAGAATGCTCCCACTCATTCCACTTCCACTGCATTCACTACAACAAAAAACACTTCCGGCGACCAAAATTTCGTTTTTCGTCGCTAAAAGTAGGGGAAATGGCGACTAAATTGGATTTCGTCGCCAAAAGTGCGCACTTTCGCCGACTAAACTCTTTTGGTCGCCAAATATAATGCTTTTAGCGACTAAAAGGCAATTTAGTCGCCACATGTAGGGCTTTTAGCGACTAATGGTTGTTTAGTAGCCAAAAGTCACGGTTTTTGGCGACTAAAATGATTTAGTAGCCAAAAGTCACGGTTTTGGCGACTAAACTTCAGTTTCGTCGCCGATTATAGGTGTTTTGGCGACTAAAACCTGTTTGGTCGCTGATAGTGGACTTTTTTGGCTACAAAAAAAAAAAATAGTAGCTGAAAGCAGTGTTTTGGCGACAAAAATTCAATTTAGTCGCCAAAACAGCGTCTGTATAGGCCTAAGTCACGATTTTTAGTGACGAAATAAGAATTAGTAGCCGAAATTTATAGCATTGGCGACTAAAAATTAATTTTAGTCGCCAAAAGTGGGCCAATTTTTTTTTTAATAAATCATTTATTTTTTACATAAATTATATTTAATAAAAATAATTTTATTTATAAATATTGTTTTGTATTAATATCGGTCAATATAGTATATAAATAATATATGTTGCATTTCTTTTCATGTGATGTTCTTGTGGCGTAGTGGGAAGAGTGTTGGTAAAGGTGCACAGTGGTGCACAGTAGCTGGACGTTCCCAGTTCGAAACCTGGGAGTAGCGGAGGCTGAATTCTTTTTTTTTTGGGAAAATTCTTTTGGCGACTAAACCGCTGAATTCTTTTTTTTTTGGGAAAATTCTTTTGGCGACTAAACCATTTCGTCGCCAAATGTGCTGGTTTGGGCGACTAATGAGTTTGGTCGGCGATTCAGGAGCTATTGGCGACTAAAATAGTTGTCGCTAAATGTATAATTTGAAAAACTGGAATTGAGCATTGGCGACCAAAAGTTTGGTCGCTGAATACCTGCCTTTTTCCCGACTAAACCATTTTTAGTCGCCAAAACCTTGGGCGACCAATTATTCCCGACAAAACTGGCGACCAAAAAAATCAGTCGGCGAAGGTATAAAACCTACTTTTGGCGACTAAAAACTGGACCTTTGGCGACTAATACTTTAGTCGCCAAATGTGATTTTTCTTGTAGTGATTACTTCTAATGTAAAACATGGAAACCAAATTTGCCCTGTTTGCAGAGCAAAATGGAAGGAAATACCATTTCAGAATACTTCTGATATTTCAAAAGAAAATGAGCTAAGAAGATCATATTATACCCACATTCACATCAACAACATATTCCTTGAATCGAAGCTCCGAATGAGAGACAGGTTTCATAGACGAGTTGAATCGCGGTTCGACTGTTGAATCGCTTCTCCGAATGATATGGGTTTGCAAACAGTTGAATCGCGGCTATGGAGGATTTGAAGAGTTGAGAGAGGAGAGAGAGTGTTAGGGATGAGATGAGATGAAAAATGGTTTTTTTTTGGATTCGAGCTGTTCGGGGGGACAAAAGTTGAGCCGAAAATCATTTTCCAAATAATTTTACGTATAGTAGCAATCTTACTGAAAATATACGAGAGCAATGGTTGGTTTGGGATGTGGGTTAATTTTTAAATTTTTTGACTATTTTAATTTGGGACTAAAAAGTATTAGGATATGTTTTTTGATTTTTTTAACTTTTGTGAGAGAAAAATGAAATGATTATAAATTGGATGTGTTATTTTGTTTTATTGGGCTAAAAAATATATTTTGTCTTTTTTATGACTAAAATAGCCAAAAAATCAAAAAACCTGACATGCCAAACGAATACAAAATGTAATTGATTGTCAAAAAAATAATAATATTTAAACACCAATGATGTTTAGACATATATATTTTTAATAAGATTGTTAGTAATTATTTAAATAGGTGTAGCATTACTCTATGTATATAGCCTCTTAAAAATATTTGAATAAATCATCAAATCAATTAACAGTTTTTAATAATATTATAAATTTATTTCAATTATTAATAATTTAGTTAATTTTATTATTGTAAAAGGGAATAGTTAAAAATTTATTTTTTTAATTACTTCGGTTAAATAAAAAAATTCTGATAACGGATATTTATAATTTTTCAAAATATATGAGATAATTTGTATTTTAAGCAAAATTTAAAAATATATCTATAATTTTTTTTTTAAGAGCATATTTTGGCATATGCAAAAAAATAATAATAATCAACTTGTTTGGTTTATATTTCAGAATTCACTTTTTAAAGTATTAAAATTTTTCGTTTACCATATTTTTTTGTTTTCACTGAATCTTTTTAATATCCTAAGCAATTTTTTAATTTTAAAATACACCTAATATAAATACAATTTAAAAGTATAATATTTGTAAAAAAAATATTTTAAAAATTCACTAAATATAAAAAAATATACAAAAATACGAAAATTCAATATATTTTTATTATTCTTGTATATTTATTAAAATTTTAAAATATTTTTTATCAAATAATTCATTTTTTAAATATATCTAAGTAAGGTATATTTAAAAAAATATAAAAAAATTATTTAAAATTTTAAAAATATTCATTAAAAATAAAAAATAAATTTTAAAAAAATTAAAACCAAAACATTGGATAATTTTTTTTATTTTATTTTTATTTTTATTTATTTTTTTCTACTAAGACAAAGTTTGACATATACAAAATAATTCATCTTTTGATCTTTTTTTATCATATCACTTCTATACTTTTCCGCACATCTCCTCATAAAAATATAAAAAATAGACTTATTTAAATCACCGAACAAACCTTCAATCGATCTCTCCGAAGTTTGTAGTCCACTTCAACTCACCAAACCAAATAGTACTACACAACAGGCCAGTTCCCAGCACCCACACTATCTCTCTCTCAACAATGGCGGCTGCTTACGTTTTCCAATCTCCTCCATTCTCTACCCACCCTCACCCCAAACCCACCTCCCAAAACCCTAGATTCAACCCCCATTACTTCCCCATCAAATCCTCCACCTCCTCCGATACCTCCACCCCATCTCCGCCACAACCCCACCTCAAACACCGCCGACCCGCCGACGAAAACATCCGCGAAGAAGCTCGCCGCCACAGCTCCACCCACAACCACCAAGGCTTCTCCGCCAAGTACGTCCCTTTCAACCCCGACCCACAACACTCCGAGTCCTACTCCCTCGACGAGATCGTCTACCGCAGCCGATCCGGCGGCCTCCTCGATGTCCAACACGACATGGCGTCCCTCAAGCGCTACGATGGCGATTACTGGAAATCCCTCTTCGATTCCCGCATCGGCAAGACCACTTGGCCTTACGGCTCTGGAGTTTGGTCCAAGAAAGAATGGGTACTTCCAGAGATCGATAGTGATGATATTGTGAGTGCTTTTGAGGGAAATTCGAATCTGTTTTGGGCTGAGCGTTTTGGCAAACAGTTTCTGGGCATGAATGATTTGTGGGTAAAACACTGTGGAATTAGTCATACTGGGAGTTTTAAAGATCTGGGTATGACTGTTTTGGTGAGTCAGGTGAATCGGTTAAGAAAAATGAATCGACCTGTAGTCGGAGTTGGTTGTGCTTCCACCGGAGACACCTCGGCCGCGCTGTCGGCCTACTGCGCCTCGGCGGGGATTCCGTCGATTGTGTTCCTTCCTGCGAATCGGATTTCGCTTGCTCAATTGGTTCAGCCGATTGCGAATGGGGCTTTTGTGTTGAGTATTGATACTGATTTTGATGGGTGTATGCAATTGATTAGGGAAGTTACAGCTGAATTGCCGATTTATTTGGCGAATTCTTTGAATAGTTTGAGGCTTGAGGGTCAAAAAACAGCTGCGATTGAGATTTTGCAGCAATTCGATTGGGAAGTGCCTGATTGGGTGATTGTTCCTGGTGGGAATTTGGGGAATATCTATGCATTCTATAAGGGTTTTCATATGTGTAGAGAATTGGGTTTGGTTGATCGAATTCCGAGGCTTGTTTGTGCTCAAGCTGCGAATGCTAATCCTCTTTATCTCCATTACAAGTCGGGTTGGAAAGATTTCAAAGCTGTTAAGGCTAGTACTACTTTTGCATCTGCAATTCAGATTGGTGACCCGGTTTCAATAGACAGAGCGGTTTTCGCTCTCAAGAATTCGAATGGGATTGTCGAGGAAGCAACCGAGGAAGAACTTATGGATGCCATGGCTCAAGCGGACTCGACTGGGATGTTTATATGTCCTCATACCGGGGTTGCATTGACGGCATTGATTAAGCTGAGGAATAGCGGGGTAATTGGTCCTACTGATCGGACGGTGGTGGTGAGTACAGCACATGGATTGAAGTTTACGCAGTCAAAGATTGATTATCACTCAAAGGATATACCGGACATGGCTTGTAGGTTTGCTAATCCACCGGTGCAAGTGAACGCAGATTTTGGGGCAGTCATGGATGTTCTGAAGAAGTACTTGTTAAGCAAAGATTCAAAGTACTAATAAATCTTGAAAAGAGTATTGTAAGACTTGCTCTCAATGCTCATCATGCACCTTTAGTCTGAGTTTTTGCTATGCAGGTTGTTTTAAATCAAAATTTCCAATTGAAGCAATTTCAAACTTATTTTCCAAACTCAAGCTTCTAATTTCATGAAACAATAATATGGGTTTGAGAATTACGTTTAGAACTGCTTTCAGTTTTGGTAATTTGTTTTAAAATAACCTGTATTTGGTAAAAAAGACTCACCTTTTATTATTTCCTTATTTGGTTAGCTCTGGATGCTGTTATTTCATGTGCTTTGTTGTTGGATGACATTCATTTTGTAGGATTAGGTGCTGCTTTATCTTTAAGAGAGCTAGTGTTTAGTAGGCTGGTGAGGATCATCTTGTAGGCAGCATTGCTATTTTGAGATAATTTAGTAATAAATTATGATTTGAATTTGATTACATTTTGTTGGGAAACTTGCAGATTTTAAATTGCTCATTTGCATCCTATTTTCTGCTGTAGTGTTAGCATTTGTTAATCTGGTGTTTAATGTGAATTTTCTAGGGTAAAATTTGATCTCAAATCTTGTAAAGATAAAGTTTTGGAATAGTCCTTTGGCAGGATGGTTGGAGAAAGGTATTAGATTAGAATGCTGTATGACATCTATAACTTGGTTGGTGAAAACTGTTTTTGATTAAATTCTTCAAAAGTAACCAACTTTTTTAGGAAACATCAGGATTTTGTTTCGATCAAATATTGTTTTCTCACAAAAAAGCTAATGATGGATGTTTTAAAAAAAAATCATTATTTTTGTTTCTGAAAACTAAAAAAAAATAAAAAAATTTGAAAGCACAATGCACAAGGTGATCAATGGATGTTTTGAAGTTATGTTCCAAGTTTATTTAAAATGCTCTTTCAAATGCAAAATGCTATTACACTAGCCATGGGAGGCTGGGATTTTGTTTCTCCCATGGATCCCAAACCCCGGAAAGTCTCCAACTTACCCGCAATTAGATGTGTGATCTGAATACCCAAGAAAAGGCAGCGGCAATTGATTGTCAGGTTAGTATGTTAATCCTCGGCTCTCAAGTTTAAGCCATGACCTGACCAGTAACCCTGATGATTCCTTTATAGTTGCAGTCCAAGAGTGATGATAACCTGTCCAAATGACAAGTTTTCCACTTTTGATGGCTATTTGTTTGCAGGGAGTGATGAATTGGGGATAAGTAACAATGATCTTAATCCATTCCTGAAGGGGATGAAACCATTTCGCCCTGATTTGATGCTGCAATTTCAAAGGTTAGCTGATAGAATTTCACGGACCGAAATATAGCCAAGTGGGTTCTATAACAGAGTCGAAACCCTAGTCGAAACCCTAGTTGGATGAATGAAGTTCTTGCTAATCACAAGTTTTGAATGGCTAATCACGAGTTCTTCTGCAAGGTGTTTGTTGGGATGCATGAGTCGTGATGATATATACATATTTGAGGAAATATAGGTCAAGCTCAATCAACTATCTTTTGATAGTCCAGGTTCTATGTTCTTAAGCTTCCATCTTCTAAAACTTAAGAGCATCTCCTTTAATATGTCATACAAACTTCTCAAATTATCTCATATCGATTGAGGTCGCGTTCAAGGGTCTGTCAAAACAAAGAAGCATGATATATGTAACGATTTTGACCAAAATATCATTTTCAAAAGACCTGAGACACTAACGTAATAGCTATCTCCATTATTATTCAGTGCGTCTAGTTTAATTTTTTAGATTCAGTTTTTTAAAAATTGAATTTTTTATTTTTAGTATTTTTATATTTAGTAAATATTTAAAAAAATTTAAATAATTCTTTTATTTTTTTAAATGTATGGAAAATTTACCTAAAAATCTTATTTTGAGGAATAATAATTCATTTAGTCCCAAGGATCTTTTTATAGACCAATTAGTCCCATTAATTTTGGAAAGGTAGATTTAATATATTATTTTGAAATTAAATTTGCAATTATACCCTTATGGAAAAAGATTTGTGACTCGAAAAGCTGTAGCACGAAAGCCCCGAAAATATGAAACGACGTCGTTTCATATTTGAATTTTTTTTTTTTTTTTCTTTCCCTTCGATTTGGACTCTAGTTCTATTCGAGAGAGAGAGAGAGAGAAAGAGAGAGAGAGAGGGGAGCAGGTCGTCGCCGATCGTCTCTGTCCGCCCCATCGCCGGCCGTCGCCTCCGCCGATCGTCCGATCGTCTCCACCTCCTCTTCCTCCGCCTCTGCTTCGCCGCCTCCGCCCGTCCCCTGCCCCTTCCCCCTGCATTTTGCCCCCTGCATGGCCACCGTCCCCCCGTCCCCGCCTCCTCCTCCCGCCCCGCCCCCGCCTCCTCTCCCCGCCTCTGCCTCCCCTCTCTTTCTTCTTCTCTTCGTCTTCTTCCGTCTCCTTCTCTGAACTTCTGATTGAGAAAAAAAAAAAAAAAAAAAAACGACGACGACGAAACGACGTCGTTTCATTTTCGGGGCATTAGGGGCCGGCTGAATTCGAGCTCCATATCGGAACTCTACCCTTATTATGTTTTATTCTCGGAAAATGTTTTGTGGCACTAAAATGGGGGCACTAATGCCCTAATTTCCATTTCAAGTAACTGTTTTTTTTTTTTTTTTTTTGCCTTATATGGAAATTAGGGGCATTAGTGCCCCCAATTTTGGTGCCACAAATCAAAGCCCTTTATTCTCTTTGTTTTCTTTTGTGCTAGAAAGGTAATGTATACAATCTATGAGAATCAAATTTGCGATGAATTTTATATGAAAATCTTTTTTATTTGGAAAACATTTCAAAATGAGTATAAAAATAACTTGATATATGGAATCCTTCGAACATTCCAAAAGAATGTGGGATTCTTCAAATATTTCAAAAGGAACACAAAATCTCATAGTAAACTTTGGACAAAATTATAATTTCAAACTGTAATACTCTCATATAACACTCAAACGTAACACTCTAATGCAACACTCAAAAAAAAAATTCTTAGTGGACTTTTTCAAACGTAACACTCTAAAAAAATTTTTTAGTGTAACATTCTAATGTAATTATGTAACATATAAAAAAATTCCTTGATGTACTTTTTTTTAAATATAACATTGTAATATAACAATTTGTAGGTTTGCTAATCCACCGGTGCAAGTGAAGGCGGATTTTGGGGCAGTCATGGATGTTCTGAAGGAGTACTTGTTAAACAAAGATTCAAAGTATTAATATATCTTGAAAAGAGCATTGTAACTTTGTAAGACCTGATCTCAGTGCTCATCATGTACCTTTAGTCTGAGTTTTTGCTATGCAGGTTGTTTTAAATCAAAATTTCCAATTGAAGCAATTTCAAACTTATTTTCCAAACTCAAGCTTCTAATTTCATGAAACAATAATATGGGTTTAAGAAATAAGTTTAGAACTGCTTTCAGTTTTGGAAATTTGTTTTAAAATGACCTATATTTGGTAAAAAAGACTCACCTTTTATTATTTCCTTATTTGGTTTGGAGCAACCTGCATTATTAGGCAGAAAGTGGTCAGACAAATCATTTCAGCCGACGCTACATGACAAATCAGCTCAGCCTAAACTTATCTATATCAGTCTATTTCTTTGAAGACCGGGAAGGATAGACAGTGTATGTATATAATTGTAGTATAAAGATGACAACTAATTTGACAAATAATTGTAGTCTCTCATTTATGACTTTGTAATGTTGTGCAAATGTTGTATAAGCCTAAGCCTAGACTTATAGACTTGGTCAATAGATTGTAAAATTTTGTCAAAAGTTGGATGTAAGATAGTTAGGCCATAATGTTAGAATAACTTTTAGGTTTTGTCTGTATATAGAAGATGTTGTAATAACCCACATTCTTACCTTAGTCATGTTCATGTGCATTTGCATGATTTTGTCTTGTTAAGCTTGCACTTATAGACTTTGACTTGTTTTGCCTAAGTAAAAGTCCCTGTCTTGTTTGTGTTTGTGTGATTTGCCTAAGTGTTGTATGCATGCTTTGTTCCTTCCTTGCTGTCTCAAGCCTAGGTCATGTTAAGCCTAGGTCATGTCAAGTCTAGGTCATGTTAAGCCTAGGTCATGTCAAGCCTAGGTCACACCATTGAGCGCCAACACCTAGGACAATCTTGGAACCACTTTGGTTGACCTCCACTATCACCTAGGCATATTGGCCGAGATGTCATCATCTAGGCCGAGGTGTGCATCACCTAAGCCGAGATGTGCATCATCTAGGCCGAGATGCTATCATCTAGGCGTCCTAGATCTTTGATCCTTGCACCTAGCGATCTTGTTCCGGGACTGGAATGACCTAGACCGAGGTGTGGCACATCTAGGCCGAGGTGTGGCACAGCTAGGTCACGTGTTATCCTTCCTAGCCGAGATCATTGAGACCTTACTTGCCGAAACCTATGTCCTAATCCGAGATCATTACCTGCCGGAGTGCCCATGCCACATTGCTTGTTATATACACTTTGTCATACTCTTGTCTTGTCATTTTGTCACCTTTTTGAGGAGAGCCAACCAGTCGTTGCCACGTGTCCTAGCAGAGGGTTAAGTCAGCCGGCAGAGAGAGAAAACATATCATTTGTCATATCTTTGCCTTTTTAGATAGAGAAGCTCTATGAAGAAGAGGAAGAAGTTCTTAGAGTGAGAGAGCTAGATTCCAAGCTTAATCCTTAGAGTTTGAACCATTAGATTTGCATCTTGAGGTTAGATTCTTAATCTACTCTTGTTGTTCTTTATATTTATCCGATCACATTGCATGATCTAGCATGATTCATGAGCCATGCATTGATTTAAAGTTTGTTTTAGAAAGAGAAAATGATGTTCATGTGTTCTTGAAGAAAAACCATGTTTTGATCCGAAAGTTTGTATCAAGATCCATGTTTTTGTGCTTGTTTTCATAAGATCTTCAAGTATGGATACTTAGGTCCATGTTTTCGAACTCATCTCATGAAATCTCAGATTTTGAATAAAGAAGTTATGATTTTAGCATTTATGTTCTTCATGTTCATGTTCTTCATGTTCTTCAACGGAGGAAACCCAGATTTCCAGACTTCACCTTTCCCTAGGTGTGGTCACCGAGACCACTCTTGCCTAGATCTCACACTTAGGCCAAGCATCGTATCTCATCTTGGCCTACCTTGCATGATCATTTGCACTCATGTAAAGCTTGTTTTAAGGATGCATTTCATATCCATCTTTGAGCATTCCTTCTTGTCTTCTTGAAGTGCATTCAGTAGACTTTATTATGTATTTGTAGGTCTTGGATCCTTTGCTTTAATCCCTACACCCGAAGAGCTATGTGAGTGGTATTTTTAATAAAGTTACGTTATAAAGTTTTGATAAAGCTTTGTTTCGTTTTGGAAAAGTGTTTGTTCAAGTATGAATGATTATCCTTAGTTTTTGTATCAAGTATTATCTTGTTTTGATGACATTCTTGGAAAGTCCTCCCATGCTAGGGGACTTTAAGCCCATGTAGCACCATGTTTGAGAGATCTCTGCCATCGACGGTCTTGTATGGATGGCCCCACCGACGGCCTTATGCGGGTGGATTTGTCTAATCGATTCCGGGTAGATTATTCCCTTGTTTTGTCCGGAATGTCATCCCTCATGTATTATGTAGATGTTATTAAACATCACAAGAAGATTTAAAAGATTTGATTGATGAACTTGATTCATCCCATGTTTTGTTACAAGCTATGATATGTATTGTTTTGATAAAGATCTCGGATATCATTCATTCAAACCTTTATTAATTATATCATTCATTGAGTATCCAAACTCACCCTCCCCTTTATATATATGTAGGTGGCGAGCAAGAAGGCGGTGACGCCTAGATGTTATTTGCAAGTTGTTTTGGATTCATTTTGCTAACATCTTGAAGATTATGCTTCTTAGTTTTAATTCACTTCTTTTTTATATGTCGGCTTGAGAAGCCTTTTGATCAAGATGTAGTATGTACTTTATTTTATTTGTATCCAAGTTGTAAACCATGTTAAGATGTATGTCATTTCATTTGATCTATGCACAACTCTTATGGACTACTTAGATTTAAATTTGCTTCCGCACATGTAGGCCCTATATATTTATACTCTGATTGTGTGAATTTTTGTAAGTTGGCCTTTGGTAATCTCGGATTACTAGCCATCACAGCACCATTCTACTAAGGCCGGAATGGGGTCGTGACAGATGTACTCTATAAATTGGCATACAAGCCAATGAAGAAAGCAATGTAAATTCTCCATCTGTGTGCTTCCAACTTCTCTAACTTCTCCATCATAATTCCATAACGCCATCATAAAAATAGTAAAAAACTCCTTTCCTGTTTTGTTGTTTTAATTGGTATCAGAGCTTGGTGAAGAGCTTCAAATAGCAAGATCAAGCTATGTAAGTATTTCTCTCTACGTCTAAATTTGTGATATATAAATGTGTATGGTGTGCTTTATGTTACAATTTTTTTTTTCTTTTTAAGTTTTTGATCGTGTATCCTTTGTATTTTATATCTCCATAATTATTTGTTTCATTTATAGTTGTTGTAAAACCTATATGCTTAGTGTATGTCAAAGCCCATATACTCATTAAGATTTTTTGACTATTGGCCATAATCAAGTCTTTAAAATCATAAAGAGAGGTTTTAGGCACCAGATAAATACACTAGGAGGGTCTTAGGTACCAACAACAATCTATAATGGCAATTAACCCTGAAGATATAATATGTTTTGGAAATACAAAAAATAATATTAATAATAAATATGACCACAGTTTGCATATTACTAAAGAGTTTGCAAATATAAATAGTGTGTTATAGTTTAAATAATATTACTGATATTATGTGTTCTTGGTTTTCTAAATTAGATAAAAATCAAAAAATAAATCAAAATTATCTAGAAACTAAAGTTGAGTCTATAGAATCTAAAATAGACAATTTGAGTTTTATAATAAATATTGACTTAAATAAAGAAGCAAAAAACCAAATAAACAATTTGGTGACGAAATTAGAAACTATATCATTCATAAACAATGATGGAATGAATAGTTCAAGAGATAGTAACATCCCTAGGCTATTTTATGGTACAGGAGATATTATGGTATTTCAAACCAATACCTATAATAGGACTGAATATGAAAATATTGTTGAAATATTGGATTACTGGAGAAAATTATATAAAGACCCAGATTTAGGTATTGATGAAAGAAATAGGCTACTAGATCAGATAAGAGAAACTTATCTAGAACATGAAACCCTTTTGCAGCACTTTAATTCTAATATTAATATGTCAACTAATGATGATGATAGTCAATCATCCTTATCTGAAGAAACATTAGATCAAGATATTTCACCATAAATAAATAAAGGGAAAAGAAAGGTAGAAGAACCAATTGATTCTGAATTTTTGGTACATGGGGAGATGGAGAAAATTTTGACTTTATTTAAACAAATGAAGATAAAAATGATACTAATACTGGAAGTACCTCCAATCTTACACCCGAGGCAGTAATATCTAGAAAAGATAATAATCATAAGTATCTTATAGCTCAAAATGGTACTTATTTAGACCTGTCTCATGTTCCATTTAAGGATCAACCATAAGCAATTGATGATTGAGCACAATCCTTGTCCATCATTATTACCAATTATAAAAATAATTAGTCAAATGAAAAATTCCTTGATTATATTGCAGCAACTCTCCAGGGAGATGTGTTGCAGTGGTTAAGACAGTGAAAAAAATCTGAAATTGGAAAAAGTCAAAAAACGGCTTTGTTAACATATTTTTTCACACTTGACACAATTTTAGTTGAATTTGCAAAAATCATAAAAGAAAATTTATGTGGTTTTGCAGGAGATACTAATTTGCAAGTAGATGCAAATTATATTTTGATTAAATTAGAATTATGTAATATTTGTCTTTTTGAAGACTATGTTCAAACTTTTAAAAAATATTATTATCTTATTAATCCACTAGCAAATCAACCTTAGTTAGATCAATTCTTTCATAAACTCCCTAATCCATGGGATGAGTTATGTATTAAAACATATCCTGATTTTCTCAAAAAAATGGGAAAGGAAGAATATGATAATCTTGGTTTTCGCATTAATTATGTTCTAAGACTGATAGCAGATCGGTGTCTAGAAGCAAAGGCAAAAAAACAAATAAAAAATCAAATTTTCAACTCACAATACGGTCAAAAATGTTGTGATAAAATTTTAAAAGAAAATTGGAAAATTGGTTGTAATGCATTTCCTAAACGAAAAGGATTTTCCAAAAAACGCAGAAAATATAAATGGAAACCTTGGAAAAAGAACAAAACTTTTTCAAAAAAGAAAAAGTATATTCGAAAAAAGAAACCAACAAGTGTTTCAAAAAACAAAACTTGTAAATGTTACATTTGTAATGAAGAATGTCACTATGCACCGAATGCCCAAAAGGGGAAAAAGTGCAAAGAAAATGATCAAAATTCTTGAAGAACAAGATTTTGAAATAATATACGGCGAAGAAATTTCTGATAAAGAAGAAATCTTATACGAAATTTCTAGTGATGAAAGTTTAGATGAAAAACTAATCTTCATGATGACTAATAATAGTCAAGAAATATCTCAAGATAGTATATCTCAAGAAGAATTACTGGCAATTCGACTTGGAGATGTAATCGGAAAAGAAAAAACTTTTACCGATGAAAAATTAGCAAAATTCAAAAAAATGCAAGAAGTCGCTATTCTAGAAATTTATAAATTTCAAAATTCAACTTCTTTTCAGCAAGAGTGTTTGAACAATACAATGGTAACACTCAAGCAAAATGGTCAGAAGAAGGAAATATTGATATTCATTTTTTTTTATAAGAAAAGGTTGCAAGATGGAAAAAGAAATATCCTGAAATTCAATATATCATATTGGATTAATTCAAGTAACCATAACAGCCTTATTTCGCCAAGGGATATATACTCCTATTTTAGCAGTAATTTTTGATAAAAGATTTTCCGACCCAATGAAAGCAATCATTGGAGGAATTCAGTCTAATTTGGCTAATGGAGTAGTTTGGTTTAATGTTAGGCCAAATTTCTTTATTTCCATAAATGATCCTAATCTTGAAGATACCGTCAGAATAAAAATTAAAACACAAGAATTAGGAATGAAATCAAATTTTCATGATTTGGCTACTCGTTGGGAAACAATTCACGAATTAACCAAATTTCCTGAAACAAAAACAAGATCAAACGATAATAAAATCGTTGAAATATTTGAATTAAGACCATTTGACACGGTAATACAACCTCGTCTAATGAATATGAGCAATTTAGAAATCCCTTGACAATGGTTAATCCATGACCTAGTGGGATAAGGAGAATCTTCTAAACCAAAAAATCCTACACAATTACAAATGTAGGCATCAGGAAAAAAATTATATATTGAAAATACAGTTCCAAAAATTAAAAGATCAACTTCTGTATTTGAAAAAGATTTTCCTAATAAATCATTTTCAAAATTAAGCATCGGATAATCAAGTAATAATTTTAATCAAAAATCTACTACTTCAAACAATGTTTAGATTCCTATTTTTTCCAGGAACAAGAAAACAACTTGAATATATTAAGTCTGCATATATGTATCATTTTCAAACAAAAAATGATGATATTTTTTTTTGTCCTAGCCAAGGAAAAAGAAGATATACATATGTATTGGGAACATTTAATTTTTCAGGTTATAAACCCTATAGCCTCAGTGTTCTCATAGATACAGGAGCTACAGTCAGCTCATGCAAATGGAATGCCATACCAAAAGAAAAATGGATATTAATGAAACATCCAATTTTGGTTATTGGAATTGATGGCAACCATACTTCCATACAATTCAAAGCTAAAAATATAGCTATTTGGTTAAATGATAGCAAGTTCATTATACCAAAAATTTTATGTTTTCCTTATATGCATGGGGATTTCCTTATTGGCAATAACTTTACATATAAATACCTTCCAATGCAAATACAGGAAAAAACCATTTCATTAAGTATAAATAATGTCTTAATTCATATTCCCTTGTTAGAACAACATAAATATATTTGTGATAAAGAGTTTGCGCCTGTGCCGCATGGTGATTTAACTCCCATCATCAAAACCATTGATGAATCACACTGGATTTATAAAATTTTAGAAGAAACTTTTAGTGAACATCCATTAAAACTATGGCAACGTAGTCCACGTTATTGTAGTTTAAAATTAAAAGACCCAAACGTTATCATTAGGGTAAGACCAATGATCTATACTAGACAAGATATAGATGAATTTGATATTCAACTCCAGGAACTTTTAGATAAAAAGTTAATTGAAGAAACTAGAAGCCCTCACTCTAGCCCAACTTTTATGGTAATAAACCATGTTGAAATTAAAAGAGGAAAAGCCCGAATGGTAGTCAACTATAAACGGCTAAATGAAAATTTAGAATTAGATGGATATTTTATTCCACGAAAAGATGTTTTGATTAACTTAACCAAATGATCAAAAATCTTTAGCAAATTTGATTGTAAAAGTGGATTTTGGCAAATTCAATTGACTGAAGAGTAAAAAAAATTAACAGCTTTCAGTACACCTCGAGGACATTATCACTGGAATGTTATGCGTTTTGGATTAAATATTGCACTACAGGTATTTCAACGGTGGATGGATATAATTTTTAAAAACCTTAAAGATTGTTGTGTAGTTTATATTGATAATATACTTATCTTCTCTAAAACCAAGGAGGAGTATAAGAAACATTTAAAATTACTTTGTGAAAAATTCAAAAAGCATGGAATTATTTTGTCTCCAAAAAAATTGAATTAGAAAAAGAATCAATTGAATTTTTGGAATTAATTTTAGATCAGAAAGGTTTAAAATTACAAGAACATATTTTGTCCAAATTATGAGATTTTCCTGATACTCTTGACAATATAACACAATTACAGAGTTTATTAGGCATTTTAAATTATGGACGAAATTTTATCAAAAATCTTTCAAAAATAGAAATTCCTTGGTTAACCAAATTAAGGAAAAATGTTATTTTTGAATAGACAGCAGAAGATGTAGCTTTAATTAAACAAATTAAAGAAAATGTTAAAACTTTACCAGACGTTTATCTTCCTAAAACAGGTGATAAATTAATTTTAGAAACAGATGCCTCAGAATCATGCTGGGGATGTGTTCTTAAAGCAATACTGAGTAATTTATGGCATGATAAAGAGATACCTTTATCAGAAAATGGGATTAGATCAAGAAAAAATCCAATACCCATAAAATTACAAAAAGAAGAATTAATTTGTGGATATAATTCTGGAACATTTAAACCAAATGAACAGAAATATATTATTTTCGAAAAAGAATTACTTGCAATAAAATTGGCAATAAAGAGTTTTCATATTTTTTTAGCCTCAGAAAATTTTATTGTGCGCACTGATGTAGACGTCCCCGAACGTCCCGCGAGGGAATCCCGTTCTGTTCATTGGGACTCACTACAGTTCAGGACTCAATGTCACGGTCCTGTATCTAATCTCGCAGAGTGCAATGCAAGACCGACGAATCATCAAAGAGTCCAAATCCGGCAAATCGTTTTTGAAAATAGATTTTTTGAAAGAAGTGCCAAACATGGGCTGCTTTTCCAGATACAGAGTTGCCACCTAAATATTTTATTTTGGGGAAATTTAGGAAACCCTGACTCGTTGCCTAAGGCCACGTGTCCGTCATCACCAAAGTTGCCTCGGCTCGGAAACTTGGGTACGATTGGGGAAGGTCACTTCGTGAGCACCTCTGCTCGCTCGATCAAAGATTGGCCTCTACTAACCATGATATCGAGTTTTGAAGACATATGTGCTCTTGTTCCGGTTTATTAGCCTAGAATTACTATGTGATGCGCATAGCATACAAGTATAGACTGGATCGCCTGAATTGGAACGAAACATCTCATGTTTGTTTTGAAAATGGTTTGCTACTCGCAAGTAGGCTAAAATGTGGATTTGCCACCCTCAGGTGGGCTTTAGAAAACACGATGATTTGCCACTCTCAAGTGAGCTTAAAACACACAGTCAATGCATTATTCCAATTCAGATAATCCAACCTTCACCCACAGGCATTCAGGCAAATATGTCACATAAGCACATAGCCTCATGGTAAGCATGCTATCATGGCAGTCACTCACACGCATACAAGGATGCTAAAGCATAAACACTTACCGAGTACTCCAAGCCAAAACAGAAACTAGTTAGTAATCATATGCATGATCCTAGTTCATGTTAAGATGGCTAATGCAACACATGCGAGATGCAACTACAATAGGCTCGACTTTTTTGAGATGGCATATGATAATGCTACAGCTAACACGTATTCAATTCGGAATTGAAATACAATGCAGTTAGTATGATGCACCGAGCCCGGCGTATGCAAGACAAATGTATGGATGCAAACATGTGAGCATAAGTATGCTAATTGAAACATGCCCTAATCTAACCATCATAAGCTGGTAAATAAAAGGGAGAAAGACGTGGGGTTGGAAGACATACATCACATGCACACACACTTATTACACAATTGCCCTCGCTCGGAGGGTCCGAATAAATAATACAGATTAACTAATTAACTAATTGACTAGCTAATTAATTATTACACAACCCTTAATAAATTAACAAATTAATTACAAAAAGAAGGTGGCCGCAGCCCCGCCTCGGAATGATAGGATGATGCATGCTTGATTCTCCTCGCCCGGAAACTCGGTACCATGCCACTGTTGCCTCTGTTTACACTGCCTTGCTCCTTTGAAATTTATGAAAGTTTACAGAATCCTTCTGAATCACTCCCTGAATGTTGTGGAATGTCACCGGCCATAATTCAAGTCCACCGGCCATGAGGATAGGCTGATCGGCCAAATATTGAACCACCGGCTGGACACTGATGGTCGGTCGGCACTAAAAGTGGTCGGCCGGCCATTTCTTCCTGCAGAACCCTATTTTGACAGCAGCAGAGGACAGACAGTGCATGGTATGGAATTTTCAAAGCAATGTGTGCATGGCCACTCTCCCTATCATGCTATGGACTCAAGGGAGTGTGGCCCTCGGTACTCGGGCCACCAATCATGCATTCCAATGCATGATGGCCAAAGGTACCAAGTTTGCAAATCAATGTAAATGCATGCGACAAAACAAATGAATGCTTCACGCCCTATCATGTTGAGATCAAAGGCATTAGCGACCGAGGGGTGAGGCACGTTTCGTCACTTCAAGTACGAACGCACCTCATTCCTCATGTTTGGTTTGACACCCCAAACCAAACACAATGCAATGCATGTATGCGATGTGGCTCAAGTGTACAAAATGGCTCAAGTATGCAATATGAGTCTAAGTGAGCAAAGCATGCCAAATGCAATGCAAACTAAACATGCAAATGTGCAATGCGCCAAGCATGCAAGATGCAATGCAATGCAACATAACATGCAAACAATATGGCAATGCAATAGATATACAATACTATGATGCAACCTAGATAAGCAACTATGGAAAAAGGATAGGCATGCAACAATGCACAAATGCATGACCTATGGACTTATACTAAGATGGAGGAGCCTTAGCCACACCCCAAAACAGTGGCCAAAAGCTATGGAAATGATAGATAAATGCTCATGCAAACATGTACACCAATGAGCCTAAAGCTAAGGCACAAAAGGTAACTTTCAAGAACACTCAAAAGATGATAAACATGGACACTAGACCAACACGTTAAACTCTGAAAGTGTATAGAGGATGATGCCAAATCAACCATGTTATGCAAGTAAGGCATGCAATAATGACCAAAACTTGAAGCCAACAAAGGGGTCCAAACCATAGCTATGTCAACCAAACCCCAAAGGACCAAAATGGCTTAAAACAGTCCTAAGGCACTCCAAAACAAGACTAAAGCATGCATAGATCATGGTCAAAACATGCTAAGAAATGAATGCAAAACAAAGGGGGATTTAAGGCCACAAAGAGGGCACTCTACTACAACCACCCCAACCACATATGGCATGGACTAATCAATGCAAAACAGAGTTTTAACATGCAAAAAGGAGCCCCAAAACCCACTGATATGGCAACCCAAAGCCTCAAACACATAGGCATGCACAATGACTCATTTTAAGGCACAAAAGAGCATCTCTTCAAAGCACGGAAAGGATGATGAATGCAAGCATACAAACATGGATTATGGACTGAAATAGCATGGGAAATGATTCCAAATCACTGAAACAACCCAACTAAAGCATGCTAATGACTCACACACTCAAGGCTCACAAGCCAAAATGCATGGTGGCTATACCAAACATGACAAACATGATCAAATCAGTACCCAACAAACCTCAAGCATGATGAAATATGACCAAAAGCTTCATGAAGTCAAGCTAGAACATGCAAGTATGGAGGGGCAAATGCATGGCACATGTTATGACAATAAAGGGGATTACTAGACAAGTGTATGATGCATGTAATGGACCATCAATCCAACCAAAAATAGAGGTATAAAATGACCAAATGACACCCAAAAACCTCTGAAATGGAGCTAAGTAAAGCTAAGCATGTATGCTACCCTTATAAGCCAAAAACATGAACAAATGAGACACAAAGGGAGAGGGGTGTCCCTCCCCTATACAAGACTTCAAGACTTCTTCACCACCATTGAAAATCCACTGGATTTCAGTGGTGAGAAGGCCAATACACAAAAGGTTCCAAAGCTCAACAAAGAAGGCACAAAAGGGGCCAAACAAGGCCTAAGAGGGGGAGGTCGACCCCCAACACCAAAATGACCTTAATGAAACATCTTAAACATCAAAAAATAGAACTTTTATCAGTTATACACAAAGCTCAAAACAGCATGCAAAGTGGGTTAAAAGCTAGTGCAAGAATGGGGAATATAAAGTGACTATGCTCACCCTTGAAGAACAACAACCTCAGGCCCCTTTTTTGATCAAAACCAGCTTAAAAACTCTAAGAACAGCCTCCCAACACCTTAATAGCCAAGGTATGGTGTAACACTAGGTGTCTTAGTGCAAAACTAAGAACAAAACACACTTTTAGGCCCTCTAACACACACAAATGTAGAGAGAGAGGGAGATATAGAGAGAGAGTGGTATATATATCATATATAACTCTGATTTGCTGAACCTCTCAAAGGAGAAGAGAGGCTCTCTTATATAGACAAGGCAAGGGCTTAAAGCTTCTAAGGGAAGCTAACAAAAAAGGGGTCAAGGGGGGGCAAGCTTCTCAAGGAAGCTAACTCAAAGGTCCAAGCTTCTTGAGGAAGCTAAGACAAAGGTCCAAGCTTCCTCAAGAAGCTTGAGCAAAGGGTGCAAGCTTCTCCAAGAAGCTTAGAACAAAAGGGTGCAAAAGGGGCAAATCCTCCATACACGTGTATGGAGGACAAGTCCATGCACTCCAGTTGGCACAGCTGGCATGCACCATGCCTGAAAAAGGCGAAAAGGAGGTACCGGCCAGAAAAGGAGACAATCGGCCAAATAAATGGCCGACCGTCCACACAAAATGCCGACCGGCCACCACCAATGGCCGGTGGAAAGAGAACACGACCGGTGGCCTCAAGCCAAGGCCAGTGGGTTTCAGGGGTAGCTAACAAGCTACTCTCTACCCTCAGAAGCATAGACCAACAAGTGTTTGGTCTAACCAAGCACAAGACAGTCAAGTCGAGAGATCCTGATGCAAGGCGTGTAGCCGAGACATCCGAGAACTCAAAACGAACACGAACATGGATGATCACCGAACGTTCAAACGGTGACGTCCAAGTCTTGAGGACGGTCAAAAATGGGGTGTCTACAACTGATAATAAGGCAGTAAGAGATTTCTTGACCAATAAAAAACCTATTGAGCAAGGAAGAAGATTAGCTTGGTATAATAAAATTTTTGAATATACTTTTGAGGTAGAACATCTTAAAGGTACTAACAATTTTTTGGCAGATTTTCTTTGTAGAAATTGTTTCAGAAAATTAAATTACTAAACAAGTAATTTTAATTTTTGCAGAAAACCTCTAGACCAAGAGGAAATAATGGATAAAGGTAAACAATCCGCTCAAGGAGATTGGGAAACAATTGCTAAAAAAAAATTCCCAGAGAAGAAAAAGTTTATGTTGTGTTTGCAGGAAGACAACCTGGAATTTATACAGAATGGAATGATTGCAACACACAAGTTCGGGGATTTCCAGGAGCAAGCTTTAAAGCATATGATAGCATGATCAAAGCTAAAAAAGCTTTTTACAGTGCACCAACTATGCCTATTTAACAAAAGAATTTCTGTCAAATGAGAACTAACCTAGTTCCAACTAATATTCAGACATCTAGACCAGATAAATCTGAGATAAAAGATTTTTTCAACCCTGGTATATTTATAGAAATTTATACAGAACTCAATGGAGTTTGGAAAACTCACATTGTGGACAACAAAGTGAAATTTCGAAAACACATGGGAGTTCTGGCCAACAAATTAGCTGAGCAAATAGCTAAATTAAAAGATTTGCAAAATCTTTTTTTCAATATCCTTTAACAAATGAATTGAAATGAAGATTTTAATTTTGAAAAAATAAACAATTTTCTTCAGCTATCAGACCTCATATCAGATGAGTTTTCTGATCCAGTTTTTGAATAAATAAAAAGAATTTGTCTTTTTGAAAAAGCAAAAACTTTGCTTCCAAAAGAAATTTTTATGTTAATCAAAAATCGAGTTGAAGATCATCATGATAAGATCAGACAAATCTTAGAATGATCTTATGATAAATTAAACTTAAAAGATGGAATTCCCAAAATAACCATTATGGCAAACCATGACATGTGGTTTTTTGAGGATATAGATTGGAGAATAACTAATCAAGTTATTTTCCAAATTTTAGATTGAATCCAATGGATAGATTATCCAATGATCATCAAAGCAATGCTCTCTTGGATAGTAAAAGGCTTCCGATGGAGCAAATATTTTACTTTCTGGATCTTCAGCATCGTTGGTTGGCGAGAACGAGAACATTTTTTCCAACCATACCAGATTTGGTATCTTAAAGAAACTGAAGATTTTGAATTTGAAGATGATTATTTAGATGAAGATCGCCGAAGAGAGCGATAGGAAAATATCCAAAAACTTTCTTTGACAAAATATTGGATAGACAGTCTAATATTTGTTTCACAAGCAGCATCCAACATCCATGGCTCAACAAAATTGCCATTCATGGTTACAGATGGTAGAATATTATTTGTAACCTATTTTCCCATAACATATCAAAGGTCTCCTACACAAATTAATGAGGCTCTTGACATGTTAATAAATCTCAAAAAGAGAAATAATTTGGATCTTCCGTTGGAGCTAGCCATGATCGCGGATGATGTAGAATATTTCCGGAATAAGCAATATAGCCAGAATCCGGATTCCCCTCCATCAGAGACGGATGAAGAATATCACAATCTCATCAACAGGATGGAAGCATAATGGACCCCACTATCACATGCAGCTGTCTCATGATCGACTCCAACCTTATCCAGGACACGTGGAGCAACCTGCATTATTAGGCGAAAAGTGGTCAGACAAATCATTTTAGCCAACGCTACATGACAAATCAGCTCAGCCCAAACTTATCTATATCAGTCTATCTCTTTGAAAACCGGGAAAGGATATGCATATAATTGTAGTATAAAGATGACAACTAATTTGACAAATAATTGTAGTCTCTCATTTATGACTTTGTATTTAACGTTGTGGAAATGTTGTATAAGCCTAAGCCTAGGCTTATTGACTTGGTCAATAGATTGTAAAGTTTTGTCAAAAGTTGGACATAAGATAGCTAGGCCATAATGTTAGAATAATTTTTAGGTTTTGTCTGTATATAGAAAATGTACTCTATAAATTGGCATACAAGCCAATGAAGAAAGCAATGTAAATTCTCCATTTGTGTGCTTCTAACTTTTCTAACTTCTCCATCATAATTCCATAACTCCATCATAAAAATAGTAAAAAGCTCATTTCCTGTTTTGTTGTTTTAATTGGTATCAGAGCTTGATGAAGAGCTTTAAATAGCAAGATCAAGCTATGTAAGTATTTCTCTCTACGTTTAAATTTGTGATATATATAAGTGTATATGGTGTGCTTTATGTTATAAAAAAAAAAAAAAAAATTTAAAGTTTTTGATCGTGTATCCTTTGTATTTTATATCTCCATAATTATTTGTTTCATTTATAGTTGTTGTAAAACCTATATGCTTAGTGTAAGTCAAAGCCCATATACTCATTAAGATCTTTTGACTATTGGCCATAATCAAGTCTTTAAGATCATAAAGAGAGGTTTTAGGCACCAGATAAATACACTAGGAGGGTCTTAGGTACCAACAACAATCTATAATGGCAATTAACCCTGAAGATATAATATGTTTTGGAAATACAAAAAATAATGTTAATAATAAATATGACCATAGTTTGCATATTACTAAAGAGTCTGCAAATACAAATAGTGTATGTATATAATTGTAGTATAACGATGACAACTAATTTGACAAATAATTGTAGTCTCTCATTTATGACTTTGTATTTAATGTTGTGGAAATGTTGTATAAGCCTAAGCCTAGGCTTATAAACTTGGTCAATAGATTGTAAGGTTTTGTCAAAAGTTGGACGTAAGATAGCTAGGCCATAATGTTAGAATAACTTTTAGGTTTTGTCTGTATATAGAAGATGTACTCTATAAATTGGCATACAAGCTAATGAAGAAAGCAATGTAAATTCTCTATCTGTGTGCTTCCAACTTCTCTAACTTCTCCATCATAATTCCATAACTCCATCATAAAAATAGTAAAAAGCACATTTCCTATTTTCTTGTTTTAATTTTAATGATGTTGTCATTTCATGTGCTTTGTTGTTGGATGAGATTCATTTTGTAGGATTAGGTGCTGCTTTAACTTTTAAGAGAGCTTGGTGTTTAGTAGGCTGGTGAGGATCATCTTGTAGGCAGCATTGCTAGTTTGGGATAATTTAGTAATAAGTTATGATTTGAATTTGATAACATTTGGTTGGGAAACTTACAGATTTTAAATTGCTCATTTGCATCCTATTTTCTGCTGTAGTGTTGGCATTTGTTAATCTGGTGTTTAATGTAAATTTTCTAGGGTAAAATTTGATCTCAAATCTTTTAAAGATAAAGTTTTGGAATAGTCCTTTGGGAGGATGGTTGGAGAAAGGTATTAGATTAGAATGTTGTATGACATCTATAAATTGGTTGGTGAAAACTGTTTTTGATTAAATTCTTCGAAAGTAACCAACTTTTTAGGAAACATCAGGATTTAGTTTCAATCAAATATTGTTTTCGCACAAAAAAAGCTAATGATGGATGTTCATAAAAAAAATAATAAAATAATTTTTTTTAAAGGACAATGCATAAGGTGATCAATGGATGTTTTGAAGTTATGTTCCGAGTTTATTTAAAATGCTCTTTCAAATGCAAAATGCTATTACACTAGCCAGGGAAGGCTGGGAGTTTGTTTCTCCTATGGATGCCATAATTCTGATATATTGAATGGAATGAATAATACAATAGCAAAAGCCTGTATATATAGACTGATAAGAAACGTAGATAAGTACATAAGAAGATAGAGATACAATAAGATTGAAATAAGTATAGAAGGAGATAGAGATAAAGATATATCTACAATATAAATAGATAAGTATAATAATATATAGCTAACACCCTGTAGACACCCCATTTTTGACCGACCTTAAGACTCAGACGTCACTGATTGAGCGCTCGGTGATGATGCATATTGTGCTCGTTCTGAGGTTTTAGAGTCTCGGCTGTGAGCCTTGCCTCCAGACTTCGGGGCTCTTTTGTGCTTTGCCTCGGTTTGCGAACCAGGTCTTGTTTTCTCTGTTTTCTCTTCCCGAAGGGAGGGAGAGGTCTCGTAGACCATCTCTCAGTGGCCGTAGGCTACGTTTTGTGGTCGTAGGCCATTTTTCCCGTTTGGAGACTAGTTTCCGGTTTTCGGAGCCGTCGGCCGTGTGCCACGGTTCGGGACCGCTTAACTACCTCTGTTTGCTCCGGTTTTCGACACACACTTTGTTTCCTCTCTTTAGAGGGACACTGTGGCCCGGGAGACCACTTTCGTGGTCGTACGCCACCTCCGGTGCTTCACAGCCTGTTTTCGGGGCCCCGAGCCGCGCGTTTTGGCCCCCGAACCCTCGTTTTGCATCGGTGTGGGTTCATTTTTAGCGTGGACCCTATTTTCATTGTTTGGAAGGTGGTATTGTAGTGGGAGACCAGCAATTCTTTTGGAGACCATTTTCTCTCTCCTCCAGCCGGTTTTCTTGACAGAAAGCTGGTTTTCCTCACTTTTGAGCCACAATTTCAGGTCTCCCATACCACCATTGTGTTGTGCTCATCTGGGAGGCCACCAATATGGGTAGGCTGACCAGTATTTCTTCTTGACCCTTTTGAACCTTGCTAGAAAGCTGGTTTTTCTCTCTCCTGGGTCATATTTTTTGGTCTCCCACCATACAGCTGTATTCTACTCATCTGGGAGGCCACCTTTCTGGTATGGCCGACCAGCTTTGCACCTTGACCCTTTTGAACCCTAGTCGGCCGACCAGGGCAAGTGGTCGGCCGACCACTTGAACTGGTCGGCCAACCATCTCCTTTTTGGCCCTCCTGAGTGCAACACAGCTGTGAAGCACTTGACCCTTCCTCCGAGATTTTGCCCCTTTGTTTGTCTTCTTAAGGAAGATTTGATCCTTTTGCTTAGCTTCAAGGAGAAGCTTGACCCTTTTGTCAAGCTTCTTGAGGAAGCTTGATCCCTTTGGTTAAGCTTCTTTGGGAAGCTTTGACCCTTTCTTGAGGCTTCTCCAAGAAGCCTTGGCCCTCTTCCTCTATAAAACAAACCTTCCCTCTCCATTTGCAACGGTTAGAAACATTTGGCTGAGATAGATACACCCCACCCTCTATAGCTCTCTTCTTCAAGCTCCAAACCCTAATATTCTTGGCCATTTACACTACACCTCATAGCCTACCACCTCCACCATCCATTCAATCACCTTGGAGCTGTTTTTCAGAGGTTGAAGGCTCACCTTCTTAGTCCAGAACTTGCTGCATTGCTGTGCTACAAGGGTAAGTCATCATTTTCCCCATTTTTGCATTATTTTACTTCATAGCTTAGCCCTATTTGCAAGCATTTTTGGGTTTCGACATAAATTGGAAAAAGTCTTGTTTTGATCTTCTAAATATGTTTGTTTAAGGACTCTTTTCTGTTCGGGGTCATCTACCCCCTTTCATGCTTCATTTCCTCATGCTTTGAACCATGCATTTGAGCATTTGCATTGGCCTTGGTTTGGCCTTTTAGCCACTGAAATCTAGTGGATTTTCAGTGGCTTAGATGTGTTTTTGAGCCCTAAAATCAGAGAGGGGTGACCCTCTCACCCCTTGTTCTCTTTACTAGCTTTGTTGGCCTTCCAAAGGAGCTCCATTTTGCATGTGGAGAAGTCTTGTTTCAAGCCATTATTTGTGAGTTTCAAGGTCTTCCTTGACTCTGTCCAGAGCCCTTTTAGCCATATTTTGTGTCTTTTATGCATGTGTAGAACAATCCCATTCAAGGCCTTTCAAAGGGGCCTTTATTTGCATGTTTCCTAGACCCATTTCAGGCTCTTTTTAGTGGGTTTTAGGACCCTCAGAACCTCTGTCTAGAGGTGGTTTTGCCATTGTGTGTGTCCATCATGCATGTGTAGAACAACCCCCTTATTGGCCTTTCAAAGGAGCCCATCATTTTTGCATGCATTGACTGAGTTTCAGTGGTTATTTAGGCATATTTTGGCATGGCATACTTCTATTTTTGGCTGGTTTGGTGAGCCTTCATATGCTCATATACGTGTAGTGTAAGTCATGGTTCACTAGCTTTCTTTGCATGCTTTGTTGACCCTTGATGTTAGCACTTTTTGGCCATGCCTTAAACTGATATTATGCTTATTTTGGACTTCCCTAGCTCTATTTTTTGGTTTCATGGTTGAATGATGTTGGTTTTGCATGCTTGTAGTTCAATACCCATGCTTAACTTTGAGTTTTGAGGTTCATTCCATGCATATACTGAGATGTGTTCATGTTTTGGGCTCATTATACATCATATTTCAGAGCTTTTTTGAATGCCATATTGCCATGTTTTGTACTCTTTAAATGTGTTTGAGAGTCGGACTTGTATGTCTTGTTTTCGGACCATTGAATGAGCTCCATTTCGTTGCATTCCGAGCCATCACTTTAGGCCATTTCCCCACTGTTTCAGACCTGCCTAGGGTCTTTTTGGGGTTGGTTTTGCCTTTGGTGCATTGCTTTGGGTACCTCTAGTGTAACGCACTTCACTAGTTTCGGTACCCGGGCCCCCTAGTTTGCATTGTGTGCCATATTTGCATGTTTTGGGACCATTTTTTTATGCCATTTCAGAGCTGTATCATGTGCCATCCTATGCCATATTTCATTCCTTGCCATGCCTTGTTAGAGTTGCATGTTGTGCCTTAGGATCGGTCCATGGCCACTAATGTGAGTGTGGCTGAGGTCCACTCATATTGGTGTAAGTCCATCTTGCATTGTGTATGCCATTTTAGTCCATGGCATTGCGTATGCTAGGTTGCATGTTAGTGCATTGTGCATGCCATGTTACATCACGTGCATTGTGTATGCCATTTTAGTCCATAGCATTGCGTATGCTAGGTTACATGTTAGTCGCATTGTGTATGCCATCTCATTTGCATTGTGTTTGGGATAGGAGTTAGCCCAAGCATGGGAAACGAGGGACGTTTCGTACTCAAAGTGACGAAACGTGTCTCAATTCCCGGTCGCCGACACTCCGGATTACCCATGATGGAGTCTAGGCCTTGTTGTGTTATGTGCATTCATTTCATATCGAGTTGTGCAATTCGACTCCTCGGCCATCATGCATCGAGATGCGTGATTGGTGGCACGAGGATTAAGGTGTGCATACATATGTAAAAATACTTTGCCATGCCCCTTTCTTGCTCTCTGTTGCAGCAAACCAGAAATCAGCAGCCTTCTAAAGCCTTGCATAGCATTCCGGGATTAATTGCAAACAGAGGCAAATCAGGGCATCGCGAGGAATTTCCCGACGAGGCAGCTCGAGCATGCATGCATCTTTCATCATTCGGAACAGAGCTGAGGCAGTCCATTTGATAGCTTGCATACTAATTTACTTGCTTTCCTAGTTAATTTGTTAATTAATTGGGGTTTTGTAATATTTAATTATTTATTCGGACTGTAATTATTTATTCGGACTGTATTATTTATTCGGACCCTCCGAGCGAGGGCAATTGTGTAATAAGTGTGCGTGTGTATGATGTATGTCTTCCAACCCCACGTCTTTCTCCCTTTTATTTACCAGCTTATGATGGTTAGTTTAGGGCACGTTTCAATTAGCATACTTATGCTCGCATGTTTGCATTCATTCTGTCTTGCATGCACCGGGCTCGGCGCATCATACTAACTGCATTGTATTTCAATTTCAAGTTGAATACTTGTTAGTTGTAGCATTTCACATGCCATCTTTAGAATAGCCGAGCCTATTGTAGTTGCATTCGTGCCTGTGTTGCATTAGCCATCTTAACATGAACTAGGATCATGCATTGATTACTAACTAGTTTCTGTTTTGGCTTGGAGTACTCGGTAAGTGCTTATGCTTTAGCATCCTTGCATGCGTGTGAGTGACTACCATGATAACATGCTTACCATGAGGCTATGTGTTTATGTGATATACCCGCTTGAATGCCTGTGGGTGAAGGTTGGATTATCTGAATTGGAATAATGCATTGACTGTGAGTTTTAAGCCCACTTAAGAGTGGCAAATCACCATATTTTCTAAGCCCACCTGAGGGTGGCAAATCCACATTTTAGCCTACTTGCGAGTAGCAAACCGTTTTCAAAACAAACATGAGATGTTTCGTTCCAATTTAGGCGATCCAGTCTATACTTGTATGTTGTGCGCATCACATAGTAAATCTAGGCTAATAACCGGAATAAGAACGCATAATGTTTTCAAAACTAGATATCATGGTTAGTAGAGGCCGATCTTTGATCGGGCGAGCGGGGGTGCTCACGAAGTGATCTTCCCCAATCGTACCCAAGTTCCTGAGCCGAGGTAACTTTGGTGATGACGGACACGTGGCCTTAGGCAACGAGTTAGGGTTTCCTAAATTCCCCCAAAATAAATATTTAGGTGGCGACTCTGTATCTGGCAAAGCAGTCCATGTTTGGCACTTCTTTCAAAAAATTTGTTTTCAAAACGATTTGCCGGATTTGGACTCTTTGATGATTCATCGGTCTTGCATTACACTCTGCGAGATTAGATACAGGACCGTGACATTGAGTCCTGAACTGTAGTGAGCCCAACGAACAAAACGGGATTTCCCTCCCGGGATGTTCGGGGACGTCTACACACCCCCCCTCAAGCTCAAGGTGGTAAGGCAGATATCAACTTGAGCTCGAAGAGGAGATCAGAGAAGCGGCCTGGAAGATGAGCTTTGGTGAAGAGGTCGGTAGTTTGATCAATAGAGGTAACAAAGAGAAGACAAACAAGGCCACTAGTAACATGCTGGCGTATGAAATGACAATCAATCTCAATATGCTTGGTGCGATCATGGAAGACATTGTTATGTGCAATCTGAATAGCACTTTGATTGTCACAATAAAGATTGGTGGCAGCAGCATAATGAGAAACTCCCATATCAGAAAGAAGCCAACGAAGCCACATAAGCTCTTGAGTAGTGTCAGCAAGAGCATGATACTCAGCTTTTGTACTAGAACGAGCAACAAGAGTTTGCTTCTTGCTACGCCAAGAAATGAGAGAGTTGCCTAAGAAAAAGTAGAACCCAGTAGTGGAACGACGGTTAGTAGGATCCTCGGCCCAATCGGCATTAGAAAATGCATGCAGTTGTAGAGGAAAATGAGGGGAGTAGTGAAGACCATGAAACAGAGTTCCTTTGAGATAGCGCAAAATGTGAACCAGAGCATCATAGTGTGGAGAATGAGGAGCAGCCATGAACTGACTGACAATGTGAACAGCATAAGCAATATCTGGACGAGTAACCGTGAGATAGACAAGACTGCCAACTAGTTGACGATATAAAGTGGCATCAGTCAGTAGGGAACCGTCAAGGGGGGTAAGACGAGTCTGAGGATCAACTAGAGTCATGGCAATCTTGCAATCGGTAAGGCTAGCACGAGCCAAGAGATCAGACGTATACTTGGCCTGGGTAAGAAAATAATCAGAGGAATCTTGAGAAATTTCCAAGCCAAGGAAGTAGCTAAGCAAACCCAAATCTTTCATCTCAAATTGGCGATTGAGAAACTGTTTGAGACTAGAAAGGCCCGCTGTGTCATCTGTAGTGATAATCATATCATCCACATAGAGGAGAAGGAGAATAGTACCACGCTCTGTCTTACGTATAAACAAGGCAAAATCATGGGCACTGGAGGAAAAATCGAAGTCACAAATGGTGGAGCTGAACTTGGAAAACTAGGCATGCGGAGCTTGTTTTAAACCATACAAAGCACGTCAAAGTTTGCAAACTTTGTTTGATGGAACAGAAGAACCAGGAGGAGGTTGCATATAAACTTCCTCAGTGAGGTCACTATTGAGAAATTTATTCTTGACATCCATCTAAAAAAGACTCTAGTGGCGAGCAGCAACAACTGCAAGTAAGCTACTGTAGCTCGGCTTTTTCGCGCCCCCTTTCAGAAACTCAAAAAGAGCCCTACAGTTCGGACTCCTGCGATTCTAAATCTATTCTCACAAGTGCAATGTGAAATTGATAAACACCAAAGAGTCTAAATTCGGCAAATCGTTTCGGAAAATTGATTTTGAATCAAAAGTGCCAAAATTGGACTGCTTTGCCAGATACAGAGTTGCCACTTAAATATTTTATTTTGGAAAAATCTAGGAAACCCATGACTCGTGCCAAAGGCCACGTGTCCGTCATCACCAAAATTGCCTCGGCTTGGGGACTTAGGTACAAGAGGGGAAGGTCATGAATTGAGCACCCCCGTTCGCCCGATCAAAGATCGGCCTCTACTAATCATGATATGATTTTTTATAAACATTATGTGCTCTTATTCCGATTATTAGGCTAGCTTTACTATCTGATGCGCACAAGCAAGTATAGACTAATTTGCTCAAGTTGGAACAATTCAACTAATGTTTGTTTTATGAAAAGGGTTTGAATTTGTCACTTCAAGTGGGCTTAAAACGTACATTTCTTGAATTGTTCCAATTCAAACAACAAGCTTTCATCCACAGGTATTCAAGCAATTTAACAAGTAAGCATTTAGCCTCATGGTGAGCATGCTAGACATGACAACATTCACATTCATACAAGTATGCTAAAGCATTGAAAACTCACCTAGTACTCCAAGGCAAAGGAAGACAAAGTTAGAAAAAATGCGTGATTCCTAACTATGCTAAATGTCTAATGCAACACATGCGAAGAATGCAATTAATAGGCTTGACTACTAATATGGCATATGAATCGATTTGATAACATGCGGTTTAAACATGTATTCAAAAGAAGGTATTGAAATAACAATGCAGTTTGAATGATGCACCGAGCCTCGGTACATGCGAGACAAGATGAATGTATGCAAGTATAAGGTATGCTAATTGAAACATGACCCTAATCTAACTATAATAAGCGGTTAAGTAAAAGGGAGAAAGACATGAAGTTGGAAGACATGCACATTATTACATTTTGCTCTCACGAAGGAGAGTTCGAATAAATAAAGCTAACTAACTAGCAACTAATTAGGGCTAAGCTAATTAAGCTAATTATTACAAACCAAATAAAAAAGCTAAACTAATTAACTAATTATTACAACACTTGAATGAATTAACTAGTAAGCTAACTAATTGATTTACAACACAAATGTAAGTAAACTAAGCAATTAACATTTCTAACTATGCTGCCACTACTCCGCCTCGGGAAATGGAAGATATACATGCTCGGTTTCCGCCCGAAAAGACCTCTGTTTTTCTTTCGAAAGCCCTTGTTTGCAGAGTTGAACATTTCCAGAACCATTCTGCTCCACCTTACCAACATCTGCTGAAGTTTTCATCAGTGACCAGCTGGCCATGGATGAATACTGCCGGCCATCTGTCGACTATGAAGGTGGCTTGCCGGCCATCTATAGTGCACTGCCGGCCATGGATGGTGGCCTGTCGGCCACTTATGCACTGGATTACCATGCTGTAACAGAGTACAAACAGAGCAAAGAAAGGGTTTTTCCAAGGATTGTCTGCACAATTCACCTCTCCTTTTCATGAATAAATCCAAGGAGTTGTGAACTTAAGCCACAAACCACCAATCTAAGCAATTTCATTGCATGATGGCTTGTGATTCAAGGTGTGCAAGCTCAATGAATGCAAAACAAGACACTCAAGAACCATCACCCTATCATGCATGATCAAGGGCAATGGAGACCTAAGAAACTTGAGATATTTCATCACTTTGAGTATAAAATGTTTCAATTTTCCTTGTGTTAAATTAACGTCCGATTGAACACGCAACACACAAGTTATTATCTTGCTCAATTTTAGTCCCAAGTTGTTAGTTACTCATTTTAACTTACCAACCATTCCTTAATCCAATTATGTCCAAAAGGTGAGTTAGAGCCCTCTAATGGAAAGAAGGCTCAAAACACAAGTTGCTTTGTGTATGAAAGAAGTCTGATACCGTTGGTAATGAACCCCCAAACGGATTAAACCATTAAGTATGAAACCTCAATTCCACACTTAGGCAAACAAGTGACTTGAAATAACTTTCAAAGAAAAACAAAAACTAAGAAAAGTGGGAGGTTGCAGAGGTGGTTAGTGTTAAAATGAAGTGCAAAACAACACCAAAGCATGCAATCAAATCAAACAAGAGGTGCCTAAGGGCCTAAAACACCACCCTTGTGAGGACCTTTACACTACAACTATGCTAAACAAGACTCAACTGACCAAAATAGCCCAAAACATAGCTAAAGCAGTCTAAAACAAAGGCAAAAACATGTCCAGAAAATCATGCTAACATATAGAGTTAACTAGGCTAGCAAACAAGACACAAGGAAGGGAGGCTAACCCCTCCAATTTTGAGTTTCAAAACATGTTTTTTGCCACCGAAAATACTCTAAAAATCAGTGGTTAAAGGCCCAAAAGAAGACGGTTTAAAGATGGGAAACACAAGTGAAGAAGCCTTTCAAACAAGGTACAAAGAAGGGTGAACCACCCCCTACCTTAAAATGGCTTCAAACCACAAATTTCAGCCCATTTTGACAGAGTTTTTATAGCCCAAAAACAGTAAAAAAAGATAGGAAAACAAGTATGCAAAGTAAGCCAACAAAACAAATAGTATACCTCTTGAAGAGAAAAGTGATTCTAGGCAACAATTGAAGCCAAAACCAACTTGTAGAGCTCCAAGAGGATCTCAAAGAACCTCATCTCAAAACTGATCAAGTTTTGTTAAGGAAGTAAAGGCAAGAGTGTAGTGTAAGTAGGCAAAAGTGCAGAGAAATGCAAGAGAGAGAGAGAAATCTAGAGAGAAATAGAGAGAAAATTTTGAGTTTTAAATCTTCTAACCTCAAAACATAAGAGAGGGACTCCCTATATACAGAAAACATGAATTCTATACAAGGATATCCATCCCTCCACGTGTGGACAT
The DNA here is from genome assembly GCA_030407325.1 of Camellia japonica. Lineage (NCBI taxonomy): Eukaryota > Viridiplantae > Streptophyta > Magnoliopsida > Ericales > Theaceae > Camellia > Camellia japonica. The sequence goes on along the minus strand of JAPPVO010000010.1, from coordinate 110,415,913 downwards.
ATGCAAGCATCTGTGCAAACAACTGGCACAGCTGGCACAAAATATCTGCAGAAAACATTGGTGGCCAGCTGGCCATCAGTGATGGCCGGCAGACTAGAAGCTCTGGTCGGCAGCCTTTATAGATAGCCGACAGACCACCAGAGACTGCAGGAGGGAAAGACCAAGATATGGTCCAAAAAGGAGATAAAATGGATGCAGGGTTTGAAAGGTTCAAACTCGTGGCGTTCCGCTGAGAGCTTCGAGTGCTCGGCGAGCAATTAGACTCATCATCAGATGTACTTGTAAAAACATCCAAGTCTTAAAGGGCCATAAAAAATGGGGTGTCTACAGTTTCCCCTCTTTGACAGAACTCGGAGTCATGAAATGACGTGAGTGAATGTCAAAGCCCAGAGACAACCCAATTTGACAAGGCCGTAAGACTTGGACAAACAATCAAGACAGAAAATAAAATGGTTGCGCCCGTAGGCTGCCTACATATCCCTTTGCAAGGAATCAAACCAGCGTAGTTCTGGGGAAAAATGCATTTGATATGCATAATGCGCAGGAACATAACTTATAATTATGCAATGAGGCTGTGCAATGAAACATTTAAATGCAAATGCTATGCAAAGAAATGCCACAGTTAAACAAACTGAAACAAGGCACAACAATTCCAAACAGGAAAAGAAAACCACGCACCACGCGTGAGAAACACAAGCCCAAACTACATTTCATGCAGAAAGGATGTAAAAAAATTATGCAAGCTTAACTACGCGTCACGTAGGAAAGGTGAAGAACAACACGACTATCGGGCGCACCCGGGGTCTCAACCAAGATTCAAACGCATTGCACGCGGAAGGAGAAAAAGGATGGTGTAAACATCGGGCGTACCCAAATGTTTCTAACCGATACAAACAATCCATGTGAGAGGAGAAAAGATGGTGTGAATACTAGGACGCACCCGAATGTTTTTAACCGAGGAGGTGATGTGAACACCGGGACGCACCCGAATGTTTTTAACCGAAGGGGTGGTGTAAACACCGGGACACACCTGAATGTTTTAACCAAAGGGGGTGGTGTGAACATCGGGACGCACCTGAATGTTTTTAACTGAAACAATCCTAACGCGTCTCACGTGAGAGGAGGAAGGGGTGGTGTGAACACCAGAACGCACCCGAATGTTGTTAACCGAAGGGGTTGGTGTGAACATCGGGACGCACTCGAATGTTTTTAACCGAAGGGGCGGTGTGAACACAGGGACGCACCGGAATGTTTTTAACCGAAACAATCCTAACGCGTCTCAGCGAGAGGAGAAAGGGGTAAAAAGGATGTGATTCGAAGGGTATAAATGATTTAACCTGGAACTCCTCTAAATGAACCGTACATACAATATCATGCATGCGTAGGAAAGAGACTTAACAAATGCGATACAGCAAGAATGCATGTTCCATGCAAGACAAACAAGAGCATAAGCATATTCTATGCATGATTGGTAACACGAGCATATTCTATACGTAAAAGTGGATGCACGTTCCATGCATGATTCAAGAGCGAATGCAAGACGCGCATGCAATGCCCATGAGATGTACATTTTACAATAACATATGTGAAATGCATATTCTATGCCACAAAGTGAAGTGCATGTTCTATGCAACAACAAATAAGAAATGCATGTTCTATGCAAGATACTAAAGCATGATTTGACGAAAACAAACTCGAAGGCAACTTTCGATTCACCTCTCAAAAGAATTACAATGTATTTAAAGGATACACCTCATTCATGTTGACAAGTGACGAATATTGCGCACCGAAAACACAGTTTTGAGCTTCTGCAGAGACATTCTGAACCGAATAGTGAACAATCCCTACACTTCTTGGAAACCAAGGACACAAAACAGCATTAAGAATCCAAGGAAAGCTGCCGGCCACCTGCTGGCCATGAGGGAAGGTCGCCGGCCAGGTGTCGGCCATCGATGAGCCTTGCCGGCCATCGATGGCAAATCGAGGGAAAATTGGGCAATTTGGCTCGGGCCTTTAAATATGAGCCACTAGGGCTCATTTCCTCACTTTCTTATGCTCGAAAATCATCTCCCTCTCTCCCTAGACAATCCTTCTCTCTAGATTTGCGCTTTCTACGCATTTTCCAACATCCTACGTGAAGTTGATTCGCTAAAACCCTCTTTGTTCTCTTCACTTTGAACCGATTGAAACTTGATTTCGGTGCTCCTTTCCTCACTTCCACCATTCTAGGCTCATTCCCCTCGAGTTTCTCTTGAGTTTTGTGCACTTTTCCTGGCTTTGACTTTTTCCTCCATTTTCTCTCTCCTAGGGTTTGACTTTTTCCAAGTTTACCATTTTTCTTCACTTTTCACCCATTTCGCACCTATTTTCAGATTGCAGACGAGGTTTCTCATGACAGGGCTCCTCCGGAGGTTCCCCCAGTAGTTCCACCTGTGCCGGAGGTAGAGGAGCCGATAGCTGATCTTGAGGATGACCTGGAGGCAGAGTTCGAGCCTAAGGCTGAGCCAGAGCCGCTACCACTGAGGGTACGGCCTTTCGATCCGGCAAGATATCACCCATAGACACACATACTGCCCACTTCCGGAGGTATCAGACGCTTCACCGAGTTCGTCCGCGGTGCACCGGAGGACCTTTTGTTGAAGGAGCCAGAGTTTCACTTGTCGGTCATTGCCATTGAGGTAAGAACTCTGCTTTTATGTATTTCTGCCTTTAGTTACTTGCAATTCCTGCACTGCCTTGTATTCGGATCCACCTGATTGCATTTCATACACTGCCTTTATCTGACCATGCACTATCTTCATTTGATTGCATTTCATGCACTGTCTTCATCTGATGTATTGTTTTCTGCCACAGGGCGAGTCTCGCTCCTTCAGAGGCTATGGTGCTACGACCGCTAGAGATTGGTATGACGAGCTCCCAGCTAGAGTTTGAGACATCATCGACGAAGTAGGCTTCAGCCTCTTTTGCTCTGGCTTGACTCAGGTCGTCGTGAGCCGTCCCCTCCTAGGAGCGCTGGTGGAGAGGTGGTGGGATACCACCAACTCCTTCCACTTTTTCACCGCGGGGGAGATGACGATGACTCCTTATGACTTTGCCCTGATCACCAGCTTAGACGTAGGGGACGATCCGATCCCTATTGATACAGATATGGAAGAGTGGGAGATAGCTTGCTTTGAGCTACTGGGGGCATATCCACCCATATACCGGACGAGGACGGTGAGATATACTTGGTTCGAAGAGCGATTCAGAGGGACCGAGCTCGAGACGATAGAGGAGACCGAGCAGTACGTAAGGGTTTCCTGATGTTTGTCTTCGGTACCACCTTGTTTTCGAACAGGTGGAATACTGTTGGCTTGTATTTGCTGAGTGCCTGGTGATCCTTCCTCAGGTTCGTTTCTACGACTGGGCGGAGCTGGCCTCATCACACTGTATGGATATATGAGCTCTACCTCCCGTCTACGGAGAGACCTGATTGGAGGCTACTGGCAAGCCTGGGAGGTACACATCTCAATTTCTTCTTTGTACTTTATATTTACTTTACAATTCTTGCTTTACATCTATCTCAACACATGCTTTCTGCTTCGTATTTTTGTATCTGCTCAACACTGTTCATACATTATACTTTCTGTTTTGCACTTTCTGCATTTACTCGATACTGTACTGATTACATACCACTGCATTTTCCCTGCAGCTATGGGTATACGCATACTTCCCGACCCTCGCCCCAGAGCCTGTAGTGGAGCTTCCGTTGACGGTACCCTATTCGCGGATATACGATGCTCAGCTTCACCGTAGGACTCGTGAGCCTTTCACTTTCTTCTACCAGTATTTCAACACAGTAGGCGCCCATGAGGTAATTTCAAACATAGTCATTTCACTTTGAAACTGTTCACTTAGCAACTGATAGCAACTAATAATCTATACAACTTCTGTATGCAGACCACGTGGCAGCCATGGGCCTTGATTGTAGGGGGTGCGGGACCAGTTTTCCGGTGCCTAGGCCATCTCCCGCTACCACATTCTGCTTGAGGGTCCGGTCTGCCAAGCCTGGTTCTTGAGTGAGCGCTTCATGCGCCAGATTATGGGTGTGCCGGACCCGATCGTCCCGATGGCTCCACCAGAGTCCATGCAGTCCACAGAGAGCCTATCCATTGAGGAGGTCATCCAGTTCATGGTGGGCCTTGACGTCGACTTCTTTCGAGCAGAGGGCGACTATGCGGCTTTCATCCTGACACACCTGATGCCACCCCTGACGAGTGTTCATGGAGATAAGGAGGCAGGGGCTCCTGCCGTGAGAACGAGGCGCAGAGTGACCCGGGCGAGCAGGGCCTGAGGTAGAGGGGCTTCCTGAGCGGGGCGAAGGGCTGATTAGCCAGAGCTCCCTACCACGCTGACTTGCTGGCGACACACAGGAGAAGCCTACGAAGTCCCGATTAAGCCCGCAGCAGTTGGTCACGAGCTTGTCGGGGTCCAAGGCCCGACTCTGGTATGAACCACACTTTAGCACTTGCACTCCATATTTCATTTTAGATATATCTATGGTAGATAGAAATCATTCAAATACATTTGCAGGCACCGACCAAGTATACAGGAGGCGCCCTTGAGCTGATAGCCTCACTGATAGGGATGATACAGAAGAGAGAGACGCTGCTCAGCCTTTATGGTGTTCAGGTAATTTCTTCAGTCTTACATTCCAGACAGCAACTTTCCACTGACACGTTGACACTAACATTTCAACTGAAAACTTCTCAAACCGCATTGATACATTGCATCGATAGACCGTATCTGACACACTGCGCTTGCATACTGTATTCACACACTGTATCTGATTTCTGCACATACTCATACTACAAACTATGCTTGTATCTGATACACATGCTATAACTAATATGCACCAACTGTCTTTTAAGATCCCACCCATGCCAATGGCGCCAGCGGGAGCTGCAGCACCTACACCTGTAGTACCTCCTCTAGCAGCAGGGAGGCGAGAGAGACAGGCTCCGACACGCAGCCGAGGCAGAGCTAGAGGCACTCGAGACGGAAGCGGCCCTTCAGAGCCCATTCTGAGTGATGATGATGCTGAGACGAGCGACTCTAAGGAGGCAACGAGTCAGCATTCAGAGTCATCTGAGAGTGGAGATGATGACGTCGGCTCGGGTTCCTGGAACAGGGGCGATGCCAAGGCGAGCTCCGAGGCGAAGAGCGGAGATGGCTCTAGTTCAGAGGGAGAGTGAGACAGCGGTGCCGATAGAGACAGTGCCCAGAGTTCTCTCCTCCGAGGAAGAGGACGAAGAGGGCTTCACGAGCTTGAGGCGACCAGCGTTAATTTTTGTATTTTTGCTCAATTTGTTTTTGTTTATAGTTTTAGCACATTGTACAGCTTTAGGAAGGTTTATTTGCTTTAAAAACTTGTACTGCACTTTTGTAAAAACAACCATGATCGGAATGAAAACCAATTTTTATTTGAAAAAGTGTTGTATTTTGCATCATGAGCACCACTTAGCATGAAAATGAGATTGAACTTGATAATGAAAACCGAATACTTGTATTGGCACAACAGTCTTAATCAGGTAATGAACCGACCAACAACTGAAATAATAGCAATATATAACTCGATAAACAAAACGACCACAACTCGATAAACAACACAAATACAACTCGATAAGCAAATCAAAACAAATAGAACTCATCAAACTTGCTAAAGCCTAAAAGGACTCAAAACAAGACTCTAAAACACACAAAGAACAGAACAAAACACATGCTTTCAGCATTTTCCAGCACAATGAAGGACAGCAGGTTAGAGTGAGGGACTGCCGACTAGGAGTGGTGATTACCGGCCGTGTGAGGTGGCCAGCTTCTTGCCGGCCATCGATGTACAAGGCCTCCAAATTGTTGACACTTGGCTTCTACTCACTACCTTATCTTCTACAAAAGGTTGGACCTCGTAGTTTCTTCATTTCAACTGCAAATTTTTCACAAATGGAGTTATTTTTTGCTGAAAAACTCTCGAATTAGATTGCGACTTTGGATGGCTCGGAAAAGGTGAATTTTCGGGGTTTCGGCATAAATGCACTTTTCCCGCTGAGTCGTTCTCTGCTTTGTTTTCCATTTTTATATGCCGCAGCTAGATGTTGGAACCCGATTACACACGTCTTTAGCTTTGGGGGACAAGAGATATGCCCGACAATCGAAGAATTTCAAGTGCTAATGGAATCCCGGCGCGATGAGGAAATCATACCTCAACCCCGTTTTGGCCACATCCAAGCTTTGGGACGGATGTGTGGGCTCACTCTACATGAGGCTCGATCCTTGGTCCACAACAGAGAGCTGGACATTCCTAGCTTGATCCATCGATTTTCTGAAGTTGGTGACCGAGGTAATCTTCTTTGGCGGGGTTTTTGGTAACACGCCCTTTGTTTGTGCATGTTGGCTCATTTCCTTCTTGCCCCTAGTTTCGGAGGGTCTAACATTCGGCTAATTGAAGTGGTGCAAGGCCTGAGAGAGGACAAGAGTTGTATTGGCTTGACATTGGTCGAAACTTTGATGGGCTTAGACGCCTTCCATCGGCGAGAGACAAACAAATTCGTAGGGAGTCCATTACTTCTTCAAGTAATGTTTCCCACCCTTTCTAATATGTGTTTCTTACAGCTCTCGGCACTAATGCTCTGTTTTTCTCTCAAATCCCTTTTCTCACTTTTCTTTTAACATATATCTCTCTATTCTTTAATCTCTTTTTTCTTTCATCCCTCTCCAGATATGGCTAATGGACAAGCTGAAGGTGGTGGACTCTTGCCCTGCATACTCAGCCCGAGCATACTTTTTCCGCCAACAGCTAGTGGATTTTACAAATGAAGGATGGTGGTGCCATTGGATGTGCAACAGGTCTGTTGCTGACATTGCTTGGCATTGCCCCTGGCAACCTGGCAATCAGGCAACCTGACAGTGAGCTGATTGGCCTGCCACACTGTGTATTTTACTTTCCGTTCTGGTTCAGGCGTCAGTTTGGACATGATCAGACTTGCCCAGAGGAGGGGGTGAAGTGCTCGGTTTCATTCCCCATCCGAGGTTCACATTTGGCTATATACCTCACAGCTTGGAGAACAAGAGAAATTCTGGCCCCTGCCCCTAGTTTCAGCTGCGCCTTTTCTGGCGAATGCCTGGCTTGGCTCAAAGATGAGGCACAATCTGGGCCCACTTTGGCATCAAAGGCTTCCACAAGCACAAACGGGGGACGCAGGAACACCTGACTCATCTATTCCCCTAGTTTAGTGCTTTGATCTTACTTTTCAAGTTTTATGCATGTAATAAAAGCAGCTTTGATTTGTATCGAGAGTTGGAGAACTTTGTATTGAAATCAATGAAATTAAAGTTATGAGCACTGAAAATTTTCCTTTTGGTCCAAAAATGGTCTAGGTCGTAAAAGGCAAAATTTGAGCAAAAATCAACTTTTATTAAAACTTTTCAAAACCATTTTCGATAAGGATCACAACTTGACACACATGGAATCTACCCTCGAGACGTACAACCCCGAATATGAAGATCACAAATTGCCCCTTGACTGAATAGCACTGCTCAGCACTGTAACTAGTTCTCAGAATAAGGATCACAATCGAACTCTCAAATAAAGAATAGACAAAGGTGACCTGATCAAACACATGGACAGGACAGTTGCGTTGGGGGTGTTTATGGCCGAACTTCAGGATGAAGTTGCCTACATATCCCGAAGATAGGAATCAGGCCTTACGTAGTTCGGTTCAGGTTCACTCGAGTATTAACGCTCTCTTTTTGTGCTCTAACTTTTGCTAAGGTCACCCTTTAGGGTTTTCAACCCTGCAAGCTCAGTTTTTCTTTATTTCTAAATTTTTTGTGCTCTAACTTTTGCCTAGGTCGCCCTTCCGGGTTTTCAGCCTAGCGAGCATCTCAGGGATAATGTTTCTTCAACTTATCCATGTTGATCAGTTGGGAAAATTCTAGACCATCCAGGTCCATGAGAATAACAGCTTCACCCGACCAGACAGTTTTGATGATATAAGGACCAGTCTGTAACGCCCTTAAAATAGTACATAAACCTATCATATAACAGTTCTATAGGCATGATAGATAAATCGCATTTCCATTCATCAGAGTTAATATTACAAAGGTATTTCATATGAATTCCAAATATTTACAACATAATAAAATGCCCTACGGGCTTACATCTTTCCAAGCTATTACTTGGTTACAACAAAAGAAGAATTCTACCTCTTTTACAAGTAAAGCCCGCGGCTCAGATTTACATTTAAATACAAGTAATGGCAAAACAACAAAATGAAGCCTTCAGATCTTAAACCTCCCAAGCTAAGACCTTGGATGTGGCATGACATCTGTACCTGAAAATGGTGTCCCAAGAAGGGTGAGCCAAAGCCTAGTAGTGATAAATGTTCAACACATGTAAACCAATTTACACAATTTCCATAACCCATCAACATTGGTATTCATATTTCAACCCACTTTCATTTCTATTTCCAATTCACTCCATTGACATGGTTCGTTTATCCAAACAATTCAAATGAGATTACAACTCATAAAACAACACTTCAATTCATGAAAAGCATTCATACACTTCAATTCATTTGCCATTTTACGGAAATACGTCTGAGGGAACCGGTACCCAAATATAAATAAGATTTCGGGACTTTCACCCTGGACACTCCGGCTAACTTAATTATCAATGGAGTCCATCCCCTATCTCCTCCTAAACACTGGAGTACATCCCCTATCTCCTCCCAAATATTGGAGTACATCCCCTATCTCCTCCCAAGCAAAGATACATATACAATGTATTTAAACACGTCATATACAATGACCAAATAAATCACATATTCAATGTGTTAATCCAATCGTCATATTCAATGACTCATTCCCATTGATTAGTTTCAGTTTACCTAATCATCATGCATTTTCTACAATAATCATGGCTATCCTCCACCGATAGCCCAAAGCAGTTATTTCTAAACAGATAAATAAATCTATCAAACAGATAAATTATCGACTTTACCATAGGTGAGTGATTTATCAATTCAACTACACCATTACATCATAATTTTCCTCAATTCCATAATTTCCAAACCAATTTCACATTTTTACATTGATTTCATCACCTATACACATAATTTATATAATTCCACTTAGGGCATTTTCCCCATTTTCTCAAATATTACACCCAAGGCCAAATCTTATCCATTATACACATTAACCCTATTTTAAGGTCCCACAAACACATGTGTAGTCCAAAATAAGAAACCCCTCTTTCATAATTTTCAACTCAAACCTTAACTTTACCCAAATCTCACCATTTATACAAAATGACTAACATTTATGTTAAAACTCATAGGAGTGAGTAGATGATCCCTACTTCAAATGGAGAGACTCAAAAGGGATGAAGAGAGAAAACCAAGATGCTCCAAATCCAAGCTTTTTCGGATCAAAATATAGCCCACGCGATTCTCCACCTTTTTAACAAAGGGACTAAGGTAGAAACTCTTTGATTCAAAGGGATTTGCAGAGAGAAGGGGTATTTTAGAGAGGGAGACAGCCGATCTAGGGTTTGGAATAAAAAGAAGATCAAAAAGTGAAGAAGAAAATCGTTGCTGTGATCTGATATATGCGAGGCTCGCTCGAGCGAAGGACTTGTCGCTCGAGCGACCAGACACAACAAACACCTCGCTCAAGGGCAAGAAGTGTCGCTCGAGCGCACAATGCGAAGCTTCAGGTCTGCTACTCACGCAGACGCACGCTCGAGCGTAAGAGTTCTTGCTTGAGCGAAGGAACACAAACACAGGCTCGCTCGAGTGCAAGAAATCTCGCTCAAGCGAAGAATACCAACCTTTAGCTCTTCACAGAGACGCAGACTCACGCTCAAGCGCAAGAATGCTCGCTCGAGCGAAGAGATACACCAAAGAAAGCTCGCTCGAGCAAAAGAACCTTCGATCGAGCGAAGAAGCAAATACTCAAGGCTCGCTCGAGCGCAAAGAGTCTCGCTCGAGCGACGAAGCTAAATCCTGGACAGCAACCCTTTGAACCAACTCACAACCAACCTGTTCCAAACTCGCCCAACACATCCCAAAACTCAAATACAAGGAATTAAAGGATGGAAACAAGATACAGACAACAACATACAACTACAGAACTCGAGTCCGGAACACAATAAATGATGGGGAAAACCAGGATCGCTAATAAGGATCACAATTTGACACACATGGAATCTATCCTCGAGACGTACAACCCCGAATCCGAAGATCACAAATTGCCCCTTGACTGAATAGCACTGCTCAGCACTGTAACTAGTTCTCAGAATAAGGATCACAATCGAACTCTCAGATAAAGAATAGACAAAAGGTGACCTGATCAAACACATGGACAGGACAGTTGAGTTGGGGGTGTTTATGGCCGAACTTCAAGATGAAGTTGCCTACGTATCCCGAAGATAGGAATCAGGCCTTACGCAGTTCGGTTCGGATTCACTCGAGTATTAACGCTCTCTTTTTGCGCTTGAACTTTTGCTAAGGTCACCTTTTAGGGTTTTCAACCTTGCAAGCTCAGTTTTTCTTTATTTCTAAATTTGTTTTGCTTTAACTTTACCTAGTTCGCCCTTCCGGGTTTTCAGCCTAGCGAGCATCTCAGGATAATATTTCTTCAACTTATCCATGTTGATCGGTTGGGAAAATTTAGACCATCCAGGTCCATGAGAATAACAACTCCACCCGACCAGACAGTTTTGATGATATAAGGACCAGTCTAATTGGGTCTAAACTTGTCCTTAGGGTCATAGATGAGAGCTCAGTTGTCTTTCAACACCAAATCCCCTTCTTTGAGATTCCTAGACTTAACCTTCTTGTTAAAAGCCCTGGCAATCCTGCGTTGATAACCCTGAACATGGTATAATGCTTTCAGCCTTCTCTTATCAAACAACATCAGTTCTTCAAACCTACTCTATTCCCAATCCGCCTCTGCTATTTGACACTCAGCTATAACTCGCAGTGACGAAACTTTTATTTTTATTGGTAGAACAACTTTCATCCCATAAACAAGAGAGTAAGGAGTTGCCTCTGTAGACATCCGGATTAAAGTTCTATAGCCCCACAGTGCGAATGGCAATTTGCTGGCCAATCTCTGTAGGTCTCAACCATCTTCTGTAGAATATGCTTGACGTTCTTGTTGGTGGCTTCAACAGCTCCGTTAGTTTGCGGCAGTATGTAGATGACTTATGGAAAGCCATGTTGTATTTCTCCAACAAGTCGATCACTTCTTTCTTGAAATGGGAGCCATTATCTGAAATGATCTTGTTTGGGACTCCATAACGGCAAATGATGTTGTTTCGGATGAACTTAGCCACATGCGCTGCTTGCAACACTGCATAAGACTGAGCTTCCACCCACTTTGTAAAGTAATCAATTGCCACTGGAATGTATTCATGCCCATTCGACCCTTTTGGTGTAACTGCGCCGATGACGTCAATTTCTCAGACTGAGAAAGGCCATAGTGAAGTTATGTTGTACAACTTCGACGGCAGAATATTCATGCGATTAGCATGAATTTGGCATTTGTGGCATCGCCAAACAAAATCGATACAATCCTCCACCATAGTAGACCAGTAGTAACCTTGCTTGAGAATCTTTCGGGCTAACATTACTCCATTCATGTGCGCTTCACACTCTCCTTTACGGATGGCCTCCATTAGGTGCTTTGATTCCTCTACGTTGACACACAACTTGTGTATTCCCAGATGACCTCTACTGTACAGTTTACCTCCACATATGATAAATTGAATAGCCATCCGCCGTATTGCACTCTTATCTTTGGCATTTGCCCTTAGTGGATAAACCTCATTTTCCAAGAAGTTCCAAATATCATAGTACCAAGGGTTTTGATCTTAAACTTCATCTATTGCGGCGATAGTTTCATAGGCCGGCGTAAATCTTTGCTCAATGATGATCGGACGCATCCGGACTCCAAGCGAAATGTCTATCATAGAAGATAGAGTTGATAAAGCGTTAGCGAACTTGTTGTTCTCTCTTAATAGGTGTGTGAAAGTCAGGTTCTCAAACCTAGGAATCAGAACATCCAAGGTCTGGTGATAGATCATCATTTTTTCCTCTTTAACCTTCCAGTCTCCTTTTGCTTGAGACACAACTAGGTTCGAGTCCCCAATGACGTCTAACCTTTTTGCCCCTAGTTCCAGGGCGGCTTCCAAACCAGCAATACACACCTCATATTTTGCCTCATTGTTAGATACCTTGAACCGAAGTTTGAAGGCTAAGGGTATATGGGAATTGTCGGGTGCTATCAGCAACACACCTATCCCATAACCATATTGGTTAGACGCTCCGTCAAAGTACATTGTCCAAATCTCTTCCTCGACTTGCAGAATAGCTTTATCTGGGAACAGGTATTCTACCGCTTCATCCCTTTCTATTGGGTGATCTGTCAGGAACTCTGCTACTGCTCTCCCTTTGACCGACTTGCGAGTGATATATTTCAGATCAAATTCGGAGAGGAGAAGCAACCAACGAGCTAGCCTACCCGTAAGCATTGGTTTCTCAAAGAGATGTTTAATGGGATCTGAGAGGGAGATTTATGATTGGGAATTGGGTCGAGGTAACGGCCGAGCAGGTTGAGAGTCAAATGGAGCATTAGGCCAAGATGACCTGCGGTCTGCCCGGAGTTGGGCTGCTATTACTTGGGCCGGGCAGGTGTTGGGCCAAGTTTTGCCGCCCTAGTCCGGAAAGAAGCTGCTCGGCAAGGCAGTGCTCGGTTGGACAGAGCTGCTTGTTCTGGCGATGGTGAAGCCAGTCAAGTTAGTTGACCGGCGCCCGGAAAGGCGCTGTCAACCGAGGTAACTGTTTGCTCGGCAGGAAGGCCGACCACACGAGACGTCCCGGGCTCGGCTTTGCCGAGATGCCGCCTAGCCCGGTTCTCCTTGAGCTTAGCCAGTGAAGTGCTTGGCATGAAGCACGGCACGGCGGTGGATGGAGCAGCTCGGCTGCCGAGCTCCAACAGAGAAGACTGGCAGTTGAGATTAGATGATGTTCAGCAAGGTTTACGCTGACAGATGGGATAGCAGGGCCACGTGTCAGGAGATGACTGGGAGTGGATATGGGGCGCAGAGGGTATATAAGCATGTCTGCGCCCCTCATACGCGGACGGACGAACACTTTGTAAGACATTCTTACACTCAAACACTCTCCTCCTTCTCTCTCTATCCCAAGGTATGTGCTAACTTGATCGTCGGAGGGGTTTTCCGGCCACATACCGCCAGGTAGCTCACCGCCGTCGTGCTTTCAGGTGATCAGACAGAAATGGAGCTTGGAAGAAAGGAGTACGGGCTCGCCGGAATATTTGCTCCCCGTACAATTGGCGCCGTCTGTGGGAAACTTGCAGATAAAACCTTGTCTTCCACGCTCGTCTGACCGCCGACCATGGCGAACAACGAAGAGTTTTCGTTGTCCGCCATCGACGGAGTTACTCCGGAGTCAGGCAGACGAAGAGAGGGGCATCCCGACATCATTCCGATGGCTAACCTAGAGACATTCCCAGGAGGACAGTCGGGAGACGCGCGAGATAAGCGCGGAAGGAGTCATGGTCATTCACGGAGTCCAGACGGACATCGGCGGCGGAGAGACTCACACGCCAGGCGCCTGGAAAACAAGCTGAAGGACCAGGACGCCGTCATCCGGCGAATGGCGGCAGAGATGAAGGAGCTGAAGCGGCATGTCAAAGGGAAGGGAGTAGCTGGAGTGGGAGACCACAGTGAGCGCACCCAACCCCGCCGTTCAGGCAGTCAGAGTCAGCGACATACTCCGGCCATTTCTATTACCAGAAGTTACAAGGTCGGTGATTCCGACGTTCATGCAGAGAAGTCTAGCGCGCAAGATAACACCTACCAGCCCTCGCGTCCAGTAACGACGTCGAGATACTTTTATTCCGCACATTCAGAGGATTTGCGCGCAGTTTTAAAGGAGCAGGCCCCACGGCGGGAGGCTCAAAGGATACCGGTGTTCCAGCGGTTGTCCTATGGGGTTCACGCCAGCGAGGAGGTCGGGATGCCTCCACCCCGCCAAGCAGTACCGCTCCTGGTGGATTCCGACTTGGCAAGGTTGAGCGCCACCCCTTTCTCCTTGGAAATAGAGACAACACCTCTTCCGTCGGGCTTCCACCAGCCAAAGTTCACATTGTACGACGGGAAGACGGATCCTTACATGCACGTAAGTCATTTCCGACAGGTCATGGCCGGACATAGGCGTAATGACGCTCTTATGTGCCTCATCTTCCCGTCAAGTTTGGGCGAACTGGGTTTGAAGTGGTTCGAAAGGCTGCCGGAGGGGAGTATAGAGAGGTGGCATCAGTTGGCCGAAGCCTTTGTGATGCGCTTCAAAACCAATACCAAAACATCGAAGGAAGTGGATCACCTACTAAGTGTCAAGATGGAACCAAGCGACACATTGAAGGCGTACAACTCCAGATATTGGGAGACCTTCAACGAGATCTTGGATTGCCCGGTCAACCTTGCAATCACTCAATACAAACGTGGTCTCCCGGTCGGACATAGACTACGGGACTCGCTCACCATGCACCAGCCGACATCCATGGGCCAGCTCATGCAGCGCATCAATGAGCACATCCGGGTTGAGGATGATGCGTCGGCGTCTACCGTGAAGGCAACTCCGGTAGCAACAGACAAGAAGACAGCAGGCAAAGTGCACGCAGTTGGGCATGAGTTCAGCCGCTCAAGTGACTGAGCAGAGGAATCGGACCGTGGCTCGAATCGAAAAAACCGGGGTAGGGGACGTCGGAATGACCAGGATGACTACGCCCGAGATGACGTTGCAGATGCAAATAGAAGGTTGAAGGCCAGGACTGGCATAACCACGGTCTTCAAGATTCCAATTTATCGCATACTTAGTGAAATCCGAGACGAGGAGTATGTCCGGTTTTCGGCTAAGTTGGGCGATGGACAGAAGGGTTACAATCCGCGGTATCGTTGTACATTCCACCGGGAGAGAGGCCACCGGACTGAGGATTGTTTGCCTTTGAGGCAACACTTGGAAGAGCTAGTCGCGGCCGGGCACCTAGACCTTTACATTGACGGGGCGTAAAGGCGAACCAGGCTCCGGTTGATCCCAGGGGACAGGATGACCGAGATGCACCACCACAAGGAGTTATTAATGTCATCCACGGCATAGTGGAACCGGAGCGTGTTTGCGAGCTCCGGGGTATGATCAAGAAGGCAGAACACATGAGGGAAGTTTTGTCGGTGCAGCCTGCGGTCAAGAGAGGGAAGACCGAAGAGAAAGATGTGATTAGTTTCACCTCAAGGGATCTAGAGCGTATCTAGACGCCGCACAACGATGCCCTAGTAGTGACACTCCGCGTCAAGGAATTTGATGTCAAACGGATCTTGATCGATCAGGGAAGCTCGGTCGAGATCATGTATTATGACGCGTTCAAGCAGCTCAAACTTCGCGAGACAGACTTGGCTCCGGTAACTTCGCCACTGGTTGGTTTCAACTCACAGTCGGAGTGGCCTTTGGGAAAGATTATCCTGCCGGTCAAAGCGGGATCCGTGGTCAAGCAAGTGGAGTTCTGGGTGTTACACGTGCCTTCTACTTACAACCTGATCCTTGGGAGGGGATGGCTTCACGCTATGCAAGCCGTAGCGTCGACCTACCATCAGGTGATGAGATTTCCCTCGGCTATGGGGGCAATCGAGGAGATTTGGAGAGATCAAGTTATGTTAAAGCAGTGCTTCGTGGCAGTGAACGGCAGCCGGGCTGCTAAAGGCTTCGTTCAAATGATAGAAGGACCGGAAGACCGGGGAGTTCTTGACGATGTGGGCACCAAGGCAGAGGACAAAGCCGTCGAGGAATTGGTGGAGGTGCGAATTGATATGGAGCAGCCAGACAAGTTCTTCCTGCTCGGCTCCAGCCTTACTGCCCAAGAAAGGACCGAAATGGTTGAGTTTTTGATGGCCAACATCGAAGTCTTTACATGGTCGCCTTACGACATGCCCGGCCTCGATCCAAGTTTTATCTGCCATCACCTCAATGTCTTCCCCGGAGCGAAGCCAGTCATTCAGCGAACAAGGAGATCGGCGCTGCATCACGCCGAGGTAGTTGCGGAAGAAGTGAAAAACTTGCTTGAGGCGCGAGCAATTGAGGAAGTGCACTACCCTCGGTAGATCTCCAACACGGTCGTGGTGCCGAAGAACAACGGGAAGTGGCGAGTTTGTGTCGATTACAAGACTGTGAATCGAGCTTGTCCGAAGGATAGCTTCCCCTTGCCGCGAATTGACCAGCTTGTGGACTTGACGGCTGGACATAACAGGCTCAGTTTCCTGGACGCCTATCGCGGCTACTATCAGATTGCCATGCATGGGCCTGACCGAGAGATTACCTCCTTCACGACTCCAAGGGGACTCTTCTGTTACCGCGTCATGCCTTTTGGTTTGAAGAACGCCGGGGCAACCTTTCAGAGAATGGTGACTAAAATGTTTGCTCATTTGCTTGGCCGGACAATGAAGGCCTACATTGATGATATGGTGGTTAAAAGCCGGCATCAAGCAGACCACTTGTCCGACTTGGCCGAGATGTTCGCCATTCTCAAAAAGCACAAGCTATGCCTGAATGCGTCCAAGTGTGCCTTTGGTGTGGGGTCCGGAAAATTTTTGGGTTTCCTAGTCACAAACCGAGGCATCGAAGCAGACCCTACTCAGATAAGAGCCGTGCAAGAGTTGAAGCAGCCCAGCTCGGCTAAGGACGTGCAGCATCTGGCCGGGATGGCCGCCGCGCTTAATCGATTTATAAGCCGGTCATCAGATCGCTGCCGCCCTTTCTTCCAGGCATTGAAGTCAAAGTTCTCGTGGGACAAAGAGTGTGACCGAGCTTTGGCCGAGCTTAAGGAATATCTGTCTTCTCCGCCACTATTGGTTACACCTAAGCCGGGTGAGGAACTCTACCTTTACCTTGCCGTCTCACAGCATGCTGTCAGTGCGGTGCTAGTCCGAGCTGAAGGAATCAAGCACCTCCCAATCTTCTATGTCAGTAAAACCTTGCTACCAGCAGAGTCGAGGTACTTGCCTTTGGAAAAACTTGCGTTGGCATTGATGATGGCTTCAAGGAAGTTGGCGCACTATTTCCACGCCCATACCATTATCATACTGACCGAGTTTCCACTGAAGGCCTTGTTCGAACGGGCGGACGTTTCTGGCCGAATTCTCAAGTGGGCGGTCGAATTGGGACAGTTTGATGTGAAGTTCCAGCTGCGCACAGCCATAAAGGCCCAAACTTTGGCCGACTTCGTTGCTGAGTTCTCACCTGGAACCCATCCGGTGTGCCCGGTCGACATTGCCGCGGCAGATGAGGAGGTGAATGCAACCCAGATTGAGATACAACAACCTTGTGGAACTTGCGACGCGGAATTTGCGCGCTCCACCGAAGCACCCTCAGTTTGTACAACACCACCGACCGGTGATGCGATGACGGAGTCGGTTCCCGCCGACCAACCTGCTCCGTCCGGAACCGCATCACCACGGGGCGACGAAATGGATCCACCCAGCACAGAGCCTGCGGCCGGCATAATACCGCAACCTGGTGATTCGCCTACGGACTTGGGCATTATAGATCAACTTGCTGAGTCCGGTGCCGAATCACCAAGGGGGGCTGAAGTGGAACCAATCAACACAGAACATGAACCCGGTCAGCCGAGCAACCGAGATCCTATCTACCTGCGAAACTCTCAGGACCCTTCAGAATGTTGGAAGCTCTTTGTGGGGGAGATGTGGAAACTTTTCGTTGATGGCGCGTCGAATCGTCACGGTGCCGGGCTAGGTATCGTTCTTATCTCACCGGATGGCCTCACCATTGAACATTCTATCACCCTCGGCTTCCCCGCATCTAACAACGAGGCTGAGTACGAAGGACTTTTGGCCGGACTTAAAAGTGCTCTTCAGATGAAGGCTTCTGAGCTAATGGTGTACAGTGATTCCCAGCTTGTGGTTAACCAAGTCTCTGGGATTTATGAAGCAAAGGATGACAGAATGGCAAAGTACCAAGCTCTGGTCAGAGAACACATCAAGCAGTTTTAGGCAATCAGAGTTCAACAGATTGGCCGTGAAGAAAACGGCCGGGCAGATGAGCTGGCGGGCCTTGCTTCAATGGTGGATTCTACGTATCCTAACCCCCTGTTAATTGACTATCTTCCACGGCCAAGCATTGAAGACGCCGGGCAGACGGATGTACTCTGCGCCGCGCTAGGTCCTTCCTGGATTTAATCTTGTTCCTCAGAGACCGGACTCTTCCAACTGACAAGAAGGAAGCACACAAAGTCTGGGTGAAGTCAGAGCGGTTTTGGCTCTCTCCATCTGGTGCGTTGTATAAAATGTCCTTCACTGGTCCTTATCTAAAGTGCGTGCACCCGAGTAGTGTGGAGGCCTTCTTGTACGAAATTCACGAAGGCATTTATGGCAGCCATATAGGGGGCAGGTCCTTGGCCTACCGAGCTATTTTGCAGGGATACTGGTGGCCGTGCATGCAGGCCGACGCACAAAAGTACGTCCGCAAGTGCGAAAAATGCCAGAAATTCGCCCATCAGATCCATCAGCCAGCTAGGGAACTTCTTCCCCTCACCAGTCCTTGGCCCTTCGCCATGTGGGGGCTAGATATAGTGGGGCCACTGCCAACAGCACCGGGCAACCGAAAATTCTTCATTGCGGCCACAGATTACTTTACAAAATGGGTTGAAGCTGAGCCCTTGGCAACAATCAAAGAGAAAGACGTGAAGCGGTTTATCTGGCAGAACGTGGTCACGCGGTTTGGCGTCCCCAAGATCTTGATCTCTGACAACGGCACCCAGTTTGACGGTCGCCTATTTAGAGGATTTTGTGATTTGAAGATTGAATTCTACAACTCCACTCCGGCTTACCCGCAGTCCAATGGTCAAGCCGAGGCATCGAACAAGACTATACTGGATGGGTTGAAGAAACGGCTGGAGAAGGCAAAGGGAAAATGGGCTGAGGAATTACCCAGCGTCCTTTGGGCATACCGAACAACCCCGTGGTGATCTACCGGGGAAACTCCATTTGCTTTGGCTTATGGCATAGAGGCGGTCATACCTTTGGAAGTTGGCATGCCCACCCTAAGAAGCGAGAGTTTTGAGCCCAAACTGAATGCCGAGGCTATTGCCTTGGAGCTGGACCTAGTGGAAGAGCGTCGGGAGAAGGCCTTCATCCATATGGCCGCCTACCAACAAGAGCTCTCAAAGAAGTACAACAAGACGGTGCACCCCAGACCGTTCAAAGTTGGTGATTGGGTTTTGAGGAAAGTTATGGGCAACACCCTGGTGCCAGGTGAAGGCAAACTAGGGGCAAATTGGGAAGGACCCTACAAGATTACCCTTCTGGCGGGCAAGGGGGCTTACCACTTGGAGGATCTAGAGGGAAGAGCAATACCCCGGCCATGGAATGCGGCCAACCTCAAACTGTATTATTTCTAAGCTTTTGCTTTCTTTTCTTGTGCAAAGGAATTTTTTGGCCTGCACTTCAGAATGTAATTCTTTTTGTCAATATATAGAAGTGATTTTGCTTTAGCACTTGGACTGTTGTTTTAATGTAAAAACCGAGATGTTTTGCTCTGGCTAGAAGAGTTGATGTCTTGTTCAAACTTAGATATTTCTTGCCGAGATGTTTTGCTCCGGCTAGAAGAGTTGATGTCTTGTTCAAACTTAGATATTTCTTGCCGAGATGTTTTGCTCCGGTTGGAAGAGTTGGTGTTTTGTCCAACTTAGGTCATCCCAACCGAGATGATTTATTCCGGTTGGAAGAGTTGGTGTTTTGTCCAACTTAGGATTCCCAACCGAGATGATTTACTCCGGTTGGAAGAGTTGGTGTTTTGTCCAACTTAGGCCATCCCAACCGAGATGATTTACTCCGGTTGGAAGAGTTGGTGTTTTGTCCAACTTAGGTCATCCAAACCGAGATGATTTATTCCGGTTGGAAGAGTTGGTGTTTTGACCAACTTAGGATTCCCAACCGAGATGATTTACTCCGGTTGGAAGAGTTGGTGATTTGTTCAGCTTGGTTATTCCCAACCGAGATGGTTTACTCCGGTTAAAGAAGTTGCTGTTTTGTTTTGCTTAAGTGTTTCAACCGGGTTAAGTAATCCGGTTGACGAAGTGTTTCGTCCAAATTTGTGATTCATACCGAGATGTTTTGCTAAAGATGGAATTGATGACAACCGTGCAAACACTTGACAAAATTAAAGTTTTTCATTGATGTAAAACTTTACAAAAGGTGGGGACCGAGCCCGGTTACATCAGAAACGCAGAAAGAAACAAACAAAAAGAAAAGAAAACTAAACTAAGGGGGAGAGATTGGTGAACTCGTCCTCGGTGGCCTCAATGTTGATGGTTGGGCTTTTGTCTTGGGCACCGGGCTCGTCATGGCCGGGCTGCTCCTGCACTTCGGCATCATCTGCCTCGGTATCTGTCTCGGCATCTCCTTCCTCAAGGCCTTCCTCGGCCTCAGCTTGCAACGCGCTGAAGACGTCGTTTGCGTATGGCACAAGGTAGACCGGTAGGATGGCCGGAGGCGGATTGGCAAATACGTCGGTGTCAGAGCCCTGATCGAGATGCTCGCAGGCAGATTTCCAGCCAGCTTTGAAGTAGATGTCTTGAGTTGCGAACACCTGCTTCTTGTAGCTCTCCTCGGCTTCGTTGAAACCGGCGTTGTTAGCATCTCGGCAGTCCCTTTTGCGCGACTTCTTCAGCGCGTCCAGCTCGGCCTGGAGCTCGTCTCGCTTTTTCTCGGCTGCGTCAAGTTGACCGAGCAACTGGTTGTTATCAGTGTTTGCTATCTCCAGCGAGGACTTTGCTCGGCCGAGCTCGGTCTAGAGGCTTTGCACTTGGCTGGCTGTGTCGGCCGCCTTCTGCCGAAGCCGGTGTATGCGCTCCATAACCAGATGTTGTTTTTGAATGGCCTGCAAAAAGCTAATTTGATTAGTGAAGGAACCGGGCAAACACTTGTGAAAATTTCAGAGGCAGATTGACTTACCCTAGCCATAGACTTCACTGACGACTTTACCAACCGAGTGTCAGGGACGTGGTCGCTGCCGACCACGTCGCTCGGTAGAAGGAGTGCTTTGGAGAGATCAAAGGCGAGCAAGTGCTCTTTATCGCCCTTGATCGAAGCCATCGCCGGGATGTCTTGACCCCGGTGTTTCAGCTGCGGACGCGAGGCCGGTACTGGGTTAACTGTGGCAGTTGGTTGCTCGGTGGTAAGCTCGGTCACCAGCTCGGCAGACGGATCCGCGCGAGCTCTTTTGCCAGACCGGCATGGAGTAGGTTCCTTGCTAGATTGCCCGGTTGCTGGTGAAGCCAGAGCGACCACGGCGTCGCTGGATTGACCGGCCGCAGTTGAGCAAATGACTACGCTCGGTATCTCGGCTGAAGTGGCGGTGAGCAGGTTCTTGATTCTGCTTCGCTTGGCCATCTCCTGCTCCTTTGTCAAACGGATGAGTGGAACGTCTGGCAAAGTTGGATCTGGTGGAGGTGATGGAGCGCGGAGGAAGTCTGTAACTTTACTCTGGTGGGGAGCAGAGTATCTGTACGTAGGAGTGTAGCCGAGCAATTGGTTGCAATCTCGGTCGCGGTAGCGGAGCGCGGTCCTGATTGCCTCTACGTTGGGGAAGTGATAGTTGGCTTGCAAGGCTTGGATTGTTGCAAAAGAAACAAGAAAAAAATGATTAAGTATGGAAACATGAAGAAAGTAGATTAACCGAGATAATTTGCGCGGCTTACATGTGGAACCGAGGTTCTTGCTTATGATCCATCCCGGTACCGCGGCAGTTTCATAATTACCAGACACCCAGAAGAAATCGTCGTCGTGCAAGTCCTTGTCTGGTGTGCCGGTCACAATTTTTTCTCTACCCGGCCTAATTTTAAGATAGTAGGCGAGGTTATCACCGGTGTGCCCTAAGGTGTATTGGCGCAGAATTTCGGCTAACCATAGGCTTATGCCTAGTCGGTTGTTTAATTCATGCACACCGTTTATTATCCGGTAAGTGTTGGTGGACACTTGAGTGGGCGCAAGTTTTGTCCGGCGCAGGAACTCGGTCATTAGGGGGTTGACCGGGAAGCGGAGGCCTCCTTCTACGATTGACAGCACGGTGAAGGGGCATTGGTCTAGTCTGCCCCAGGGTGTTGTCTCTTCTTCTGCCAGTTCAAGATGGACGTCGGCCGGGATGCCGTACTCCTCTCTGAACGCAGCCAGCGCGGCCGGAGTGTCCACTAGGAAGCGGAATTTCCCCATTTGTGGCCGGCCTATGATAGCTCGGCTGAGGGGTTTGGCACTGTGGTAATTGATTGTTGCTCGGTCTTGGGAGCCTCAGGAATGGACAGTGGTCCCCTTGGACTCTGCAGGAAAAGGATGGCAAGTGTAAGTGTGAGCGCGGTCGCGCGAAGTGAGCTTGACTTTAGCTCGGTCATTTAGAGTGCCAAACCACCTCGGTCGTCTAAGCTAACTAAGGAGCTCGGTCGACCAAGCGGACCAGATGTTAGCCCGGTTGAGCGACCAATTCCTTTTGTTATCTCGCTTTTTGCTGGGGTTGAGACAAACATGTTATTTGCTCGGTTATATTGGTTCTTTGGATCAAATGAAGACCAGGAGCCCGGTCCGCCCCAGTTCTTCAGTGTTCTTTAGGAAAAATGAAGAACACCATGAACATTGGAGGGTTTGGGATGGTTTTAGGTGCCCAAGTCCTAAAAGCTACGTTTTCATGCCCTAATGTGCGAAATATCAAAGAAAATGACAATAAAAGGGGGGTTTGAGGACTTACCAAGTTAGGGCAGTGTGTTCTTCACCTTCGAGCTCAAGTTCAGGAACGGCAGAGGATGGGCAAAAGCTCTGGGTTGCTTGGAATGGCAGTGGGTCAGTAAGAATGAAAGGAAGATGAGGGGAGCATGTATATAGAGGTTGCGAGGCCGCCAAAAATTCAAATCTCTTGCGACGGCTGGTTGGCTGCTCGAGGACCAATGGGGGGACGCCACGTGTCCCCATTAATGGCAGCGTCGGAGTTGAAAAGACGGGGGGCAGGTGAGGCGTCGACCGAGAAAAACGAAGAGACAGCAAGGTCAGAATAGGGCGTTGACCGAGGAGGCGGCCGGGCGAGTCCGAAGGCAAGCATGCCAACTAGCCCGGTTGTCGATGATTAAGCTGAGGACCGAGGAGGCGCTATCCCGGTCAGAATAGGTAATCCCAGTCACGCTTCAGCGGACGGAATTAAGGGGCAATTGAGAGGGAGATTTATGATTGGGAATTGGGCCGAGGTAACGGCCGAGCAGGTTGAGAGTCAAATGGAGCATTAGGCCAAGATGACTTGCGGTCCGCCCGGAGTTGGGCTGCTATTACTTGGGCCGGGTAGGTGTTGGGCCAAGTTTTGCCGCCCTAGTCCGGAAAGAAGCTGCTTGGCAAGGCAGTGCTCGGTTGGACCGAGCTGCTTGTTCTGGCGATGGTGAAGCCAGTCAAGTTAGTTGACCGGCGCCCGGAAAGGCGCTGTTAGCCGAGGTAACTGTTTGCTCGGCAGGAAGGCCGACCACACGAGACGTCCCGGGCTCAGCTTTGCCGAGATGCCGCCTAGCCCGATTCTCCTTGAGCTTAGCCAGTGAAGTGCTTGGCATGAAGCACGGCACGGCGGTGGATGGAGCAGCTCGGCTGCCGAGCTCCAACAGAGAAGACTGGCAGTTGAGATTAGGTGATGTTCAGCAAGGTTTACGCTGACAGATGGGATAGCAGGGCCACGTGTCAGGAGATGACTGGGAGTGGATATGGGGCGCAGAGGGTATATAAGCATGTCTGCGCCCCTCATACGCGGACGGACGAACACTTTGTAAGACATTCTTACACTCAAACACTCTCCTCCCTCTCTCTCTATCCCAAGGTGTGTGCTAACTTGATCGTCGGAGGGGTTTTCCGGCCACATACCGCCGGGTAGCTCACCGCCGTCGTGCTTTCAGGTGATCGGACAGAAACGGAGCTTGAAAGAAAGGAGTACGGGCTCGCCAGAATATTTGCTCCCCGTACAGGATCTAATCTCGAAACTAGAATTACGAAGTGAGCTAACAAATAGTGCCGCAACTTCCTGGTAGCCCATACCAAGGCTAAGCAAACTTTTTCCAGCGGGATGTAGCGGGTCTCATAATCCAGCATTTTCTTGCTCAAGTAATAGATGGCTTTCTCCACCCTATCCTCAGATTCCTGAGCAAGCATGCATCCCATCGTTGTGTCCATTACTAACAGATACAAAATCAAAGGCTTCCCTAGCTCTGGCGGCGACAACACAAGCGGATTCTGAAGATATTGCTTGATCTGCTCAAAAGCAAATTGACATCGATCATCTCATTGGAACTTCTTTCCTTTCTTCAGGAGACCAAAAAGTGGTTCACAAATCAAGGTTAATTTAGAGATAAACCGTCTTATGAATTGCACTTTACCTAGAAAGCCTTGCACCTCCTTTTCAGTCCTTGGTGGTGGCATTTCAAGGATGGCCTTGATTTTGGAAGGATCTACCTCGATGCCCCTCTGTGTGATCAAGAAGCCTAACATTTTCCCTGCTATTACACCGAAAGTACACTTCTGTGGATTCAACCTCAGTCTGTATTCTTTGATCCATTGAAAGAATTTCTTCAAGTCGGTGTAGTGGCCCCCTCTTTCTTTGGACTTGACAATCATGTCGTCCACATAGACCTCGACCTCTTTATGGATCATATCATGCAGAATTATGGTTGCAGCCCTTTGATAGGTAGCCCCGGCATTCTTCAACCCAAATGGCATCACTCTGTAGCAGTAGGTTCTCCATGGTGTAGTAAAGGCGCTTTTCTTTCTGTCCTTGGGCGCCATCAGAATTTGGTTATACCAGGAAAATCCATCCATGAATGAGAGCAATGCATGACTCGCGGTGAAGTCCACTAACTCGTCGATGTACGGCAAGGGAAAGTCGTCCTTCGGACTGGCTCTGTTTAGATCTTTGAAGTCCACACACACCCGAATTCTGCCGTCTTTCTTTGGCATTAGAACAATGTTGGCCAACCAAGTTGGATACTTAGATACTCGCAAGAACCCTGCGTCTATCTGCTTGGTAACCTCCTCTTTAATCTTCAAAGCCCAATCCGGACGTATTCTCCGCAGCTTTTGTTTGATGGGTCGGCCTCGGGGTCAGGAGGGATCCGATGCTGTACAATTTCAAGATCGATTCCAGGCATGTCTTTGTAGGACCACACGAAAACATCTTTGAAATCTTTTAATAAAGCGACTAAGCGCTCGCACTCTTCCGAAGACAATGTGAACCCAATCTAGACCAAACGCGTATCCTTCTCAGTACCCACATTAAAAGCAATGATTTCATTAATAAGGGGTTTTGCAAACCTCTTCTCCTCTCAATTAATCAAAATTTTCAAAACCAGAGGAATTCCTTCCTCATCGTTTTCATCAAAAATTTGAAAATCATGATCAATGCAATAAACAAGAGGCACAAAGAAATACTCAGAATCTGTAGTGGCATTCTCATTCACAAGGTCAAGCTCATCCAGGTCCTTGGTTACAACCGACTCAAAAGAAAAAGAAAACGATGACCTGGACAAAAACTCAGCATCTGGGTTATCAACCCTAGGAATACCGGACCCAGACTCGGAAGAACCGAAATCTGATTCCGATTCCATAGACTATGTGGAATCAGATTCTGGTTCACTGCCTGACTCAAAACTGCTAGACAAATAGCCCTCCTCCATCTACCAAATGAGGGATGGTGTGTCAGA
Source organism: Camellia japonica (assembly GCA_030407325.1). Classification (NCBI taxonomy): domain Eukaryota; kingdom Viridiplantae; phylum Streptophyta; class Magnoliopsida; order Ericales; family Theaceae; genus Camellia; species Camellia japonica. The sequence goes on along the minus strand of JAPPVO010000010.1, from coordinate 110,390,074 downwards.
TGCATCCAAGATGCTGCTAGAAGGGTTCGCACCCGGTTGGTTCCCGATCATAGAAACGGTCATGTTATCCCCCAAGCTCTCTGAGTTGATCTGAGGATCCGAAAGGAGACATACCAGCGTTGCTCCCACTTCAAGCTAGCTGCTGTTGGAATCACTTTCTGTGCTTTTCGCAGCTGCAGCAATTGGTTTATCCATTTCTTCCGCATTACTGTCTTGCAACTGCAAGTCAAACAAGATCTCGAAACCAGGAACCTGCTGCCTCTCAAAATTGAACCAGGGTTCGGTGTAACATGCCCCAAGGGTACCCGCGAGCGTTAAACAGTTCGGACCCTCGAGATCTCTTTGATCTAATCTCATGAGTGCAATGTGAAATATAGATGAGAGTCCAGACTTGGCAACTTTATAGAAAATTCATTTTATTACAAAACGTTTTGCCAGAAATGGACTGTGTCATCAGATCTCAGAGTCGCCACCTAATATTTTGGGAAATTAGGAAACCCATGACTCGTACCAAGGCCACTGTTCGTCGTAACCAAAGATGCTTAGCTCGAAACCTTCGGTATGAGAGGGGAAGGTCAATAATGAGCACCCCGTTCACCCGATCAAAGATTGGCCTCTACTAAACCATGATATGACTTTTATTTTCTTTATATGTTCATGTTCTGATTATTTAATAAATCCTAAAATGTACTATGTGAAGCTCACAAGGTATAGACTAGTTTGCTCAAATTGGAACAATTCAATTTCATGTTTGTTTTGCAAAGGGTTTGAATTTGCCACCTCAAGTGGGCTTACAGTTTGTGAATTTGCCACTATAAAGTGGGCTTAAAACGTACATTCGTGGAATCATTCCAATTCAAGCAATAAGCCTTCATCCACAAGCATTCAAATAGTTTATCAATTAAGCACTTAGCCTCATGGTATGGTAGGATGCTAAACATAATAAGAAAATTATATACAAGCGGGATGCTAAAGCATAAAAACTCACATATTTACTGACGTCCCGCGAACAGCTACAAAACAGAGTTAGAAAATATGCATGATCTTATATACAAAATCCTAATACAATACACTCATGAGATGCAACTAAAGATTCGGTTTCTAAGATATGACATGTGAAACATTGCAACACTTGCGATAATACACAAAATCATATGAGAATCAATTAAAGCACAAAGATGCAAATTTAGCAGGATCTAGGCATGAATCATGGATGCAAAGTATGGATATGCATGGCATGTCAGATATATACATATGTACAGTTAGGGAAAGCGATTAAAGAATGGGATAGAAAGAAGCGGGGCGGGGGAATTATTACAACATTTTAACTATTACAGATCCGAAGGAGATGAATAAAATAAAAATCTTCACATACACTCAAAATAAAAATACAAAATAAAGAACACCCCCGGCCATTCATCAACTAGCAAAAATCCATGTGTCTTCAATGCCTCAGCCCTATGTACTTTAACGCCTCAGCCCATGTACTCCTTCTCAATGGAGGCCCCTCTGCATTTGTATCATGGTTGTTAATGCCGAGAATGAATGTGACCACTCTGAGAAAAACGTCCATCCTTTGCACTGATCTCTCCCTCAATTTAGATACAACATCTTGCCTTTTACATACCCCAGGAGCATGTGCAATCTCCAAACTTTTCTCAAAATCCATCTCTCACAAATATTGGCCCACCAAGTTCTATTCCATATGTGAAATAAGAGCAAACAAAAGAACCATTTCGCTCCTTTATTAGGAGAGTAACAACCACATAGAGGTGTGCAAACTGCCCCTTTAGTTTCTGAACTTTGCAAAAGATAGGTAACGAGTCGTTGCAATCCCAGTTTGTAACATGAAAGTCACTGGCAAACCCCTACAGTTGAACAGAAAATCAGGGGCAATTGGAACAAAGTTAAGCCGGAAATAATTTGCACTACAGAAAGAGGAGATGAAGTTGATGAAGGGTGGATGCTGCTCATCTTTCCAAACCCAGCCAAATACTCATGCATGCATGAGCATGCATGAAACTGATGCCCATCTCCACCAGAACAACAACACTGGCAACGCACCAGTGTCTACACCATAGCAATGCACTAGTGGCACACAATATCACCATCGACACACTCACCATTTGATCGAACCATCACACCAGCAAAACACGTCGGCGAACCAGATAGTGACGGGGCACACCAACACCAACTAGCACGCACGGTAGAACATTAACCCTGACCCGACCTGAGTATACCAACCATTGACGGATTAGAATCAGACCAGCACTGCAATACCCACCTCGCACGGGTATAACATCAGCTCCGAAACAGATGGACTGATCCGAGGCTTTTTTCTAGACTTTCAGAAGTTGGATTCAATCTGTGTCAACTCTTCATCTGCTACAATACAATGAGATGAGCTACCAGAGTAGAGAGAGAGAAAGAGAGAGAGAGAGAGAGAGAGAGTTCTCACCCCCCCCATCTGTGTGTGTCTTTGTGGTGAAGCTCCATGTGTATATCTTCAATGGAATGGCCAAGAGAATGCCCCGTGTGTGTGTTGAGTTTTTTTGTTTATCATGGCCACCTTTAAAAATAAAAAAGAGACAGCTGTCCACTCACCTTCTTGTATTTTAATAGCCCACCGAGAGATAGAAAGCATGCATGTGTGTACATATATATATTTGTTTTTGTGAGTGTGTTCTGTCTGTTCAGTGCATGTGTTGATTATCCTTCTCTCTCTTTTTTTTTTTTTTTGGCCCCAGCTCCACTCATCCATGCTCTCTCTTTTATTTTATTCTTCCACTCTCCCCTCACCACCTTTCTTTTTCTTTTTTCTTTTTTTTTTTAATCTTTTTCATAAAACTGCCTCACTCTATGATACACCATTTCTTTTGTTTTTTTAAAACTATCTTCTCTTTTTTATTATGCTCCACCCATCCTCCACCATCTGACCATTTTTTATTTTTTATTTATTTATTTTTTATCATTTTCTTTTTATCAAATATCAAAAATGTTTATATCAATTTAGATAAAAATATCAAAAACTATGTCCAACACACAAAATTATATAAAAGTATAAAATACCACAAATTCATAAAATAATAATAAAAATATTTTAATTTGGCTAAAATGGGTGAGATTTGGAATTAAAGCTTCAATTTGATTTTTCTGCAGAGAAATTCATAAAATGGCATATTCTAATTTTCATCAGCGGGTGTTCAAAAGAAAGCGCCCAAGTCTTAGGGCCAGTCAAAATAGGGTGTCTACATTCGGGGAAACCACATAATGGGAAGTCTTCACCCTCCCGAACAAAATAGCCATTCAAGGTCCCCCGGATAGGTCAGTGCACAAGCTCATAACGCTTCCCGGTCTGCTTAGCTCTGGCTCTCCCTGCCATCTCTTTCCCTTTCCTAACCTAGTCCTCTTTGGTGGGCGTATAGCCAAGACCAAAGGCATGCGGGTTATGTGGCACATCAGCCAATGCAGTAACGCTCTTTCGGCCATTCCTTCCCAATCCCATTCCTGGCATGTGTTGGAGCTTGTTCATGAAGTAGATCGATTCGGGACTGACATACAAGCCCTCATCAACAACCAAGATATTCTGCACTACCCAGGCCTCAGCCAAGGTAAACCCTAAAAGGAAAACATCCTCTTCGCCATGCACAATCTCCAACACAGGTGTAGTGACCTCTGGCGGAGGATGAATAGATGAATTCCCGAAGACTATGGCCACTCCTTTCCCATAGGGGTATTTTAGCATTTGGTGAAGGGTGGAAAAGACAGCTTTCACTTGGTGCAGCCAGGGTCGCCCAAGTAGTAAGTTGAAAGTGGCCCGGACATCTAGGACATGGAACTCAATATCCTGTTGAGCTGGGCCCACTTGAACTCTAATCTGCACTGTTCCCATCACCTCTCTGCTTGTATTGTCATATGTCCGAATCACCTGGGCTGTAAGCATGAAATCCGCCAGTTTCAGGCCAATAGCATAAGCCGTGCGACAAGGATAGACGTAGATTCCTGACCCGGTGTCGACCAATACCACTGGTACCCACTTTTCTCGGCACTCCACTGGTATATACAGAGGCTTGTTGTGTGCAGAGCCTTTCTGTTGCAGTTCCTTGTCTGAGAAGGTTAGAGTTGGCGCAGCGCCTCCTGAGAAGACTAATCCTACCAGTTGTTCTGGGGTGGTGTCGATGGACAACTTAGCTTTATCCATCGCCGACAGTACAACCTGCCTATGCACTCGCGAAGCCATAAGCAAACCCCAGATAGGTATATCAGCTTGATCAAACCGTTTAGATCAAACCAATTAATGTGCACGTCCTCTTAATCTTGCTCATCAAAGAACAGCAAATTGTCTATGTCCTCCTCTAGGTTGGCCAGATCATCTAATCCCTGACTTGGGCCATTCTCTTGAACTACACTAACCTCCATCCCAGCTGGCAATACCACTTCCAGCTTAGCTTGATTGATTGGCACAATATAGTAGCATGGGTTGTACATCCCTTCAGATAAGTCCTTGGAGCCCTCGGGCAACGGACTGCCATTTTTCACCAAGGCCAACCTCCTTTCATCTACCACTGTCACCACCATGGATTCAGGTTGGAGTGTAGACATGTTCATCATGCACAAGTCCGTGCTCTCAGGGATGAACACCGCCGATTTAGGTAGGTGGAAAGGGGTGATATATATACTGGGGCCATAAGGGATAGCCAGTGTGTGGATGAGGTTTATATGCCGGGGTGGAGGGACTTGATTACGTGGTGGGAGAGGATTTGTAGTGACGTTGGGTTTTTGGAGAGGTGTTATCACCTTATTGTCGATGAGATCTTGAATCTCATGACGCAGCTTATAACATTGATCAGTGTCATGACCGTGTTACTGGTGAAAAGCATAGTATTTGGCCGGGTTGTGTTTCGGGGGGAGAGGATCGGGTAGAGGGCGAGGCTCTAGTGGCTTAAGATGCCCTTTTTTGATCAGGACCCCTAGGGCTTTGGATAAAGGCATGTAGAGCGAGGTAAAGACCCTTTGAGATTGGGCCTAGCTGGTTAAGGTTTGTGGAGTTGTGTTGGATGTATTGGCGAAAGGGTTGGCAGTTTTGGGTGTGGTGGTAACAATACTTACATCTGAAGGCTGTGCAGAGGTGCTGACACTCGTGGTTGCATTGGAACTGCGTGTAAAGGGCCTCTTGGGCTATTCTTTCTCATCAACGATTAATCCCTATTTCATCGCATCTTCGATTTGAACACCTATCTTATGGAGCTCAGCGAATGTAAACAAAGGCGAGACTATCATCTTCTGTAATAATCTCCCTTGCAGGTTGTGGACCACCATTTTGATTTGGTCCTTTTCAGACGGCCTGATAGTCATCATAGAGGCCTTGGCCCTCCATCTCATTACAAAATTCGAGAAGCCCTCCTTTGGCTCTTGACGGGTCACTTCAAGATCACGGGTTGTAACCTCGATCTGGGTATTGTAGGAGTACTGCATGATGAAGGCCTCAGCCATTTCCTCCTAGCTTCGTTTCACAGAGTCTTCCAACTTTGCATACCAGCTGGCCGCTATACCCAACAGGTCCGGCCAAAAAGCGACAACTTTTGAAGTCTAGTTAGGCCCATTGGCCGCAGGATGTCTGAGAATAACCACAAATGGACCATGGGATCCCCGGAGCCGTCGAACCGGTCTATGTAAGGCATCTTGAACCTGTCCGGTAGAGTTATTGTGGAGTCTGTGTATCCATCTGTAGACGTCCCCGAATGTCCCAGGAGGGAATCCCGTTTTGTTCATTGGGCTCACTACAGTTCAGAACTCAATGTCACGGTCCTGTATCTAATCTCGCAGAGTGCAATGCAAGACTGATGAATCATCAAAGAGTCCAAATCCGGCAAATCGTTTTGAAAAACAGATTTTTAGAAAGAAGTGCCAAACATGGACTGCTTTGCCAGATACAGAGTCGCCACCTAAATATTTTATTTTGTGGGAATTTAGAAACCCTGACTCGTGCCTAAGGCCACGTGTCCGTCATCACCAAAGTTGTCTCGGCTCGGGAACTTGGGTACAATTGGGGAAGGTCACTTCGTGAGCACCCCCGCTCGCTCAATCAAAGATCGGCCTCTACTAACTATGATATCGAGTTTTGAAAACATTATGTGCTCTTATCCCGGTTATTAGCCTAGAATTACTATGTAATGCGCGCAGCATACAAGTATAGACTGGATCGTCTGAGTTGGAACAAAACATTTCATGTTTGTTTTTTAAAGCGGTTTGCTACTCGCAAGTAGGCTAAAATGCGGATTTTGCCACCCTCAAGTGGGCTTAGAAAACATGGTGATTTGCCACTATCTAGTGGGCTTAAAACTCGCAATCAATGAATTGTTCCAATTCAGATAATCCAACCTTCACCCACAGGCATTCAGGCAGTTATATCACATAAGCAGTTAGCCTCATGGCAAGCATGCTATCATGGCAGTCACTCACACACATGCAAGGATACTAAAGCATAAAAGCTTATCGAGTACTCCAAGCCAAAACAGAAGCTAGTTAGTAACATGCATGAATCCTGACTATGCGGAAATGCCTAATGCAACACATGCAAAATGCAACTAAGATAGGCTCGGCTATTCTAAGATGGCATATGATGATGCTACAGCTAACACGTATTCAACTTGAAATTGAAATACAATGCAGTTAGTATGATGCGCCGAGCCTGGTGCATGCAAGACAGATGAATGGATGCAAACATGCGAGCATAAGTATGCTAATTGAAACATGCCCTAAACTAACCATCATAAGCTGGTAAATAAAAGGGAGAAAGACGTGGGGTTGGAAGACATACATCACACACACGCACACTTATTACACAATTGCCCTCGCTCGGAGGGTCCGAATAAATAATACAGTCCGAATAAATAATTAACTACTCTAGCTAATTAAATATTACAAAACCCTAATTAATTAACAAATTAACTAGGAAAGCGAATAAACTAGCATGCAAGCTATAAAATGGACTACCTCAGCTCTCGTTCTGAATGATGAAAGATGCATGCGTGCTCGGGTCGCTTCGTTAGGAAATTCCTTGCGATGCCCCGATTTGCCTCTGTTTTGCCATTGGTCCTAGAACACTGTACAAAACTTCCGAAGGCTGCTGACTAGTTTTTGCTGCTGGATTCCGATTTGCTGCAACAGAGAGCAAGAAAGGGGCATGGCAAAGTATTTTCAACACATGTGTGCATGACCACTCTCCCCGTCATTGCACAAGCTCTAGGGAGTGTAGACCTCGATCCTCGTGCCACCAATCACGCATCTCGATGCATGATGGCCGAGGAGTCGAATTGCACGACTCAATGTGAAATGAATGTACATATCAGCATAACAAGGCCTAAACTCCATCATGGGTAATCCGGAGTGTCGGCGACTGGGAATTGAGACACGTTTCGTCACTTTGAGTACGAAATGCCCCTCGTTTCCCGTGTTTGGACTAACCCTACTCCAAACACAATGCAATGAGATGGCATACACAATGCGACTAACATGCAACCTTAAATGCAATGCAACCTAATCATGTTGGCATGCGAGGGATGATACGCACACATGCAACCTAGCATACGCAATGCTATGGACTGAAATGGCATACACAATGCACATGAACTATATGGCATACGCAATGCACACATGGAGACTAACAATGAAATGATCAAGGCATACACAATGCAATGGTCAATCATGCAACAATCATGGACTAAATGGCATACACAATGCAAGGTGGACTTAAACCAATATAAGTGGACCTCAGCCACACTCAAATCAGTGGCTATATGATGAAAATGAGACAACCGAAATACATGCAAACATGCACGAATACAAAGGACCGATCCTAAGGCACAACATGCAACTCTAACTAAGCATGGCAAAGGATGAAATATGGCATGGAAACACACATTCTCCAGCTCTGAAACATGATGCACAATGGTCCCGAATCATGCAAACACTTCACACAATGCATGCTAGATGGCACAATTACCGAAACTAGTGAAGCGGATTACACTAGAGGTACACAAAGTGATGCACAAATGGAAAGACCAGCCCCAAAAAGACCTTAGGCAGGTCCAAGACAGTGGGAAAGTGGCCTAAAATGATGGCTCAATATGCAAAGAAATGAAGCTCATTCAATGGTCCGAAAACAAGGCATACAAGCCCAACTCTCAAACGCATTTAAAGAGTGAAAATCATGGGAATATGGCATACATGTAAGCTCTGAAATATGATATGCAATGGCTCCAAAACATGAAAACACCTCAGTATATGCATGTAATAGACCTCGAAACTCAAAACTAAGCATGGACATTGAACTACAAGCATGCAAAACAAACATCATTCGACCATGAGACCCAAAAACAGAGCTAAGGCAGTCCAAAATATGCACAAAATCAGTCTAAGGCATGGCCAAAAAGTGCTAGAATTAAGGGCCAAAAGATCATGCAATACAAGCTAGTGAACCATGATTTGCACTACAACTATACGAAGCACATGAGAGCTCACCAAACCAGCCAAAAAAAAAAGTATTCCATGCCAAATAATGCCCAAAAACCCATGGAAACATGGCCAATGCATGCAAGAATGATATGTTCCTTTGAAAGGCCAATAAGAGGGTTATTCAACACATGCATGATAGACATATAAAATGGAAAAACCACCTCTAGAAAGAGGTTATGATGGCCCTAAAACTCACTGAAAAGGGCCTGAAATGAGCCTAGGAAGCATGCAAGTAAAGGCTCCTTTGAAAGGCCATGAAGAGGATTACTCTACACATGCAAGATAGACACCTAACATGGCAAAAACAACTTTGGACAGAGTTCATGCAGGTTATAAAACTCACAAATAATGGCCTGAAATATGCTCAAGAAGTGTGAAAATATGGGCTCCTTTGTAAGGCTAATAATGCTAGAAAACAAGACAAGGGGTAAGAGGGTCACCCCTCTCTGATTTTGATGCTCAAAAACACATAATAACCACTAAAAATCCTCTGGATTTCAGTGGTCAAAAGGGCCAACAAAGCTCACAACAAAGGCCCTAATGCATGGCCTAAAACAAGAGAAAATGAAGCATGCCAGGTGGTAGATGACCCCCAACAGAAAAATAGTCTTAAACAAACATGTTTAGAAGCTCAAAAAAAGACTTTTTCAGTTTATGACAAAGCCTAAATATGCTTGCAAATGGAGCTAAGATGTGAAGCAAAACAATGCTTAAAAGGGGAATAAGAGAGTTACCTTTGTAGCCAAGAAGGACAGCAACTTCTGGACCAAGAAAGTGGCTCCTCAACCTCTAAAAATATGCTCCAAGATGCTTAGATGGATGATGGAGAGGTTAGGTTAGGAGGTGTAGTGCAATGGGGCCAAGAACCTTACACTTTCAAGGCCTAATGGGAGAGATACAAAGGGAGAGTGCGCCTTAGAGATTTTCTGAACCTCATCAATGGAAGAGGACCTCTTCCTTTATAGAGGAGAGAGGCTAAAGCTTCCTTGAGAAGCTTAAAACCAAGCTCAAAGATCCTCCATACACGTGTATGGAGGATCACTTCTGAGGCTTCCAGCTGGCACAACTGGCTAACACTTAGTGAGACAAAAAAGCAGGAAGCTGGCTGACAAGTTCAGGTGGTCGGCCGGCCACTCCCCCTGGTCAGCCGACCAGGTTCAAAAGGGTCAAGCTCAAAAAGTGGTCAGCCAGCCCATATTGGTGGTCTCCTAGGTGAATGCAACTCAGTGGTGGTATGGGAGGCCAGAAAATGTGGCTCAGAAGCCAAGGAGACTAGCTTCCGGACAAGAAAACTGGCCGGCGGGAGAAGAGGTGGTCTCCAAGAGAATTACTGGTCTCCCACCCCCGTACCACCTTCCAAACAATGAAAATAGGGTCCATGCCAAAAATGAACTCACACCGATGCAAAACGAGGGTTCGGGGGTCAAAACGCGCGGTCGGAGGCCCTGAAAACTGACTATTAAGCACTGGAGGTGGCGTGCGACCACAAAGGTGGTCTCCCGGGCCACAGTGTCCCTCTAGAGAGAGGAAACAAGGTGTGTGCCAACAACCGGAGCAAACGGAGAAAGTTAAGCGGTCCCAAACCGAGGCGCACGACCGACGGCTCCGAAAATCGAAAACTAGTCTCCAAACGGGAACAGTGGCCTACGACTACGAAAAGTAGCCTACGGCCACTGAGAGATGGTCTACGAGACCTCTCCCTCCCTTCGGGAAGAGAAAACAGAACCTGGTTCGCAAACCGAGGTAAAGTACAAAAGAGTCCCAAAGTCCGGAGGCAAGGCTCTCAGCCGAGACTCCATAACCTCAGAACGAGCACAACATGCGCAATCACCGAGCGCTCAATCGATGACGTCTGAGTCTTAAGGTTGGTCAAAAATGGGGTGTCTACACCATCCTCAATGTCAGGGATTGAATTCACGCCCTGTGCCCGTTTAAAGAGCTTTTCTAGCTTGTTGATCTTCAGCGCAGTGGGGTCAACCTCGAATTCAAATGGCGCCTTAGTCTGGTATGCTGGTGCCTTGGAGACTTGTGGTGGAATCGGATCTACTGGATTGCCTAAATTCTCTTGGTCGTTGACAGTGACTCTGGGTGCTGGAATACCCGCTGGAGGTGTATGGGATGCAGAGACTACTGTCGGTTATGGTTGTTGTTGCTGAAGCCTATTTATCACGTTCGCTTGGTGCGCGGTGACCTCAGCTTTGCGGGTAGCATCTAGCTGCATGGTTTTTATGGTTTGCTGGAGTTGACGAAGCATGTCTTCCATGCTAACCGGGGGATATTAAGCCATCAGATCTCGCGAATACTCTCTCACTGGAGTAGAGGTAGAAGACTGAGCCTGGCTGGTCGCAAGCAAAGTAAAAGTTGACTACTGGACTGGTGAATTATGCCTAACCCTCCTCCGTCTAGTAACCAGTGGGAGTGAAGCAAACACTGGTTGTCCCCTAACAAGATCCCCGGATCTGTAAAGTCTTCTTACACGGGTCCAGAGTGCTTGGGGGGTAACAAAATTTCCGAAGCAATTGTGAAAAACTTCCTTGCAAAAAGAAATAAAAACAAAAGAAAGCAAGAATCAGAAATCGCACAGCACCTCGACTCAGATACTAACAACACGCAATTGCAATCAAAGGTTGTAGAACTGTACTCAACACTGATTTTTGCCCCCCAAAACTGATACCCAAACTTGCAACTGATACATGCATTCCTGTAGAGTTTCACTCTAACAGCACATAACAGTTAAGTGAGAGCCAAAACACCCCTATGATGGGGTAGGGTTGCCCTGTCCAGGTTTTGTCAGGAGCTAGGGTTCACTATTCACACAAAGTGTTTCACACAATCTTGAATTTGGGTAAGCAACCTGTCTTAATTTGGAACAGTCTCTATGGTTTTCGATATGCAACTAGGCTGATTGGTCAAAAAAATGGTACCTCAGCAAGACTACCTAATATACTTCTCACACCTAACACCGAGAAGTGAAAGGAGGATCAAACGGTATAGCGGTAGTCCAGATCCAAGGGTTGTGTTCCCATCGTGGCAGAGCCTACAACCAGTCAGCCTTTTAGCAAGCTTTTCCAAGTAAGCCTCCGGCAAACTGTTCAAGAATAGCAAATGGCAAACATTGTGACTTAAGCGCACCGATGCAAATGCAAATGCAAATGCAAAAAAAACACATAAGTGTAGATAAAATAACATATCATGAGTTCGAGTCAAGTTCTCTAATTCCCCAATAGAGTCGCTAGAAACTGTAGCTCAGCTTTTTTGCGCCCCATTTCGAAAACTCGAAAAGAGCTCTACAGTTCGGACTCCCGCGGTTTTGAATCTAATCTCACAAGTGCAATGTGAAATTAATAAACACCAACGAGTCCAAATCTGGCAAATCGTTTTGGAAAATTGATTTTGAATCAAAGGTGCCAAAATTCGACTGCTTTACCAGATACAGAGTCACCATCTAAATATTATATTTTGAGAAAATCTAGGAAACCCATGACTTGTACCAAAGGCCACGTGTCCGTCATCACCAAAGTTGCCTCGGCTCGGGAACTTAGGTACGAGAGGGGAAGGTCATGAATTGAGCACCACCACTTGCCCGTTCAAAGATCGGCCTCTACTAATCATGATATGATTTTTTATAAACATTATGTGTTCTGATTCCGGTTATTAGGCTAGCTTTACTATCTGATGTGCACAAGCAAGTATAGACTAATTTGCTCAAGTTGGAACAATTCAACTCATGTTTGTTTTATGAAAAGGGTTTGAATTTGTCACTTAAAGTAGCCTTAAAGTTTGTGAATTTGCCACCAAACATAGTGGGCTTAAAACTGATTTGCCACCAGACATAGTGGGCTTAAAACGTACATTTCTAGAATTGTTCCAATTTAAACAATAAGCCTTCATCCATAGGTATTCAAGCAATTTAGCAAGTAAGCATTTAGCCTCATGGTAAGCATGCTAGATATGACAACATTCACATTCATACAAGTATGCTAAAGTATTGAAAACTCACCTAGTACTCCAAGCCAAAGGAAGACAAAGTTAGAAAAAATGCGTGATTCCTAACTATGTTAAATGTTTAATGCAACACATGCGAAAAATGCAATTAATAGGCTCGGCTACTAATATGGCATATGAATCGATTTGATAACATGCGGTTTAAACACATATTCAAATAAGGTATTGAAATAACAATGCAATTTGAATGATGCGCCGAGCCTCGGTACATGTGAGACAAGATGAATGTATGCAAGCATAAGGTATGCTAATTGAAACATGACCCTAATCTAACCATCATAAGCGGTTAAGTAAAAGGGAGAAAGACGTGGGGTTGGAAGACATGTACATTATTACATTTTGCTCTCACGAAGTAGAGTCCGAATGAATAAAGCTAACTAATTAGCAACTAATTAGGGCTAAGCTAATTAAGCTAATTATTACAAACCAAATAAGAAAGCTAAAATAATTAACTAATTATTATAACACTTGAATGAATTAACTAGTAAACTAACTAATTAATTTACAACACAAATGTAAGTAAACTAATTAACATTTCTAACTATTTTGCCACTACTCCGCCTCGGGAAATGGAAGATGGACATGCTCGATTTCTGCCCGAAAAGACCTCCATTTTTCTCTCGAAAGCACCTGTTTGCAGAGTTGAACATTTCCAAAACCATTCTACTCCACCTTACCAACATTCTGCTGAAGTTTACATCAGTGACCAGCCGGCCATGGATGAATGCTGCCGGCCATCTGTCGGCTATGAAGGTGGCCTGCCGGCCATCTATAGTGCACTACCAGCCATGGATGGTGGCCTGCCGGCCACTGATGCACTGGATCACCATGCTGCAACAGAATACAAACAGAGCAAAAAGAGGGTTTTTCTAAGGATTGTTTGCATAATTCACCTCTCCTTTTCATGAATAAATCCAAGAAGTTGTGAACTTAAGCCACAAACTACCAATCTAAGCAATATCATTGGATGATGGCTTGTGATTCAAGGTGTGCAAGCTCAATGAATGCAAAACAAGACACTCAAGAACCATCACTCTATCATGCATGATCAAGGGCAATGGGGACCTAAGAAACTTGAGACATTTCACCACTTTGAGTATGAAATGTCCCAATTTTCCTTGTGTTTAATTAACGTCCGATTGAACACACAATACACAAGTTATTATCTTGCTCAATTTTAATCCCAAGTTGTTAGTTACTCATTTTAACTTACCAACCATTCATTAATCCAATTATGTCCAAAAGGTGAGTTAGAGTCCTCTAATGGAAAGAAAGCTCAAAACACAAGTTGCTTTGTGTATGAAAGAAGTCTCATACCGTTGGTAATGAACCCCCAAAGGGATTAAATCATTAAGTATGAAGCCTCAATTCCACACTTAGGCAAACAAGTGACTTGAAACAACTTTCAAAGCAAAAAAGAAAAACCAAGAAAAGAGGAAGGTTGCAGAGGTGATTAGTGCTAAAATGAAGTGCCTAAGGATGCAATCAAATCAAACAAAAGGTGTCTAAGGGCCTAAAACACCACCCTTGTGAGGACCTTTACACTACAACCATGCTAAACAAGACTCAACTGACCAAAACAGCCCAAAACATAGCTAAAGCAGTCTAAAACAAAGGCAAAAACATGGCTACGAAATCATGCTAACATATAGAGTTAATTAGGCTAGCAAACAAGACACAAGGAGGGGAGGCTAACCCCTCCAATTTTGAGTTTCAAAATATGTTTTTTGCCACTGAAAATACTCTAAAAATCAGTGGTTAAAGGCCCAAAAAAAGATGGTTTAAAGATGGGAAACACAAGTGAAGAAGCCTTTCAAACAAGGTATAAAGAAGAGTGAACCACCCCTTACCTTAAAATGGCTTCAAACCACAAATTTCAGCCCATTTTGATAGAGTTTTTATAGCCCAAAAATAGCCCAAAAACAGTAAAAAAAGATAGGAAAACAAGTATACAAAGTAAGCCAACAAAGCAAATAGTATACCTCTTGAAGAGAAAAGTGATTCTAGGCAACAATTCAAGCCAAAACCAACTTGTAGAGCTCCAAGAGGGCCTCAAAGAACCTCAGCTCAAAAGTGATCAAGTTTTGTTAAGGAAGTAAAGGCAAGAGTGTAGTGTAAGTAGGAAAAAGTGTAAAGAAATACAAGAGAGAGAGAGAGAAAAATTTTGAGTTTTAAATCTTCTAACCTCAAAACATGAGAGAGGGACTCCCTATATATAGAAAACATGAATTCTATACAAGGAGATCCACCTCTCCACGTGTGGACAGATGTAAGCATCTGTGCAAACAACTGGCACAGCTGGCACAACATATTTGCAGAAAACACTAGTGGCCGACCGATGGCTGGCAAGGCATCATTGATGGCCAGCAAGGCACATCAATGGCCGATAGACCAAAAGCTCTGGCCGGCAGCCTTCATAAATGGCCGGTAGGCCACCAGAGACTGCAGGAGGGAAAGACCAAGACATGGTCCAAAAAGGAGACAAAATGGATGCAGGGTTTGAAAGGTTCAAACTTGTGACGTTCCGCTGAGGGCTTCGAGCGCTCGGCGAGCAATCAGACTCATCATCAAATGTACCTGCAAAAATATCCAAGTGTTAAAGGGCCATCAAAAATGGGTGTCCATAGCTGCGAACTGAAGTAAGACGAGCAACAGGAGCAAATGTTTCCTTATAGTCAAGCCCATATTCTTGAGTAAACCCCCAGGCTACAAGGCGAGCTTTGTCACGCTCAATGGAACCATCAGAATGAGTTTTGAGCTTGTAAACCCATTTGTAACTAACAGTACTCTTTTCAAGAGGAAGATCAACCACATCCCAGGTATGTGTTTTATCGAAAGCCTGCAGTTCATCAGTCATAGCTTGTTGCCAAAGAGAGTTAGAACAAGCTTCTCGATAGGAAATAGGTTCATGGGAGGAAAAGGCAACGGAACTAATAATATAATCACGGAGAATAACAGAAGGTTGCCTTACCCGTGTAGAGTGACGCTCTGGTGGAAGAGGAACCTCAATGGGAGGTGGAGATGGAGAAACCTCCACAAGAGCTGGAGAAGGCGTAGGACCGTCAGCAAACACAAGATCCTCAGGATGGACGATAGGCGTAGGTGATTGTGGAAGCATGGAGCCAGAATCTGCATCAAATTCATTAGAAAACAAGTCTATGGAAATATCGGTAAAGGCTGGTAAGTGAGTGGACTGTGGTAGTTGAAACTTGGAAAGATTGGAGAACATTTTGTGTTCCCAGAAGTCCACATGACGGGAAATATGAAGGCGCTTAGAGATAGGATCCCAACAACGATACCCTTTATGTTCTATACCATATCCCAGAAAACAGCAAAGACGAGAACGAGGTTCTAGTTTAGCGTGTTCATGAGGCTGGAGTAGAACGAAACAAGTAGAACCAAAAACTTTAAGAGTGGTATAGTTAGGAGGAAAACAATACAAGTGCTCGTAAGGAGAAGTGTTAACGATGACAGGTGTATGGACACGATTTATGGTGTGAATGGCAGTGAGGGCAGCTTCCCCCCAAAATTTTTCAGGACAAAAAGAAGATATGAGAAGAGCCCGGGTAGTGTCGAGAATATGACGGTGCTTCCGTTCGGCTTGGCCATTTTTTTGGGATGTGCCTGCGCAAGATCGATGAGATAGTGTACCATGAGCTTGAAGAAAAGAAAGAAAATCAAAATCCAAGTACTCCTTAGCATTATCAGAACGAAAAATCTTAATAGTACGAGAAAACTAAGTGCGGACCATAGCAGAGAAATCATAATAAATCTGCTTAAGTTCAGAGCAATTTTTAAGAAGAAAAGGCCAAATATAGCGAGAAAAATCATCAACAAAAATCACAAAGTATCTTGACCCCCCCATGGTTGGTGTGGGGGAAGGTCCCCAAATATCAGAATGTACAAGATCAAAAGGAGCAGTAAAAATAGAAGTACGTTGATTAAAATGTAAAGCAGGTTATTTAGCAATTTGACAAGATAAACGATTGACATCTTCAAGACGGACATGACCTAACTGACCACTAGAAACCAAAGGTTTCAAACAACTAAAAGAGACATGTCCTAAGCGACAATGCCAAAGATGAAAAGAAGACATAGTAGAAAACATAATAGATGCAGCAAAGGAAGCAATGGAAGCAGCAGTAGATGCTTTGTGTGGAATGCGAAGATGTAGAAGCTTGAACAGACGTCCATGCTTACGGCCTATCCCAAGGATCTGTCTCGTCTGAGGGTTCTGTACCAAACAACCATTAGCAGAAAATGTAACGGTTAGACCAAGTTCACATAACTGACCAACAGAGATAAGGTTCAATTGAAGAGCAGGAATGTGATAAGTATCAGAAAGAGACACAGTAGAAGTAGAGATTGGGCCAATGTGACTAACATATATATGAGAACCATCAGTAGTGTGTATAGGGGGGAACAGAAGATGATGATGAGAAAGAAGAAAACATAGTGGAGTCAGAAGTCATATGATTACAGCATGCGAAATCAAAATACCATGAAGAGTTACCTAAGGTCACTGAAAGAGCAGTAGAGGGGGGAGTACCAAATTTGGCGAGCACCTGGTTGATGATGGACTCAACATCATCTATAGAGAAGAAAAAAGTAGTGGAATTAGTGGAGTGGTGAGTAGAAGAACCCTCAAAGGCAACAACAACAGAGCGAGAACCTTGGCCAGAATTGGACTGATACCTAGAACGAGAAGACTTGGTCTTAGATGAAGCAGTGGAAGGAGCTCGAGGACAATTGCTTTGGAGATGACCTGGAGCAGTCTTGTGACACGTCAAGCATTCGCAAACCTGGCACTGAACACGAGAATGATTGGTTGGCAAGCCGCGGTTGCAACAATAACTGCATAGACTAGATGGCTGAGGAGATGAAGAACTCTGAGATGATGGCGTGGCAAGAACAGAATCCATGGTTGGAGATTTGAGAATCCAAAAACAAGTCTCCTTTGATAGTAGCTCAGTAATGGCTTACTCTAAAGTGGACAAGGGCAAACAATGGAGCAAAGAAGCACGCATATGCTCAAAAGTGCTATGAAGAGCCATAAGAAACTGCAATAGTCGCTGATGATTCCGATAGGTAATAAATAACTGTGCATCATCAGAATGAGCCCATGGAGGTTCAAAAAAAGCGAGCTGGTCCCAAACAGACAACATCTGGGATAAGAAGTCAATGGAGATTGACCGGGTGCCTGGCGCATGTGATGAAGAGTCTACAACAGTTGATTCTGATGAGCATGTCTAGTGGTCTGATAACGTTCCTTCAAAAAATCCCAAATTGCTTTGGCAGGAGAGGCAAAGGAATCATCTTCCTAAAAGCGTCCAAATTGAAGATTGATGGAAGGAACTGAGATAGCCCGGAACCATGTGATAATTTGATAATTCTTACTTTCTCATTCGTCAAGACGGTCATCGAATACAGAGTCAGTCTCATCCTCATTCTGGTTGGGTTTGAGAAGAGCACTAGTAATGATCCGCCAAAGGCGTTTGCCTTTGATGAAGCTAGAGAGAGCTTGGGCCCAACTAACATAATTGGGCCCATCAAGGATAACAGAAACAGATTGGATGTTCTCAGTATGATCCATAATTGCCAAAACGGAGGTTACCAACAGAATCAGAATGCTGGAAAACCTTAGGGATAAGTAGGGCTGATGTCAGCACAGTGGTTGTAATGATGCCAGCAGAGAGATAGTGGCTGAGTAGGACGTCAGCGGCTGATGAGGGCTGACGTTAGCAGCTGAAGATGAAGGTAAACGGATGAGGAAGCTGGGCGAAAGCCGAGGCAGGGGGCACGTGGCTAGGAGAAGCCGGGCGGAAGCTGATGAGGGTTCGGCTGATGCGGAAGCCGATGGCGGCTGGTGCGGAAGCTGAGGGCCGAACTAAGGTTGGATCGGCTGAGGCGGAAGCCGAGGGAAGCTGGCTGAGACGCGTGAGGAAGCGTGTAGAGAGTGGAAACGACTTCAACCAACGCGCTGCTCTTTGGGAGGCGCGTGAGAACGCGTGGAACGTCTGATGGTGGTGATGCTGGTGTCTTTGGTTTCGTCTTGAAGAGGTGAAGAGACTGGTGTAGTCCAAATATGGAAACAGTGATGGACGAGAAACGCAGAACCCAATAGAAACCAACGTGAGACAAAATCAAAACTGCCAGACCAAAAAAATAAAATAAAATAAAATATGTGATAAAGAAGAAGAAGAGACTAGGAGAGGACCCTAGGCTCTGATACCATGTTATGAGAGTATTTCTGATATATTGAATTGAATGAATAATACAATAGCAGAAGCCTGTATATATAGGCTGATAAGAAACCTAGATAGGTACATAAGAAGATAGAGATACAATGAGATTGAGATAAGTATAGAAGGAGATAGAGATAGAGATATATCTACAATACAAATAGATAAGTATAATAATATACAGCTAACAATCTCCAACTTACCCACAATTAGATATGTGATATGAATACCCAAGAAAAGTCAGCGGCAATTGATAGTCAGGTTAGTAAGTTAATCTTCGGCTCTCAGGTTTAAGCCATGACCTGATCACTAACCCGATGAGTTCTTTACAGTTGCAATCCAAGAGTGATGATAACCTGTCCAAATGACAAGTTTTCCACTTTTGATGGCTATTTGTTTGCAGGGAGTGATGAATTGGGGATAAGTAACAATGATCTTAATCCATTCTTGAAGGGGATGAAACCATTTTGCTCTGATTTGATGCTGCAATTTCAAAGGTTAGCTGATAAAATTTCATGGACCGAAATATAGCCAAGTGGGTTCTATGGCATAACAGAGTCGAAACCCTAGTCTTGGATGAATGAAGTTCTTGCTAATCACAAGTTTTGAATGGCTAATCACAAGTTCTTCTGCAAGGTGTTTGTTGGGATGCCTGAGTGGTGATGATATATACATATTTGAGGAAACAAACATAATGTTCTTAAGCTTCCATCTTCTAAAACTTAAGAGCATCTCCCTATATGTTATGCAAACTTCTCAAATTATCTCATATCCATTGAGGTCGCGTTCAAGGGTCTGTCAAAACAAGAAGCATGATATATGTAACGATTTTGACCACAATATCATTTTCAAAAGACTTGAGACACTAACGTAATAGCCATCTCAAGTTGAATACTCCATTATTATTCAGTGTGTTTGTTTAATTTTTTAGATCCTATTTTTTAAAAATTGAGTTTTTATTTTTCATATTTTTTATATTTAGTGAATATTTTAAAAATTTTAAATAATTCTTTTATTTTTTAAAATGTACGAAAAATTTACCTAAAAATCTTATTTTGAGGAATAATAATCCATTTAGTCCCAAAGATCTTCTTATAGACCAATCAGTTTTATTGATTTTAGAAAGGTAATTTAATTTATTATTTAAAAATTAAATTTTTAGTTATACCCTCATTATGTTTCCTTCTCTTTGTTTTCTTTTGTGCTACAAAAGTAATATACATAGTCTATGAGAATTAAATTTGGGATAAATTTTTATATGAGAATTTTTTTTATTTAAAAAACATTTCAAAAGGAGTACAAAAATGACTTGAAATATGGGATCTTTCAAACATTTCAAAATGATGTGGGATTCTTCAAACATTTCAAAAGGAGTACAAAAATCTCTTAGTAAACTTTGGACAGATGTATAATTTCAAACTATAACACTCCCATATAACACTCAAACGTTACACTCTAATGTAACACTCAAAAAATAAATAAATTCTTAGTGTACTTTTTTCAAACGTAACATTTCAATATAACACTCCAAAAAAATTGCTTAGTGTAACAGTCTAATGTAACACATAAAAAAACTCCTTGATGTACTTTTTCCAAATATAATACTTCAATATAACACTCCAAAAAAAAGATATGGGATTCTTCAAACCATTTCAAAAGGAGTACAAAAATTCCTTAGTAAGTTTTAAGCAAATGTATAATTTCAAATTGTGAATGTTACGTTTAGAAAAATTACATTAAAGAATTTTTTGGAATTTTTGTGTGTTACATTGGTGTGTTACTTTTGGAATTATATTGATTGGAGTGTTATGTTTGGAAAAAGTACATTAAGAAGTTTTTTTTTTTTTTTTTTTTTTGTTACATTGATTGGAATGTTACGTTTGAAAAAAAAATACACTGAAAAGTTTTTTTGTGTTACATTGAAGTGTTGCGTTTAGAAAAAGTACAGTAATGCGTTTTTTTGCAGTATTACGTTGTTACGTTTGGGAAAAATGCACCAAAGAGTTTTTTAATATTTTACATTAGATGTTACGTTAATGTTACATTAGAGTGTTAGATTTTTTGTTTTTCGTAATGTGGGATTTGTTCTAAGGGGAAAAATCCAAAACCTTTATGATGCGAATTGCCCAAATGTGTAACTTTACATTTAGAGAAACTCACTTTTATCATTAAAAAATCAAACCCAAACATGTAAGTGGTTATCTTTTGGAAAGTTTACCCATAAATCCTAGTTTTTGAAAAGTTGAACCATTTAGTCCTAAAAGTTTTCTTATGCTCCATTTAGTCCCATTTATACATCATCATGATGTTCATGATGTAAATGAATCTGATGTTTCATTCTATAATTTCAAAATTTATTGAAATCTGATGAACATTAGATGTGTGAAATCTAATGTTTGAAACATTCATCCTATAATTTCAAACATTATTGAAATCTGATGAACATTAGATGTTTGAAATCTAATGTTCGAAACATTAATCTAATGTTTGAAACATTGTAATGGGACCTTTCAGTCTATAAGAAAACTTTTAGGACTAAACAGTGTATAAGTTATTAATTTGGGATTTATTGATGCATCCCCCTTACCTTTTTGTGTAATTTTCACTTTAATAGGACCTTTGGGTTCATAAGAAAAAAATGGAAGACTAAATAGTTCATAAGATCACATTTGTTAATTTATTAGTGCTTCACCCTAAATGTACCTTACTTAGTTGTATCTAAAAGATAAAATATTTGTAAAAAAATATTTTAAAAAATCAATAACTACACAAGAATATGAAAAATGTACTAAATTCTCGTAATTTCTTTTAATATTTTTGGTATTTAGTGAATTTTTTAAAGATTTTTTTTACAAATATTATATATTTTTTTAAGTGTATTTATGTTAGATGTATCTAAAAATTTTTAAAAATATATTTAGAATATTAAAAAAAATCAATAAAAATATATAAAAAATAAAAAAAATTAATTTTTTAAAAAGTGAATCCCAAAAATTTAAACAAAACAAGTTGATTATAATTTCTTATTTAGCTGAGACAACAAAATGATTATGTTTTCTTGTTATATTTGAATAAGGGGTCTAGCTTGTCTCATGTTGAGATCAAGACTGGTCTCGTTTAGTCCGATCCATGTGTCCATTTTTTGGCCTCGTTTTGATAATCTGAATTGTTAATGTGTAGAAATCGTCGAGTACTATATCCCTGTAAAAAATCACATTAATCGAATATCGATAACTATTTGATCATATCATAATTTTGTCAACTGTTTATTTTTTCACCGTTCATTTTTTTAATACAAATCTGATCCGATCAAATAACTATCGATATTCGATCAACGCGATTTTTTACATAGATATAATACTCGACAAGTTTTACGCATTAACAGTTGGAATTATCGAAATGGGACCCAAAAATGAGTAAATAGGCCAGACTGAATAAGTCCAACCTTGATCTCAACATGAGGCAAGCTTGACCCTTGAATAAGTGGGAAATCAAAACATGTGGTAAAAAGATATTAGTAATATTTCTTTTTATCCTTTCATATTTTAAGAAAGGGTAAATTGTAAATACATCCTCTGAAATTTGATTAAAATACGAATTGTCCCTGTAATTTTGAAAATTACATTCTACCTCCTGAAGTTTTTAATTTTATAACAAATCGCCCCTTTTATTAATAAATCATCAAAGTAATTAACTGTTTTTAATAATATTAAAACTATTTTTCAATTAATAATTTAGGTAATTTTATTATTGTATAAAAGAACAATTATGAATTTCATTTTTTTTAATTAATTCTGTTAAATAAAAAATTCTAATAAAGGGACATTTGTAATTTTTCAAATCACAAAGAACAATCTATATTTTAAATAAACTTTAAAGGATGTATTTGTAATTTACCCTTTAAGAAATATTTTATTATTATAAATATTTTACAATTAATCAATTTCTATTCACTAAATTTCACAATTTTAATGAGAAATGAGATAGATGTGAGAATACTCTTTGTCATTATTTATCATATTTTTTCATTATTTCTCACTCAACTTAGGCATCTCCACCCACCTGAGCTTGCTTTTTTTGTCCCAGACTCCCAATTGTATTTGGTTCTGGTTCTGTTTTTTTATAAATTTCTATTGTTCCAAAAAAAAAAAAAAAACTTAGGCCATTTCCAATCATTCTTCAAATATTTTATTAAATTTAAATTTGATAAAAAAAAATAATGAAAATGATGTTCTAACCATTTTATCAGATTGATATCAAATGAAGGGAGTACTATATTTTTTATTAAATTAAAAGAACTTTTATCTTTTCATCAAATTTTGCTAGTGGCCGTTGGTGGATGACTCGGAAGACAACTTGCGTGCCAACTAAATTTTGGGATGAATTATGAATGTTATAAAAAGATTTGATGAAAATTTACTTTTCATCGAATGGTTGACAGGACAACTGTTACAAAAATATATAATATCAAACTATCTGGAAAATATAATTTAAAATTATGCAAACAATTTTTGGGCAAAACCAAAATTAAAATAAATTGACAAAATAATGTAACCAAACTTACAGTACATAAATAGATAAAACCTGATCGAGTCGAGTGTGTGACACTCTTTCCTTAAGACAGATTCGTCCTCCCACCGGTGCTTAGGATTTAACGGACGTCTATCTCCCAGGATACAACGATCAATGTCTTGCACTAGCAGCACTACTATTGCAAGCCTAGCGAACTTTGCTGTGCATGAACTCTCTTTATAGGAAAATTAGACTCAGGCAATATGAAGAATAAATGCAAAGTGAAGAAGAATGGCAATTCACAATCCAAAATGAAGTGAGGGACATAGAATATAAAGACTTCTAAGTGACTCTTCAGAAAAGTTGTGATCCTTCAAAAGGACACACCCTTTCATCTCAAGAGACACAACCATTGGAGTAAATTTAAATTCAAATTCAAATTTTCCAACAATCCCCCACATGAATAAAATTTACGGAATGGACATGCAACAACATGCAGACAAAGAGAGAGTACATTTAAGGAAATACCCTGCATCGGGATAGGTAGCTTTCGGCTTTGAACCGTCCTTAGTAAAAACTTATCGGACTTACTAGCTAATCAGTGGACATGATGCCTTGAACTGTTCAGCCGTTTGTGTAAGCCAAGACAATAGAATTCACACAGAATATCTCCAAACAAAGCTTAGTTCTCACGGTTGTGCCCGTTTTGGCCTTGGGCAAGTCCTGGTGTTTCATGAGTGCTTTAGAAAATTTAGCCTTATCAATTCTCATAGAAGCGGCCCCTTCACACTCATATAGGTGATCCTTATTTCGAGTCTCTTAAATACTCCTCTTGAAAGATACCCCTTTAGGATTTCCAAGATATAAGTAATCATTAAAAGCATAGTTTACCCTAAGTTCCCTGTATACAACACATGTTGCAGATATCACTCTCATCATAGGAATGGATAGGAGTTAGACTCCTTTAGTGATTTCTGGCGAGCCACACAAAACTTAGTTGTCCCTTTGAACTTAGTTCTTGGGATCTCCAGTCATCTAAGTAGGGTTACCATTATGATGACTCTGATGTAATAGGCTTTAATCACATTCCCCTCGATAAACTTTCCCTCATTCGCTCTATGGTCAAACTTTTTGTTTAGCGGCCGCTATTTCTCCGTTTGACCTTCTCAGTTAGATATCATTGAGTAGTTAGTGAATCCATTATATTATCTTTAGACAATATTCACAACTAAAAGCAAATGTCATACGGTGTTAAGTCTTTGATTACATCGAGACTTATCGTTACTCTATGTCACTCCCATTTAAATAATAAACATAGAGTTGTTCCTTCGGAGTTAATGAAACCATTGTTGCTTCTACTCCAACTTTGTCCTATATAAAGAATTTAGATTCTTTGTGGACCTATTATCGGAACCGTTACTTTGGTAAAATCCTCCAAGCACCCCCACATTTTAAGCATTCTAAGGAAATTTAATTCCTCTTGTTGATGTATAATTACACAAAATATTAATACACCCCCACAATTCTGAGATAAATCAGAATATATCATTAATTGGTGTGCTTGAACTAAATAACAAGATGTAAACTGTTTTTGTGAATATAATCACAATACTAATTTGTCTAAAAATAATTAGACTTCATAACTTGCTTTTGCAGTACAAAGAAGTAATGACTAAAACCGGTTGTGGCCACAAAACTTTGTCAAATAACATTTCTTTATTAATTTCTTTTTGGTTACTGCAACCCTTAATTCCAATCTCAACATGGAATATAAATATCAGTGTATAATTACATTTACATCTTATTTGTCTTATCCAGTATTGGTGACTACGTCGACAGTTACCAAAGCGTCTTTCACCCATGAAATATTTTAACTTATAATATTTCATTACGGAGTTATCAGTCACCACACCAATTTAGTCTTTATTCCAAAGAATAATTTAGAATTCATCTTATGTCAAAACATATAAGTTCACATTTTTATCAATACTTTGATAAATAATTGACATCCATTTATGACATCATAAATTGATTGTCAACTCTACAATATATGTAGACATGGACAAAATTAACAAGTCAATCATGCTGCATAATTTTCCAATTAATCTCTCTCCCCCACATTTGTGATAAAACATAAATTAACACAAACAACATGATTCATTTCCAGACAAGTGACACAGTCACAAATAATAACTCACAAAAATATATATGGGACAAAAATGGAATTGTCTCTTTTAATTCAAAAGGTAAATTCCCACATTAAGAAGATGATTCATGGCTAACCAAGTCTACCACACAAGTGAAATAAAGATTGAAGACATCCTATATCTCACCAAATTTGAAGTTACTTTAAAAATAACTTTCAATAGATTATTAAAAAATAATAATCAACACAAAAGATGCCTCAAACTACTTTCAATTAAATGGAAAGACACCACTATTTCAATCATCATGTTTAAACTTTTCCGGTGTTAACGATTGTTAATACTACTATCACAATCAAACAAAATGATTATTTACACTCGAAATATACTTTTCGAAAGAATACCCCACAAGAGATCCATTGATATATCATCATCACAATCACAAATTAATTAAAAATTTCACAAACTTTCAAATAAAATTTAATCTCTCCCACACAGACAAATTACTGGGGTATTATTTGTGATCACTTTGATATCCAAAATAAAGTATATTTTGACATCATCTGCAAATTGATCTTCTCTTATGTTTGGTTCTTTTGACTTGATTAAACAAAAGCATTTTTGTGTTTCTATAACAGTTACAAACTGCCTCTAACAAAACAAAAGTACCACAAAAGTCACAATTCAAATGATTCCCAAAATAAATTGAATTCTGATTGATTCAAAAGCACATATAAGTTATAACCGGAAATGATAAATCTATTTAACAACAGTTCTGAATCACAAAATAATATTTGCCCAAAAATCATAAACATGTTTTCGTTTCTGTCTTAAGATTGTTACAAAAATATATAATATCAAACTATCTGGAAAATATAATTTAAAATTATGCAAACGATTTTTGGGCAAAACCAAAATCAAAATAAATTGAAAAAATAATGTAACCAAACTTACAGCACATAAATAGATAAAACCTGATCGAGTCGAGTGTATGACACCTTTTCCTTAAGACAGATTCGTCCTCCCACCGGTGCTTAGGATTTAATGGACGTCTATCTCCCAGGATACAACGATCAATGTCTTGCACTAGTAGCACTACTATTGCAAGCCTAGCGAACTTTGCTGTGCATGAACTCTCTTTATAGGAAAATTAGACTCAGGCAATATGAAGAATAAATGCAAAGTGAAGAAGAATGGCAATTCACAATCCAAAATGAAGTGAGGGACATAAAATATAAAGACTTCTAAGTGACTCTTCAGAAAAGTTGTGATCCTTCAAAAGGACACACCCTTTCATCTCAAGAGATATAACCATTGGAGTAAATTTAAATTCAAATTCAAAATTTCCAACAACAACTAGTTGAATTGATAAAAACTTACTCTTTACTGGTGGAACATATCATATCAAATTAAATTTTTATTCAAATTTAATAAAAAAATTGTTAAAACGTTGAAGATGTAAGGACTGTCTGTTATAGCTTTTGGGGGTAATTATAGCTTATTTTGCTTTAAAAGTTTGTATCAGACTGTTTAGTGCAGTTTTTATTTATAACTTATTAGGCAGAAATAATTTAAATAAACTAAAAAAATTGATTATTTAATAGTTGAAATACATATACTTTTAACTTTTACTTTTTGATTATCAATTTATAACTTATAAAAATTTCACCAAATAGGCTGTACTTGCTAAAAAAACATAAAAAAAAAAAAAAATCACTTTCTCATCATTTTTAACTAACATCCAAACGGTGGATGAAGACTTGAGACTTGAGAGAAATTATTCATTGTCTCAAGATAAATTAAAGTGTGCCACAACTTAGCCCTTGTTTGGGGTACTTTAAAAAAAAATTAAAAAGTCACTATTATATTTAAGTCACATCATCTTATTTAAGTCACATCACTTCTTTACCACATCACTTCAAATCTAACTCATACTCAATTCATATTTTACAAAAAATCAAAAAGTACATTTATTTAAATCATCCCAAACCACCCCTTAAGTATTATGGGTTGAAATAAAAACTCCTACTTGTTTGTTTCCTTTGAAAAAACAACTGGACACTCGGCTAAGTTTTGATTTGACAAATCATTTGAGCTAAATAATTATAAAAAACAAAAAAAATATAAAATCACAAAAAGACAAAAAAAATTATAAAATTACCAAACTAAAATTTATATACAAATAAAAAGTCAAAGAAGCATTATTTCCAAATAGAGGACAATTTTATCATTCTAATGCCAAAAAAATCAAGAAAATCAAATGAAAAAACTAAACAAACAAAAAAAATCTTAGACTACATTTTTTTAAAAAAAAAACAAAAAAACTAATTAAAAAAGGTCATTCCCAAATGACCCTAAATGAGAATGGCGTGGACCAATGTTGCTGGGGGCAATGAATTCTCGAGACTTCACGGCCAACAACTGGGGGCTTTTTCCAAATTAAAGTAAAATATTAACTTATTTTTTAAATTAGGCTTAGTTTGGACGGAATTCTCAACTAAGTTAAAACGTGGTTACAAACCACAGTTTCACCGTTTTTGTGGTCCTCCCGTGAAAAATTTGTAAAATCGTAAAAGTATGGTTACAAATCACGCTTTTAAAGAAATTTGATTTATACATAAAGTGTGATTCCTAACAACGCTTTTAAATAATTTTTTTTTTTTTATAGAAAACGTGGTTGCAAACCACGCTTTTAATGTGCTTTTAAATAATTTTTTGTTTTTTCAGAAAACGTGGTTCACAACCACGTTTTTACTATTCACCAAGAAAAGCGTGGATGATAACCACGCTTTTAACCGAAATCCAGTTTTAAAGGAAAGCGTGGTTCGTAACCACGCCTTTAGGAGCACCCACTGTTGATTATTATTATTATTATTCAATCCACATTCTATAATTCGCTCAATCATATTGTAGATCTCTATATATAAATTATTCATATAAAATATTGTATTGATAAACAATTTTAGTTACCAAATTTTATTATTTTAATATTTAAAAATAAATTATGTAATTTTGAAATTATGTTTCGCATCCATTATTTTTTTTTTAAAAATGATAAAATTATATGTATGATTATCAAATCAATTTGATATTTACATAAATAATTTATACATAAAATTTTTAAAAAATAAACAGTATGCATTGTCTAAAGAGTAGTGAATTGCGTAAAAAATGTAAATTAAATATTTGCTTAATTTACCTGATATTTTTTAAATTGTTATTTAAATATAAAATTTTAAATAAATTTTTATTTTGTTTTGTTATATAATTCAAATATAATTTAAAAAAGATCGATGATGGACAAAAATAAAAACAACAAATAAAAAATTAAAAATTAAAAATTAAAAAGAAGAAGAAAATAATGGCCTCGAGACATGCACCCTTCCAGAGAACATTTTGCGTAGTTTCGGAGAGATTTTGTCGGGGCTTTTCCCAAACTAAGCCCCTATACTAATTTATTTCCCAAACTAAGCCTACTTTTGCAAAATTTTCGAAACTAAATATTTGGTATTCCCTTAAATTTTTGTTGGCACGAAATATTTAAATAAAACTTCACACAGCATATATAAAGTATCTAATTTGCTAATTACTACTATGAACAGGAAAACAAAATAAAGGTATGACTACAACATTTAGAACACTTACAACACTTTAGAACGCCGTAGCTAATTCAAACATAAGTATCTCACAAAAATAATTTGTGGAAACATTCAACATAATACAGAACATAAAATAAAACGACGAGTACAATACTTAACAGTTACATAGACAACTATTAGACAAACCTTTCACAAACTCATTGTCGAAAGAGTTATTTTAACACACACACAACATATAATTATGAATAACCTAATATAATTTAGTAGACAGATAGACGCCTAATCCTCGCTCAAATTGGCAATCTCAGAGTCCAAACAATCAGAGAGCTCAGGGTCAGAGAGAAATGCAGGTTCGTCCTTGATAGCCGCAGTATTTGGTGCTGTTCCGTTCTTCTTGGCATCCGACTTAAGTATAGATAGTTCCATATTGCGGGCTGACCTACGACACATTTGAGAAATCTCACGTCGAAATCTTTCACATAGTCGATCAACATTATCTGGATCTTCCTTTTGGATCTGAACTGAACGTGCTTTCGGCACCTTCAGTCGATTTTCCCGACATAATCTTTCCATTTGCACTCGCTCTATAAATAGTGCCGGCCACTTCAGAAGTCTAGCGTCTGCTAAACCATATCCTGTTTGATTATCAGATGGATCCTCCACGAAACCACATGGATCTCGATAATACTTGGGCATGACAAAATGTCGCTTTCCAAACCTATCATGATAAACACAAGAGGCATCTAACAAAGTAAATGGTGTTTCATCTTCAGCATCACCACTTCCCTTTCCCGTTCCTATTCCTTGGCATGAATTCTCACATCTTTCGAAGTTCCTACACCCTGCGAGTCCCCTTTCCGTTCCTCTTCCTCATCGTGAACTCTCACCTCTGCGATTCCTACCCCCTGCCGTGAATCTATACTTCATTTGATTTTTTCTCAATAGATGAACGATAGTTTCCTAGGGCGAACTGAGTGGAAAGGTTGTGTGTTTACCATCACTCATTCAGTCCTTTATATAGTTGTTTGTCAACACTATTGCCATGTGGTCGTATTAATGTGACTTAGATGAATTCTGAAATATGAGGAAAAAACAAAGCATCTAAGTCGTGCTGCACAAAGTCACATGCATCACTGCATGTGAGGAAAAAAGTCACAAAGTATATAATTGGCAAAGTCAGAAAGTCACATGCATCACTGCAGCACTGCATAAAGTCACATGCATCACTGCATCACTGCACAAAGTCACATGCATCACTGCATCACTGCACAAAGTCACAGTCATCACACGCACCACTGCATCTGAGGAAAAAAGTCACATGCATCACTACATCGCTGCACAAAGTCACATAGCATCTGAGGAAAAAACAAAGCATACAATTTATTACGTCTGTTAAAGTCACTGCATCACTGAGAAATGTTGGACGTATCACTGCTCCAAGCTACAATTTATTATCGTACCATACCTACTATGCCCATGTGAATTTCTGCAATTCATAATGGGATGAGGGGGTGTCAGAACAAAACAACAAAACAATTAGACCCTTTGTGTTTAAAAAGCCACCCTATGCAACTCCAAATAGATTCATAAACCTTGAAGATAAAATATTATAGAGTTAGAATGTATTGAAGATTAATTTGTAGTAGAGTTAGAATGAATGGGTTTTTCGATGTATAGAACTTGAAAGTGTTACAGGTAAAAACTAGCCTAGTATGCAGATAAGAACAACACCGACTTAATTCAACACATAGTTAACTTGAAATTAAATTGGTCAAATTTCTCCAATTAAATTAAATGAAATATGTAAGGTAAAAAGTGAAATTAAATATATTGTCAAGGAAAAATGAACTGAATTATATTTGTAAGCGAAAAAATTAAATTAAATTTCTAAGCGGATTTGAACTTTGCTTAAAACCTTCAGATATACACTGAGTAGTAAATAAAAGTCGAAATGACAACTCCTATAAAGTTGATGCATAGTTGTTCAGGTCATAAAAGTTGACGTGACAACTCTAATGCATAGTTGTTTACAATAATTTCAAACATACAGCTACCATGTGTAATGGCTTTGCAATGCTTATACATGAGTTATCAATAGGAAGAGAAATTCATAACGAATCTTGACATGTGTACTTATAAATGTAGTGATTTCATAAACTGCAAGTTCATATAATAAATAGTTGAAATACATCCGTAAGTTAGATGAACAACAACATTGTCTTACACTCCAGTAACGAAGATACGACACAACATACAAACATATATGAAAGATAAAGGTATTTGATTTCTCATTCCTTATCTGACATATAGTAGTCAGAGAGATATTTTT
The DNA here is from genome assembly GCA_030407325.1 of Camellia japonica. Taxonomy (NCBI): domain Eukaryota; kingdom Viridiplantae; phylum Streptophyta; class Magnoliopsida; order Ericales; family Theaceae; genus Camellia; species Camellia japonica. The sequence goes on along the minus strand of JAPPVO010000010.1, from coordinate 110,358,726 downwards.
CATTGTTTAAGACATTATTTCGCTCAATCACTGTCAAATCTTTGTTGCTTGTTTCTGCCATTTCGGTGGCTAGCTGAAGCATAAAATGTCGACATCTCCACATCAATATTCTGTTGTTCTGCTTCTTAATTCTGCTAACTGCTTTTTCATAGTCACTCACATTTCGTCTAGCCATGGTCAATGAACGACGATGAGGTACCGGTGCACTAAAGTTACGTAGATCATTAAACAATCCTTCTTGCTCTGTTACCCTGAACGCTCATTCTGCTCGGATACCAGCATAATAATCCTTTGGACTCGAGTACTTTTTGCTCTTATAGTCATAAGTAAATAGAGGTAGCAGCCACACTTTCGGATTTCTTTGACAGGGTGAACTTCCTGCACCTCTTAAAGACATTGTTCATAAAATAAAAAAATTAATAATAATAGTAATTGTAGATATATTACTATTATTATGACTTGAACAAACATCATACTGGAGGTAGCGCTTCAGCTTATTTTGGGAATTTCGGCCAAACTAGGCTTAGTTTGGGAAATAGGTTAATAGTTTGACTTATTTTGGGAAGTGAGCCCCTCCCCCTTGCCCCACAACCTATCGCCACCCTCTAAATGCACTGTTACAGTTTGAAAACCTGGTTCCATTTCTTTTGGTAAAAATACTTCACTCAAAAAATAACTTTTGGAAAGTTTCTTTCATTTAAGACTACTCATCTAGATAGTCTTTTTCTCTTCACATGGAAACTTGGGAATAATCATCAATTATCTTCAATAAGATAGTCAATTTGATGGGTAATAGCCTTCCCCATTGGATTAAGCATCCTTATAATAATATAAATTTTTTAAAATGCTTAAAATGCATCCAACGAGTGGAGCCATTCAAGCACTACCATTAATTTAATTTTATTTATTTTAAAAAAGTCCTAATTAATTTTATAATATGGTAACTTTTGTATATGATTAAGTCACTCTATGCGACAGCAAAACATTTTTTTTCTTGAAAAATAAACTCATGCAAATTGTTGTCTAAGTGCTTGAACCTTGTACCAACTACCAAAATACATAAGAAACTTTGAAGACTAGATCAAATTTAGGCAATTTGTGTTGTTTTTAAGACATACAAAATAGTTCTACAATTTTTCTCATTTTACAGTTGTATATGAATTGAAAACATAAAAATAACTATACTTCTTGTCTTAATTCTTTATTCTCATTGCTCTCTTTTTTCTCATTCTTTTTTAGGTTGGATATGCTTTGTTCATATGATCCTTTTTGAATTCATACACATGTATAGATGTCCTATACAAAAATATTTATTGAATTTGAAACAAAAAGAAATTTTGAATCACATAAATTTTTAATCACACTGTGTTATTGAGTGACATATAATCACATTGTATTTTCAGAATACTAAATAATTTCTCGTTTACTATAGCAAGATCATCTCCATAAGATTAATTAAACTTTTAGTTATATTTTTAACTCTTCCAAAATTTAAATCTTTTTACTTGCTAATAAGTCTTGTTCTATTAAATTTATTCGAGATTTTTTTTCTCTAAAATATTTCTTACAAAAACATTAACATTTAAATCAGAAAAAAATGATTTATTTCCCTAATCTTGCTCCTCCCAATTCCATCATAATGATGTAAAATTAGAGAGACTAAATTGAATAAGAGAGAGGGAGAGAGAGAGAAAAAAAAAAAGAATATAAAACTATTTTACATGAGTCTTAATCACGTTATTGAGATGAAATTAAAAGCCTCAATTGGAAGAATATAGCCTATCTCTTAAACCAACTAGTCAATTCTTTGTATAATCACTTTACCTCACAGTTCAAACAACCTCTTTAGTGGATAAGGTCAACTATGGGTATGGATTATTAGGACCATTTTGGAAAGCCATCCTTTTTTTTGAAAAATAATGATCCCACACATCTTTCTAACCCCCTTAATTCTAATTTCCACCAGTCCTTATCATATGATTGATGTGGTGAAGATTCTTTTCACATTTGAAATATAACATGGGTAGAATTGCCATTTCCCTCCAATCCCATCAAAATAATAATGAAAAAGTCTCTAAATACCTTCATTAAATTTCTTTGCACAATTATAAAAAAAAAAAAAAATCAGATTTTAAATTTTGTAACAAAATAAATTTTTAATTTTGTTAATGTAAATACTAAACTTTTGATTTATTTTTAAATTAAACTAATTGTCTATTTTCGTGAAATAAAATCGATGAAAAAATAAATATTTTAGTTATTAAACTCAATAAAAATTATATTTTAAATATTTTATGTGTATTTACACTGAATTTAATAACTAAAATACTCATTTTTCATTAGTTTTATTTAATAAAAATAGACTAATGATTTGGATTGAAAACAAATCAAAATACGATAGTTTAAATTGATAAAATTTAAAATTCAGAATTTATTTTGTTATAAGGTTAAAACTTTTATAAAAAAAATTATAATTATCCAATTTCTTTTTACACATATTACATGCATTATAAATCTTTTGTACCTTACAAAAAAGCCCCTATACCTTAGAAAAAATGTGTAAAGAAATATTTGATGAGTGTTTTTAGAAGCTCTCAATAAATATACTATACTAATTAAATTTAAATATCATTTGATATATCATCAAAATATTAGTATAACATATAAAAAGTGATACATATTTAATCAATGCATTAATCACATATTGTATGGCATTCAAAATTTGATTTTGTATAAAATTATTTATAATAAAATATATATATGTAATTATTTTAAGTCATCCTAATAGGTACTATAAGGGCATACGTTCATGAGAACCTTCAAAATATAATACATATCATGTTTAGTTGAGATTTCAAAATTTGTTTCCTATTTTATTTTATTTTTTTAAATTAAAACTAGTTTGGTAATAAAAAAAAAAAATAAAATTGAAAAGCCAAGAGCACTCATATATATATTTTAAAATTTTTGGAACAAAAATATTTTAATAATAATAATACAAAACAAATCAAATATACATATAGATACGGATATGAATTCCTAACCCTAGAATTGTCAGAAAAATTCAAACAAAAACTTTGGGTTAGAACATTTTCACAATTCAAAACTCTAATTTCTGATTTCACAATTCAAAACCCTAACCCTAATTTATGATTTCACATTCAATTGAAAACCCTAGAACATTTTCACAATTCAAAACCACAACATTTTATCAATTTAAAACCACAATTTCAATTCACAAAGCCTATTCTACCCACATTGATATCAATTTCAATTCACAACATTTTCACATTCACAAAGCCTATGCTACCAACATTTTCTTTAATTCACAACATTTTCACATTCATAAATCCTATTCTACCCACATTGTATGCACATTCACATTTTCACAAACACAATAAATACATAAAATTCAAACTGAGACAGAGAGAGAGGGATGCCATACCAGCGAGAGAGAGAAACCCGAGAGAGAGCAGAGACAGAGTGTGAGAGCAGAGGGAGCGAGAGCGGAGAGAGAGCAAGAGCGAGAGCAGAGAGTGAGAGGCCTAAGGTCCAAGAAACGTAAGTGTAAAAAGCGTAGTTGCAAATGAGGGGGCTGGTGGAATTTTATATAAGTTGTAAAAGCGTGGTTACGAACTACGCTTTCATTTAAAAGTTAAAAACGTGGTTATCATCTACGCTTTCTTTGGTCAACAGTAAAGCGTGGTTCGCAACCACGTTTTCTGAAGGAAAAAAAAAAAATATTAAAATTTTTTTATTTAAAAGCGTGGTTAGGAACCACGCTTTCTGTATAAATCAAATTTCCTTAAAAGCGTGGTTTGTAATTATACTTTTACGATTTTACAAATTTTTCGTGAGATAATCACAAAAACGGTGAAAGCGTGATTTGTAACCAAGGTTTAGTTTAATTTGAAAATTTCGTCTACGATTTTACAAATTTTTCGTGAGATAATCACAAAAACGGTGAAAGCGTGATTTGTAACCAAGGTTTAGTTTAATTTGAAAATTTCGTCGAAACTAGGTTTAATTTAAAAAATAAATTGCTATTTTATCTTAATTTGAGAAAAGCCCCCAACAACTGTGTTTCAAACATGGCGGCTCTGAAAAGAAATCTCTAAAAAGAGTGACAAAGACACAGAGAGAGACAACATTACTTTTTATCCACATAATCCAAACCTCCCCCCTCAAACTACACTTCACTCACTCAGAGAGAGAGAGAGAGAGAGAGAGAGCATGGAGGCAGAGAAACAGAGCATTGAGCAATTCAAAAATCAAAGCAGGCTTCCCAAATTCGCAATCCCAAATCATTACGATCTCACTCTAAATCCCGATCTGTTTGCTTGTACTTTTTCCGGTACTGTCCAAATCAACCTCTCGATCCTCCAAATCACCAAATTCATCGTCTTGAATGCGCTCGAACTCGTCATCGACCAAGCCTCCTTCACTAACCCCCAGAACCAGGTTTTCAATTTACCCGCCAAATTCGCAATCCCCATATTCATATCTGTTGTGGTGATCAAAGGGTTTTCGTGATTTTGCAGAAATGTGTGTCGTCGGATGTGGTGCTGGACGGTGATGATGAGATACTGATTTTGGTCTTCGATGAGGGTCTTGGTGTAGGAGATGGAGTTCTAGAGATTAGCTTTTCTGGTGTGCTGAATGAACACATGAGGGGTTTCTACAAAGGGTACTTTTTCTTTTTCTCTTTTTATTTTATTTTCCTTCTGCTTGACTTGATTCTTGAGAAAAGGAAAATGCTGAAAAAAAGCTTCGTACTTTTATGTTTGGAAAAATTACAATAATAGTCCCTATATTTTACCCTTTTGTCATTTTTATCCGTACACTTTCAATTGGCTTAAAATTTGATCCTTAATTTTAAATTTTATGTCTATTTGATCCAATTAATAATACGTAATGTTTTGATAGAAATTACTGAATTGGTTGACATTAACTCGTTGAGTTAAGTAAGTTTATATTTTTGCCCTTTAAATTAGGACATATGTCACTTATGTATGTTTTTTTTTATTAAAAAATGAAAAATGTTATGGATCCAAAATAATCTACCAAATTTTTTATCAAACCTCTCACATGAGTGTCAGACTCGCACAAACTCACATGTGTGTAGGTCCCACACCGGTTTGGTAGATTATTTGAGATCCATAACATCACTCTTAAAAAATATTAAGAGTTGTAATCAATTGGATTAAATTGAGACAAAATCATAAATTCAATGTCAAAATTAAGCAAATTGAAATTATAGGGACCAAAATGACACAAGGACCAAAGTATAGGGACTACCGGCGTAATTTACCCTTTATGTTTTGGGTCCGCTTGGATTGAGGGGATTTGGTGAAATAAAAAAAGAAAGGGAGAAGAAAAGAAATTTTTTATTATTAGTTTTTGATGATTAAGATGTAAGAGCATCTCCAGCGCTTACTCAAATTTTTCACCAAATATGAGTCAAAAAGTATCCATTTCATCAAATTTGATAACAGATGCTCCAACGATTCACCAAATTCTCAAACTTGTCCCGGGACAACCGGGTGGTCGACCGGCCGGTTGACCGGTTTGCCCAAATTTTTTTTTTTTTTTTTTTTTTTGAATTTTTTGAACCTTTTTTTTGAACTTTTTGAACTTTTTTCGGGACGACCGGGTGGTCGACCGGCCGGTCGACCGGTTAGGCAAAAAAATTTTTTTTTTTTTTTTTTTTTTGAATTTTTCGAATTTTTTGCTGAACTGTTTGAACCTTTTACGGGTTGACCGGTTAGTCAACCGGCCGGGCAACCGGTTGGTCGACCGGGTCCTCCTTTCCAACGGTCCGGAACAGTGTTTTGATGAATTCATTATTTCGTCCTCAATCTGATGAAACATTTGCTGAAAACTCAATCTGATATCACGTTTGGTGAACCGTTGGAGCTGTGAACAGTAGGCTTTTCATCAAAATTTAAATTTGATATCAGTTTTGATGAACCATTGGAGATGGTCTAAATAGTGAGGGAATTATAGGTTTGTTTGGTTAGTTTTGAGAATTTGTTATTTGAAAAAAAAATAAATAAAACTCATTTCATAAAGAAAATAAAAATATAAAAAATGCTAATTATTTCATTTTTTTAAATTCAAAAATATATTTTTTGTATTTATTTTTGTCACACTAGTTTCTAATTTTTCAAATAAATAAATAAATAAATAATCAGAAAATAAGTTCTGAAAACTCAACGAAATTACATTTTATTTCAGGTTTGATGAGAAATGAAAGTTGTTATATAATTTTTTTCAAAATATCTAAATTGTCCAAAATAGAAAACATTAAAAATAACATGATATATATATATATATATATTCTTTTTTATTTAACACAATTATGAAAATTCACAATCATTTTTTATTTTATTTTCTCATCTAAGTGAGAGACCATAATCATATATATTTCTTTTATCACGTAGTTTACCATATGGATTAGTGTTTTAAAAAAATGATTAAAACTCAGGTAAACTGAGCGAATTACTTGTAATGGTTGGAGACTTGGAGTAGAGTGGGAATTTTAGTGTTCTTGGTTCATATTAGGAGAACTTGAAAAGGAATGACTTTCTTAGCAACCCACCAGAGCCTTTTAGATTTCTATGATATTTCTATACACATGAATTGATATTTGAGTTTTAATAGTACATATATGGATGGTGGAGTGAAGAAGAATATGGCGTCGACTCAATTTGAAGCAGTGGAGGCACGACGGTGTTTTCCTTGCTGGGATGAACCTGCTCTCAAGGTTTATTTAATTGCTTTTATGTTTTTCCATTGTTGCAATTTACAGCTTTAAGTTTTTGGAGCTGAATTAAAAACCACCAAAATCTAGAAAAATTGAAAGGGTTGATTTATCATAATCTATCATGATTCTGCTTGTGCTTTTCTCTTATATGTTCAATTGTGTCAATTTACAAAGAGTTCATCAGTTTATATAGTCCTAAATCTATGACTGAAAAAGGAAATACTAACTAATTCTTATTTACACAATCATGCCATATGTACACAACATGCCATATATACAATATATTCTCACACCCCCGCTCAAACTCAAGGTATTTTAGCAGAAAATACTGAGAGTTTGCTAAGAAGAAACTGAAACCGAGCGGTAGTGTGAGTCTTGGTAGAAAAGTCCGCAAGTTGCAAAGTCAAGGAGACGAAAGAAAGCGAGATAGAGCCAGACTGCAGATGCTGTCGGACAAAGTGACAATCAATCTCAATGTATTTCGTCTGTTCATGGAAGATAGTATTGTGGGCAATTTGAATAGTACTGCGGTTGTCACAATAGAGAGAGGTCGGAGAAGACTGAGATACACCAAACTCAGTCAAGAGACAACGACGCCAAACAATCTTAGCAGTGGAATGAGCCATAGCACGGTACTCAGCCTCAGCAGTGGAACGCGCAACAACAGTCTGTTTCTTTGCCCTCCAAGAGATCAAGGAATCACCAAGAAACATGTAGAAGCCAAAAGTGGACTTGCGATCAGTGACATCACCAGCCCAATCAGAATCAGCACAAGCCACCAAGTTCAAAGAGGAAGTAGAAGACAACAGTAAACCCTGAAATATAGTGCCCCGGAGATAGCGAAGAATCTGAACCAAAGTAGCCCAATGGGTAGAGCGAGGAGCAGAGACAAACTGGCTAACCATATGAACAACATAGGCAAGATCAGAACAAGTAACCGTCATATAGACTAAGCAACCCACGAGCTCTCGATATAATGTGGGATCATCCAGAGGGACACCATCAGTAGAGTTGAGATTAAGCTCAATAGGTGTATCAGAAACCTTAGTATCAGTAAGACCGGCACGGTGAATAACCTCATTAGCATACTTGGCCTGAGACAGAAAATAGCCCTTTAGAGAAGAGGCAATCTCAATACCAAGAAAATACCGCAATGGACCCAGATCATTCATTTCGAAGGTGCAGAAGAGATGTTATGTTACTTAACCTTAGATATAGCAAAAGAGTCAGAGCCAGTGATGATTATATCATCCACATAGAGTAAGAAAGCAGCAAAACCAGCCAAGGTATATCTCAGAAATAAAGCAGAGTCGGAAGCAGAAGGATGAAACTCAAGCTCGGTAAGGGCAGTCTGAAAGCGATCATACCAAGCACGAGCAGATTGCTTTAAACCATATAGAGCACGCCGAAGATGACAAACCTGCCCAGAGGAGTGGAGAAGACCAGGAGGAGGATGCATGTAGACCTCCTCAATGAGATGATCGTTAAGAAAAGCATTCTTAACGTCTGTCTGATAGAGAGGCCAATGTCGAACAGCAGCAACAGAAATCAAGGTACTGACAGTAGTCGTCTTGGCAACAGGGGCAAATGTCTCCTCATAATCAATACCATACTCCTGTGAAAAACCCTTGGCAACCAAGCTAGCTTTGTAGCGCTCGAGAGCAACCGTTAGAATCAGTCTTGACTTTATAGACCCATTTGCAACCAACCAGATTCTTGCCAGCAGGCAAAAGAACCAACTCCTAAGTGTTAGGCCTTGTTTGGGATGTAGAGAATAATCTAAAAAGTCAAAAAGTTACTCAAAAAGTTAAAAAGTTAACACTATTCATCAAAAGTCAACAATTACGGCTGCACAACTCCCAATTCAAATTTTCCTCTAAAAACTAATTTTTACAATTTTTTATTACACATTTTTTCATAAAAAGTCAAAAAGTTAACCCAAACATTCATATTTTCAACCTCACTTTTTTAGTCAAAAAAGACAAAAAGTGCACTTATTTAGTCTTCCCAAACAAGGCCTTAGTCTTCTGTAAAGTAAACAACTCATCCTCTATAGCTTGAACCCAATTAGGATCCTGACAGGCCTCCGTGTAAGACTGTAGTTTTGAAAAAGAATGAATAATAGACAAAAAGGTATTATAGGAAGCAGAAAAACATATATTAGACCAACCCAACTTGTTTGGAGGACGACGCTCACGAGGAGGATATCAATGTGCAGCAGGATCAGAGTCGTCAAAAGTAGAAGGAGTAGCAACAGGAGTAGAGACAACTGGTGGTGGAGGAACCTGGTGACGAGATTAGACCAACAACGGGGGGGAAGAAGAAGCCGAAAGAGGAGAAGGAGCCATAGGTGACGCAGAACGAGAAGTAGGAATGGGCTCAAGAGGAACAGTGGAGATGTACCCATCAGACGGGACCTCAAAAGGAAATGGGTTAATGTAAACTAAATCCTCTTTGAAAACTGGAGCAGTGAGAGGGGGAAGCTGAAAGTAAGACAGATGTTCGACAAAGGCAACATGACGGGAGACATAAAGGCGACGAGAGACAGGATCGTAACAACGGTAGGCTGGTAGCCTTTCTGAGTAAGACTGTAACCCCAAAAGACACGGAGGACAGACCGGGCACTAAGTTTGGTCCTATCTTTGCGGGGAAGAAGGACAAAACAGGCAGATCCAAACACACAAAAAAGGAAGTAGTTAGGAATTTAGGAGAATAAAGCCTCATAAGGAGACCAACTAGAAAGAAGGGGAGTAGGCATGCGGTTGAGAAGTAAAGCAGCAGTAAGAACTGCTGCCCCCTAGAATGGAGTCGGAACTGAGGTAGAGAAAAGAAGAGACCTAGCTGTCTCAAGGAGATGACAGTGTTTACGCTTGGCTCGACCATTTTGGGCAGGTGTATCTGTACAGGAAGTTTGGTGAATGGTACCCAAATTGGCCAAATACTCACAGAACTCATTTTTAAAATATTCCCCACCCAAGTCAGACCGTAACACTTTAATTGTAGACTCAAACTGAGTAGTAATCATAGACTAAAATGTACGGTATATCTGATAGAAATCAGACTTATGAGTCATAAGATAAACCCAAGTGTAACGGGTGCAATCATTAACAAATGACACATAGTATGCAAAACCTCCCTTGGTGAGAACAGGAGAAGGGCCCCAGACATCAGTATAAACTAAAGAAAACGGTGTAGCAGATATAGAAGTACTGTTACGGAAAGGTAAGGCTGTCATTTTGACAAGTTTACACCCTCGACACTTGGTAAGTTGACTAGGAGAAATTTTACCCAATATACCTGACTGAGCTAAAAACCGTAAGCGGTTAGCAGACATGCCCTAATCTGGAATGCCACAAATAGAAAGGACTAAATAGAGAATCTAACTGAAAAGAAGAAAAGGCAGTCGAAGAGGTAGGCATAGGTAGATGCAAGCTTTTCACCACATAGAAGTCTCTAACTCTACAACTAGTCCCAATTTGTTGCTTGGACATCCAATCCTACACAGAATAGATAGAAGAAGAAAAGATAACATCAAAACCAGAGATATCAAGTTGACCAATAGATAATAAATTGATAGATAACTGAGGAACATATAAGATAGATGGAATAGAGATTGTAGACATAGCAGACAGTAGGACAGACCCAACAGATATAACTGACATACCAGACCCATTAGCAGCAATTCTGAAGTAAAGAGAGATGAGGAGTCATATGATGAGAGGCACCAAAGTCAAAAAGCCAGACAGACGAAGAGATACCTGAAGAAGATCCAAGCAAACCTGAATGAAGAGAGGAAACAATGGAGGCAGATGGAGATGGCTGGGAGGTAGACAGTATATGTTGAAGCTGGCTAATCTGAGTACTCAAGGAAGCCAAGTCAGGATCAGGAGTCGGAGCAGATGCAGTAAAATCAGCAGGAAGCCGAACAGACAGACATCCATTCTTGGGACAATGGTACTTCTAATGACCCCTTTGATGGCAGTAGGCACATTCATCTGAAGCCAAAGACATCATAATAACTAGAAAACTAAGAGGTTCAAGTGTATCCAAAATTTTGTAAGGTTAAAATGCAATAACAGATAACTGAGTGGTCAAAGAAGAGTCCATGTTTTTTTTTTTTAATATTTATTTTTTTTTATTTTATTTAATAAAACAGAGTTTATATGAGAGGTATATATTTATACCACCAGATGATTAAATAACAGTGAGAAAGAGAGAGAGAGAACTGGACCAGTCGAAATAGAAAGACAAGCACCGGTCGAAACAGAGAGAGAAGGCAGCTTGATGTCGTTATGACCCAACCTCGCGAGTCTAGCAATGGCGGCGACTCAACTTCACGAGTCCAACGACAGATCACGAACCAGAGGCTAGGGTTTTTGTGAATAGGTCGCGAGGCAGAGAACGAGAGAGAGAGAGAGAGAGAGAGACGAACCAGATGACCAGACGAAGGACTACTCGAGACCTTCGATCGAACCAGACGAACATAGAAGAAGAAGAGAGAGTCACGCCCTACGACTCAGAGACAGCTTCTAGGGTATCGGTTCAGAGATAGCTCTGATACCATGTAAGTTTCTGAATAATTTTGTACATTCAATTGTGTCAATTTACAAAGAGTTCATCAGTTTATATAGTCCTAAATCTATGACTGAAAAAAGAAATACTAACTAATTCCTATTTACACAATCATGCCATATATACACAACATGCCATATATACAATATATTCTCACAGAAATATATATGGGTCTTGAAACAGGCCACCTTCAAGATAACACTGAACGTGCCATCCGAGTTGACTGCATTGTCTAATATGCCAATTGTCCACGAAAAGCTTAATGGGCATCTAAAAACAGTACATTTTGAAGAATCACCAATTATGTCAACTTATTTGGTGGCTGTTGTGATTGGTTTATTTGATCATATAGAAGAAACAACGGCTGATGGTATGCATATGAGTTAAAAGGCTTATTTAAATTGTTTTAATAGAATTTTGTTTCTGTTCCATAGTTTCCCTGATTCTCTTGTAGGGATTAAGGTTCGTGCATACTGCCCTGTTGGTAAGAGTGATCAAGGAAGACTTGCTCTAGATGTTGCAGTGAAGGCACTTGATATATATAAGAAGTAAGTAATTCCAACCTTAATTCGTTGTGAAATAATATTAGAAACTTATGGAGAAGATTGTTTAGGTTGAATCAATTTACCATGTAGTTCAACACATAAGAAGTATGGTAGAGAAAATTGAACATAGATGTGGTAATTGACAATGTCAAGTCTGAGAAAGTTTCCTTTTGCTATCTCAAAAAACAACTTTGATTCTGTTATGTGGTGTACATTATATTTCTGGAACCCACTGTAAATTTTCTTCACTTGTTTTGTTAATTTTGGTTACTGTTTAGGTACTTCTCCATGCCTTACACTCTTCCTAAGCTGGATATGGTTGCTGTCCCCGATTTTCAGTATGGGGCCATGGAGAATTATGGCTTGATCACCTATCGTGAATCCGAGCTGCTCTATGATAATTTGTATTCTACAGCTGTTAACAAACAGAGGGCAAGTGCTGTCTTCTCTTTCATAATTTGATGATTTCAAGATTAAAAAAAAAAATTAAAAAGCACCAACCTTTTTGCCGCAAATATTTTTTTTTTACTTTGAGAATAGAGGTGGAAGGTTTTTGCTGATTATTTTATGTTTACTTCATCTTCATTCCCTTCATAGTTATATTCATAGAAAATAAGTACTAGTTTTTACCAAGGTTTTTCTATTGAATACTTTTGTTCTGCCAGCTTGCAATTGTGGTGACACATGAAGTTGCACATCAATGGTTTGGCAATCTGGTAACAATGGAATGGTGGACTCATTTATGGCTTAATGAAGGTTTTGCAACATGGGTAGTTCTTTAATCTTAGTCTTTCTACTTCGTTGCTTCTGCTTTTTGGGCATATCCTTGGACATGATGTTATATCTGCACTGTCTCCTAATTTTATTTATCCAGGTGAGCTATTTAGTCACTGACACCTTATTTCCTGAGTGGGAAATCTGGACTAAATTTCTTGAAGACACTGCTGGGGGTTTACATTTGGATGCACTGGAAACCTCACACCCAATAGAGGTAAAAATAGGTTTCCTTGAAAGCGTATGTATGCATCACCAGCTGGTGATTTATAATTAACACCCTTTATATGGTTATGACATTAATGCTATGTTTGGTTGAGGGATTTGGGGAGGGATTTGGAAAGGGAAATGGAAAAGGTAGGTGAAATGTGAATAAAACATGCCTATATTTCACCTAGTTTCACACACCTTTTCCCTTTCCCTTTCCAAATCCCTATCCAAATCCCCCAACCAAACACAACATAAGAAGTTTATTTTTGAGAAATAGCTTTTCCATCAACACATTTGATGCATGCTACACTGACTTCAAAGCAACATTTCTGGAGCTCAACAAGTATTGCTGTTTGAAAGTGCACCATGAATTCCAGTTTTGTCCACTTGATGTTGGTGAGCATATATTTGCAGGTGGAGATACATCATGCTCGTTCAATTGATGAAGTTTCTGATGATATAACCTATACAAAGGGATGTGCTATTATTCGAATGTTAATGGATTATCTTGGTGATGACGTTTTCCAGGTGGGAATGTTTCATTTATGAAATTATGAGGATATTGTTTAGTAGTTAGTCATATAAATTACTTATTCATTCTATGTAATCTGTAAATATATAGTCAAATTCCATTTGCAATTTGTCATAAACCTGCGATTGCCTATTAAACATTAAATTAGAGATCCTTAAATAGTATTTCAAATCTAATTACGTGGTAGATGATGCGCTTGCTGAACTGTGGCAGCTATCTAATTTTCTTATCTTAATGATGTGAGGCAGTACATAAATACCCTAAAATATTACAATTATGTTGAGGATTATGTCCTGGATCCATGTTGTCGCTATAGATTAGTAGGCAGGAAAAAGGACTTATATTGCCAGCAAGTGTTCCTAGGCTTTTTCTTGAATTATTATTATTATTATTATTATTATTTTATTTTTACAGTGGCTATGAGTTTTGATATTGCTAGTATTTTGGGTTTTATCCAGAACTATTTTTTTTATATAAAAAAAATAAAGTTTCAGCTAGAATCATTGCTATCTCTCTCTCAATATTTCTTTTGGGTTCGGATTTGGTAATCTATTTATGGGGATTGGATTGCAGGCTGATCTAATATGATTTTTGAACTCTTATTAAAGTGGAAAATTGGAAACTACTTTTGGTTATTTTTCATACTTAATTTATGTCTTCATCTAGTGAACCGCAAAATTTCGTTTCTTTTGTGTGTATTCTTTTTTTCGTTTCTCCTGTTGTCACTTGTCATACCACTATCTACCAAATTTTCAAGTTTTATGCAACAGCAGGATCCTTATTATCGCAGGATTCTAAATTCAAACAGCTTGCTAGCTGTTCATGCAACAATAGGATCCTTATTATTTCTCTAACTTCATCACATTGTCTACAAACAGAAATCTTTAAGTTCATACATGAAGAAGTATGCTTGCAAAAACACAAAGACAGAAGACTTGTGGAGTGTTCTTTCGGAAGAATCTGGCATCCAAGTGAACACAATGATGAACACATGGACGAAGAAAAAGGGCTATCCAGTTATCTCTGTTAAACTTGAAGATTTTAACTTAGAATTTGAACAGGTTTTCTTGATTTATTGTTATTATTATTACTTTTTGTCTTTCTAATTGAGAAGCAGATATAAAAGCATTATGGATCAGGCGGTCACAAAATCATCTTTATATGATTCTCTCTCTCTCTCTCTCTCATGTTTAATAAACATTTTTTTTTTTTTTTGAAATTTGCAGTCACAGTTTTTGTTTTCTGGTTTGCACTCCGATGATTGCTGGGTTGTCCCAATAACTTTGTCGGTTGGTTCATGCAACGTGAAAAAGAATTTTCTTTTAGAGACAAAATTTGGCAAGTTGGATATATCCGGACTGTTTTATTCTTCTGATGGCAATTCAAGCTCTTTTGAAGAGAAGAATCAAGAGAAATTTAATGAAAATTATTGGGTCAAATTAAATATTGGGCAGACTGGATTTTATAGGGTGAAATATGATGAAAAACTCACTGCACAACTAAGGAAAGCTATCGAGGACAATTGCTTGTCTGCAGAAGATAAATTTGGTGCATACTTTTTAAATATATTTGATATAGTAGTTTACTAGGAATCTCGCTATTTTCCTCAACTCATCTCAACAAATACGACATACGTACTTTCCATTTAAAATGTAACTTCCTTTTCGTACCATTTTTCAGGCATTTTGGATGACATGTATGCTCTTTGTGAGGCGTGTGAAGTGCCACTGTCATCTTTGCTTTCCTTGATGAACATATACAGAAAGGAGCTTGATTATATTGTGTTATCACGAATCATTAATGTAAAGGTTTCTACCATATATCTACCATAGATTACTCAATTGATTTTCAACTTGACTTTTTGGTTTTTATATACATGACAGATATGTTCTAATGCTGCGAAGATCTCAAGTGATGCTGCACCGAATTTAGCAAATCATATGAAACAATTTTTCATCGATCTCCTCCTTTTCTCCGCTGAGTAAGAAGATCCACTATATCTGATAAACATGTTTGTATGCTGATTGATTTCAACTAATCATCTTAATTTTGACTAAGAATGAATGATTCATATGCTTGCCCAAGTGCCTGGGTTGGGGTTTAGAAGCAGAAAAAAATTAAATAAATCAACAAATCAAGAGATTTGAGTTTCTTATTTCACAGTTAAAATCATATTTGCTCGTTATTATTTGCAGAAAATTAGGTTGGGAACCCATCCAAGGAGAGAACCATTTGAATTCAATGTTGAGAGAAGAAGTTTTGCTGGCCTTGGTTAAGTTTGGCCATGACCGTACCATTGTTGAAGCAACGAAGCGCTTTAAAGCATACTTGGGTGATCAAAACACTACGCTTCTTCCGGTTCACTGTAGAAAGGTAAACATTTCAAATCGATCATTATACTTAATTCTGTGGACATTTCAAGTGCTGATATTTGGAAATTTTGTTCTAAAGGCTGCTTATGTTGCTGTAATGAGGAATGCCAATACTAGCAATAGGAACGGGCTTGAATCCCTAATAAATGTATACAAGGAAGCAGAGGCGGTGCAAGAAAAGGCCCGGGTTCTGCGTAAGCTTCAATTATGGCATTTTCTTTTGCATTAGTTATATATCATGTCATCTGGTTGAAACTGTTACACGGTCATGGGTAGAACTCAATCCCAAAAGCTAGTTGTTGAGGTGAGGGTGCCCTTACACTTATATACTGCACATTACAATTGTATCCAGGCTATGTGGGATGTCCCATCACAGAAACCGTGTGTGGATTTAGGGTTATATATATTCACATTCTTAACTTCTACAGGTTGTATCGCATCTTGTCCAGACCCCGATATAGTTTTGGAGATTTTGAATTTCATGTTATCTGATGAGGTATCACAACTTTTGTCTAGTACCCTACAGTTTCTGACAATTATCAAAATTTTATTTCCACTATTCTAGTTACTGACTTCATTTTGTCCTCAGGTTCGAGGTCAAGATAGATTGTATATATTACCCGGATTAAGCTTAGAAGGGCGTGAGACAGCTTGGAAATGGTTAAAAGTATGTACATGGAAACTGAGCTACAGATTCAAGATAATAAATGAATAACATGTTGACAGTTATTGCTATAGTGGTGATTTTGGGATTTTGGGAAATATCATGCTATGAAAATTGGGAAAATTGGGAGCCTCTTAATGCGCCCTAAAATTTTGGTTAGACAACCCACATTTAATGATTTTTATAAATACCATTACACCATCATGTAAAATTTCAATGAAGTACAAAAACCCTAAAATTTTTTGACACCTACCTTTTCTCAACCCCCACTCTAGTGGCAACCACCATCACCGTCCACCCCAACTGCCGCCACAGCTCCCATACCACCCCTAGCTTCAGTCAGCCTCCCCCGCCTCTCCTCAGCTCTGGCCAACCCCTCCCCCCACCCCCACCCCTACACCTACTCCTTTTCCACCCTCCAACGCCACCCCCTGCCTCTCCCCTCCTCCGCCACCACCAATCATCAAGATTGAGTAGTGCAGAGCAAGAGAGGACATAGAGAATCGCAAGCCGAGCAGACTGAGAATCATGACGGAGAGAGGGAGAAATTGCGAAGGGGGGGGGGGAGAAGAGGGGGGTTGGGCTGGGGGGTGGTGCCAGAGGGTGGGGTAGGGAATGGCGGGCCACAGGGAGGGAAGGACAGGCAGCTATGAGGAAAGGGGAGGGGGTGGTAGGCGGTGACAGAGGTGGCGCAGGCGTCAGAGGTGGGTGAGGGTAGGGATGGTATTAATTGGGGTGTTGAAAGAAAAAGAAGAAAAATCAAATTTGAGAATGGAGTGTCTTGAGAAATGGGGTGTCCAATCATAATTTTGGAGTGCATTTAAGCCACCCTTGAAAATTACCAAAACTTGAAGAATAATGCTATATGCACTAATTGATATACCAATTAGTGTATTAATAGATGATGTGGTATAATTTTAGAGATTTTGAGTATTTGTTATTTATATAATGGGTAGAGTCAGTAATAATGTCATAAGGCATGTTAGTATACCAATTGGTGCATGCAGTACCACTGAAACTTAAAAATTCGATCAACAAAATGTTGTGAAAAAGAAGGGAAGCCACGGTAAAGTCACAAGTCATTATGAAAACAAAATGCTAGCTATAAACACGCATGACTGATTCAGAATGACTGAAACGTTCCTGTTCAATTTTGATAAAAAGTGGGTTTTGAGTAAGGATTTCCCCCCTAAATTATCGTTCTAGTAATAATTATATTGTTCTAGTTTGTCCTTCCTCACATTGCTGATTGCATGCGTTTTATCTTCTGAATTTTTATTGTTCATGGAGTTATATATATGTTTGGAAATGAATGCAGGAGAACTGGGATTTAATCCTTGAAAAATGCACTGGGCCAATACTTCACTCTTTTGTTAGAGGCATCGTCACACCAGTAAGTAACTTCCCTCAACACACTAACAATGCATATATGATGCATCTGTGTGTGCTATTATTGTCATTTGTACAGTGTCCAATCCAAGTCATTGCTTGCAGCTTACAAATTGCCAAGTTTGAATTTCAATAGATCTTTTTCTCCCTTTGGATTTCTAGAAAACTGGGAACTTGAGTGTGTTTGAAAACTAGTTGACAGTGGTAACTTATAACTAAAAAGAAGAAAGTAGAACCCTCTAGTTTCTAAAATGCTGTTGGCATACATAATCCTTACTGTTTGAGTCCAGCCATGTCCTGTTGATATTCCATGGGAATATTAAACTAGTTTGGTTGTGTTTTCGTTTTTTCTTCATTTTCGTTTTTCGTGTTTTCGAAAATAAAAACAACGGAAAGTTCGGAAACAAGAATTGTTTTAATTTTTTGTGCAAAATAGTTTTTGAAAAATTGAAGACAACTTTTTGGTATTTTCTAACAACTATGTTGTTTTCAGAGAAAAATTTCTGAAAATAGTTTTCAAGAAATGTTTGATGTGTTTTCCATAAAATGAAAACATAATACGAAAACACAACCAAACATGCAAATCATTTTGGAGTACAATGACTTTGTCAAGGAGGAATTATTAAGCAGAGACACCTCAACAAACAAAAATAACAATAACCACTTGAGAAGTGTAGGATTCATTTGGATAATCAGGCTCATCATTGCTTAACATCCTCAGCCTTGGAGTACCCAAATGGAGTCGAAAGAAGTCATTCATATATATTTGGAAGTTTTTCTGATTGTTTTTGCTAAGAGGACGTGTATTTGAAAATGACTAGTTATTTGGATCACTGCTAGTCAACATGTAGGATTATGGTTGATTCAAAGCATTGGCCTTTTGTGTGTCTGTCTTGCTTCAGTTTTCCAGCCATGAAAAGGCAGACGAAGTGGAAGCGTTTTTTGCTAGCCGCGATATTACTGCATTTGCTAGGATTTTGAAGCAAAGCATTGAGCAAATCAGAATCAAAGCGAGGTGGGTTGAAAACATAAAACAAGAAGAATCTCTAGAGGAGCTTGTGAGAGAACTAGCTCGCGTTAGATGATCGCTTCACCCATGAATTAAGTCAATGATATTCACATCGAGCACGTTTAATTAGTGATTATGTGAAGGTTCTTGTAATGAAATCAACCCTGATAATAAAATTTAAATCCCGCGTCATGGAAGGTTCCGCTTGTATAATGGCTGGCCTACTCTGCTTTAGGAGAGGCATAGTCAATAGTGTTGAACACTTGAGCTCTTTGGCTATAACTATTATGTACTATATTGCTTTTGTTGTATCATATACTACTAGGTTTTCTACATTGCTGTAATGCTATTGCTGTTGTGTGAGTTTTTTTTTTTTAACCAAACCCAGGCCATTTTAAAACAAATTCTCAAATCCAAAACAGTTTTTAACTTCTTTTTCAAACCCATGTTTTGTGAAGGTGTGAAAATAAAACGGCATGGTTTGAAAAATAAGTTTAAAACTGCTTGGGTTTGAAAACTTTATTTTAAAATGACCTAAGTTTGGTAAAATAAACTCATTGTGTCACACTCTTGAGTTTAAGATATCCGAGATTTGCTTTGTGCCTGTTTGGTGCAGCTTAAAAGCTGCTTATTTCAGCTTTCAGCTTAATTTAAGCTATTTTGATGTGTTTGGTTTAGCTTATAGTTTATAACTTATAGCTTTTTGAAAGTCAGAAATCAACTTATTCTTTGAGTGGGGCATGAGATGCTTAATTTATAAGTCAGAAATCAACTTATGGTCATAGTTATCAGCTATAAGCTGTTTAGACATAAGCTATAAGCACTTTTCCACAGCTCTACCAAACAGAGCCTTTGTTTGTTTGGTCAATTTTTATCTTTATTTTTATTTTTTGACTAAGAGGCATGTGTATGCTTACAAACATGAGGCAAAAATGATTTAAATGAACTGAAAAAAATTGATTCTTGTTGATAAATTGGAAACGAATATTTTTTAATTTTGCATTTAAATATTAGCTTGTAACTTGTAAAAATAACTACACCAAATAGATTGCAACTACCATATTTGACCTAGTTCTCCATTTTATGCTTTTAAATCTTCTCTTTTTTTAATTTTAGATTTTTTTAACAAATTACCCAATATGACAAAATTTGGGTTTTGATGTGATCCATCACAGGGTTGGACTTTCCAAATTTCACTGCCAAATAAACAAGATAATATATTAGATTAGATTAGAGTATTTTTGAGTACTTGACCAAATCTCAAGCAAGTATTATATTAATGAGAATATTATCTGTAAAGCAACATCACCACAATCAAAACTAAAACCAACTACTACAATCTCACATGACGACACTATACCCATTCTATGGTTATGTTTGTCTGTAATAGTTTAATTGCATAGTGGACATCAAATCATTTGTATTTTCTATGCATACAATTCAGTGATATGGCTAAGAATGGGTTCCTTCTAGCTTGTCAGAATTGAATTAACATTGAATACAATGTTGTGTGATAAATTATCAAAAATATAATTTCATTTACAAGGAAATGTTATCAAGTGTTCCATAAATATTATAATGTTGTGTGGCAATATTATAAATTAATAAAAAAAAATTATAATTAAATTAATAAGATATATAAAAAAAAAATGTCTCTTTAATTTTATTTACAATATTTTATTAACTAATTACCAAATTATAATAATATCATATAAGATGGTGTTACACTTGCAGAAGAGGAGGATTGGTGGCCATGACCTACTTGAAGATGAGAAGAAGAAAAAAAAAGGCCCACTTAAAATTTTAAAATTTATGTAGTTTTGCAAATCAGAATGCTTCTTTATTTTGATTGGAAAAATGGAAGTTTTCTCTTTAGTTGTTTTGTTACTTTTGTACTCTCCCTCTCATTTGCACTAAAATAAAATAAAAATAAAATAACTCTTTGAATGTACAAGATGTTAAAATACATTAAAATAACCTCTAAATATAATTTTTAATATGAAACATGTGTCTAGAACAATGGATGGCTCTGATAACATAAAAAGTCTCTTGATCATATATATTTAATAATGCATAAATTTTATATTTTAATAAAAATTATCAATACCTCCTAATTCAAGATTTTTCACTTTAAATGAAATACAGTCAAAATTCAATTTTTGATAACAAGATTCTTACTCCATCTCTCTCAATTTATCACCAAATAAATATTCATATATTTATTTTTAAAATCAATTCGTGATATTCAACTCTCTCTAAATGTGTATTATCCGACAAGTTATTAGTGATTCAACGTTTCTTGTACTATTTGGCTATGTCAATTTGCAATCATGATAAATTAGTTACTCCAAAATCATAATACAAATGATTTTATTCGTATTTACAATTGTTTAGATAAAAAAATTTACAAATCACTAAATTTTTTGATAACTATCAAATGGCATCATAAAGTCAATAAAAAGTTAATTCATTTGTGTTAATTTGATTCTCAAAAATTTATTTGATACTTTTAATTCGCCCTCTACTAAAATTTCTAGTTCTTCCACCTTGTTGCACATTAGGCCAAAGGAGGGGGCAGGCTAAAATGAACCTCAAATTCAGACACCCGATTGTCATACTTGAACTTAATTGATACATGTAGTTTATGAATAAGCTATCTTTGTAAAGTTGAGTTCGATATAATTAATACTGTTGAGAAAAAAGTAAAATATAACAAAACATCACAACCATATCACTCTTTCTAAAATTTCAAAAATACAAGAGTCATGTGGACTCCAAAAAAAAACAACATAATAAAAATACAATTTACAGCCCTCAAACCCTTACAAAACCTCTCAAAGTGTAGTGTGTATATATATGTCAGGAAAAAAAATAGAAAAAATCAAAATCAAATCAACAAACCTCTAAACTTTTTTTTTTTTTAAAAGAAAGAATAAATTTGAGACCTAAAATGAAATTATAATTAACATTAAATTTGACTTGGGCCTGGTTCGGGCCTTGTTTCTGGGCCTAGATTGGACAAACCGAGCCTTTTTATCGAATTGATTTTCTGAAGCTTAAGCCCAGCCCTGAATTTCGCAATAAACATATCGGCTTTCGTATTCACATCCGGACTCGGACAGAACAGCGGCTGCGCCACCGCTTCCCCGCCGTCCACGGCGGTGGTGGCGCTACCAGACTCAATCGACACTTCGCTTCTCGGCGATTCACCGTCTTCAACATCCGATGAGTCACTACGAGAGCTGTTCATGCTTCCGATCCGAACGTAATCGCCTTGGACCACGAATCTCCAGGCCGGCATTTTGAACGGCGGCGGGGGTGGCGGCGGCGGTGGGGGAATTCGAATCAACGGCGACTCGGATCCAGTCAACGGCGATTCTCCTCCGCTGTTGGATTTTTCTTCGACATTGTTGAAATTGCTTATCTTCACCGGCGAAGGCGGTTCGTGAGCAGCGATCGGTGCAGTTTGGATCGTTGTTTTTGATGGTGGCGGTGGTGGTGGTGGAATTGTGAGGATTTTTTTGCTTTTGCCTTTTTTGGATGAGAACATGTTTTGAAAAACGGAAGGCGGTGGCGGCGGAGGTGGAGGAGGCGGTGGCGGCGATGGTGGTGGTAGTAAAGTAAGAGGAGGAGATTGAAACAGAGATTGAGATTGAAGTAGAGATTCGAAATTATCGACGCTTTTTTGCCTTTGCTTCTTCTTCTTCTTGCTCTGATGGTAGAGTGAGGTCAAGAAGTCCTTAGTTACATTTGCTCCACCGCTTCTTTTCCTATCACTTTTGCTGCTCTTCTTCTCCGATGACATCGACGGCGGCGACGGCGGCCGCGGAGGTGGAGGTGGCGCCGCCGATGTCGTCGGTTCTGATTCATTCTTCACTTGCTGTTTTCGTTTTTCTTTATGTGCGATACTTTCATAGGTTCGCTTTGGCTTCCGATGAACAGCTGGTAGTGGCGGCGGCGGCGGAGAAGTCCGAAGTGGTGGAGTATATGAATCTTCTTCCTTAGCACGAATCACCAATGTATCAACATGAATAGTCTTGCTACGATCAGATCCTTCATCTTCTTCTTCTTCGATCCGTTTCCAACTCCGTCGTCTGCGAAACCGATCGGACTCCGAATGCTGATACGCATCCACTTGAGTATCATCGGAAAATCGCCACCGATCATCAGCGGCAGCGTCCCAAGGCGACGCTTCACGCAGATCTGGATACGAGCTACTGGCCCTACTAGTCCTCCTCAATCCACCAACACCAGATGAATCATACACCGTCCCATGATCGGAATACTCATACCACCGATCAACCGTAGACGAATCCGATTTCTGGACCTCATTTCTGACATTACTAGAAACAGTCTGATGATCCTGATGATGATCTTCATCATAGTTCTTGTTTCGGCTGAGAAATCCGAAGACCAGAGCAAAGAGAACTAGTACTATATTGATCGAGTCCCAGCTTTTCTTCACCAAATTAGGTCTGAAAATTTGAGTAGTGAAAGATAGAATTGAAGGAATGATGAAGAACATGAAGAGAAATGCAGTTACGCATAAGAGGAAAATCAGGGCGCCGGAGCTGAGGAAGAAGGAGGAGGGAGAGCGGCGGCGGCGGCGGCGATTGGTGGAGCTTTGAAGCCAAAATGGCGTCAAGTCTTCTCCATCTTCTTCCATAAGTTTAGAGAGTTTGGTCTGCTTTTGAGAGAGAGAGAGAGAGAGAGAGAGAGAGGAGCTTTTTTCAGACAGTGGAGAAGTGTTTGGTTTGCTTTTGCTTTTGCTTTTGCTTTTCTTTTTGTTTTTGCTTTTGCTTTTGGGGGTGTGGTTTTGCTTGCTTTATAAGGAAATTTTCGGGCTATGTTTGGTTTTATATAAAAATTGATAGTTGCTTGTTTATTAATTACTACTAATCGAATTTAAGGCTTGGTTTAGAATGTGAATTAAATTTTTTTGATTATTTTAGTTTGGAGTTAAAATTTTTTATTTGGGATAGATTTTTTGTCTTTCTATTTTTATTTTTATAAAATAAAAAATAAAATAATTATAGATTTGGTGTGATATTTTATTTTATTTGGTTAAAATAATATTTTTGTCTTATATGATTATTTTAGCCTAAACACTTATCCCAAACCGCCTTTGTTTGGAATATGAATTAGTTTTTTGACTTTTTTTGTCAATGGCTTAAAAAGTCTCATTTAGAATAGGTTTTTTTGACTTTTTTTAATTTTTATGAGAGAAAAAATGAAATGAATAAAATGATTATATGTTGAAGAATAAAGATTGGGACCCCTTTCCTCCACCCCTTTTGACCCCCTTTTTTTTTTTGATTGGTCACTTTTTCTTTTTCTTTTTTTTCTCCTCCTCCAATCACCACCCGCCACGTGTGTGTGGGGTGGTGAGGGTTGAAATTTGAAGGGGTCTAAATCATTGTTGTAAATTGAATGTGATATTTTATCTAATTTAATTAAAATAGTCTATTTTATCTTATATGACTATTTTAGACCAACTCATCTTTCCAAAGGGACCCATAATATCCTTTCCTTTCAAGTCATTCATTTTTACTAACAAATATATTTTAAAAATAATATAATTATAATTATAATTATTAGATTAAAGTAACTTGTTTTAGAATTAGAATTATCTAAAAAAGTACTTCTTCTCGAATAATTTAAACTAAGAGCTCACAAGATAAACCAATTATTCATATTCAAAACTTATAAGATAATCACTAAAATCATCTTCATATCATTTGAGTGTTTGTTTGGCATCGACTTTTTTTATTGGTTTTTTTTATTAAGACTTTTTTAACTTGCTTTTTTTAATCTCGTTTGATTTGATTTTTTTGACTTTTATGAGAAAAAAATATAATGATTATGATTTTAATTTATGTAATTAATTTTATCTTTTTATACATTTTAACCAAAAATCTAAAACCAAACGAACGTGCGTTTGTCACATGGATGGGAAGGTTACACAATTAATAAAATTCAAAAAGATAATATAAAATAAAATAAAAATATTACCAAAACTAACTTCATATACCATTATTCTTTGGAAGTGTCTGATAAATTTCAGAATTAAAAATTAAATGTTAATTTTTTTAAGATAAAGACTATTTGATAGATTGCTGAACTAAAAATAAATTATTTGATATGTATAAAATTAAATTTATTATTTTCAAAATATATGTTTCAATTTTTATATTGTGATAGTGGTGGTGGTAGGAATATAGATGGTAGTAGTAGTAAAATGATAATAGTTCTTATGGTAGCAAATGACAATAGTGATGAAGGTGGTGATAGTAATGGTGGTGGTGGCGGTGGCGGCGGCGGCGGCGACTGTGGCATAATGATGGTGGCAGTAGTGATAGTGGTGGCGACGGCATGGTAGTAGTGGTTGTTGTGGCGGCAGAGATGGTGGTAGTGACAATGATAGTAGCAGTAGCAATAGTGGTGATGGCGGCGGCGGTATGATAGTAATGGTTGTGGTGGTGGTGGGTGGCAGTGGCGGTGGTGAGAGTAGTAGTAAATTTATAATAGTATATATTGATACTTATGTTTAATATTTATAAATTTAATCAAAATTAAGTAAGTTTCATATGAGTTAAAATTTTCTTACATTTTAGCCTAAGTTTTAAAATGCATTTGAGTTTTTAAGTTATATTAATTATGATTATCAAACGGACTTAATTAATTATCATTTAATACATTCAGTTTTAAATGATGAATCAGGTTATCAAACACTTCCTTACTCATATGACTATAATTATTATAGGGTAAATTACACTAACAGTCCCTATAGTTTAAGGCTCGTGTCACTTTGGTTCCTAACTTTTCAATTGCGACACATTTGACCATGAATTTTAAATCTTGTTCCAAATAAGGATAATTGAAGATACCATTGCTTAATTTCAAGGGCAAAGTTGTCAATTTGATAAAATAAAAACTATTTTGAAAAAAATAAATGCCAAAAAAATATTTTTGAATTGTTAGCAATAATTTTTATCCACCAAAGATGAAATTATGTAATGATATAAGATAGAAACTAATCCAAACACATAATAAAAATTAATTTGGTAAAAAAATAAAGAATAATGCTTGGGACCCCCTTTTGGGGGTCACCCCCTCACCCCCCTTTGCCACGTGGCGGGTGGTGATTGGAGGAGCAGGAAAAAAAGAAAAAGAAAAAGAAAAGGGGACCAATGAAGAGAGAGAGGAGTCAAAGGGGGTGGGGGGAAAAGGGGGATGAATCATTATTGAAAATAATAAATAAATGTCTAAAAGATTTATTAATTTTACATAATTTTATCTTTAGTGGGTAGAAATAATTTTTAAAAATTTAAAAATATTTTTTTAACTTTTATTTTTGTCAAATTAGTTTAAATTTTATCAAATTGACGACTTTTCCCTTAAAATTGAATAATGGTATTTTTAATTGTCCTTATTTGAAACAATATTCAAAATTTAGAGTCAAATGTATCAAAATTAAAAAGTCGGGGATTAAAGTGACAAAAGATCTAAACTATAGGGACTGATAGTGTAATTCGTCTATTATTATATTCATTTCGTTGTGAAAGATGCATGTATCCGATTAGGAAAGGACTATGGTATGTACTCTTAAAAAAATTGTGTATTATATGCATTTTATAACTACAGAAAAAATGACATACAGTGAGTGATAACGAAAAAAAAAAATCATAATCAAACACAAAAAAATCATAAATAAATATCTCAAAATAATATTATAATTAAAATAATAATAATTTTAACTAAAGAAAAAAATAACGTAGCTATATGTTTTATGGGGTTACATGTAATAAAATTTTCCATTAGATTATGAATGCAGCAGAATAGCCAATCTGAAGAGTTCAATCCATTTTAGTAGGGAAGACCATTAAACTATAGTTTTTAAGCAGTGTTTTGGAAAGTTGATTAAAAATTAATTTTTTGATTTTTTGACTTTGATAGATAAGAAATGTGAGGGGTGATGTGATCTAAAGTTAAAAACTAAAAATTATCTTTTTATTTGTTTCCCAAAAGGTCATTAGGGTTCGTTTGGGAAGTGGGTTGGCTTTTTACCTCCGTTTGGGATTTGGGAAGTGGATTAGCTTTTTGATTTTTTGATTTTTTGATTTTTTTGACTATTTTAGCTTGAGCTAAAAAGCTTGGTTTGGAAAGGACTTTTTGGCTTTTTTGATTTTTTTTGTGAGAGAAGAGTGTAATGATTATGGGTTGGATGTGATGTTTTGTTTGTTATGGCTAAAATAGTCTATTTTGTCTTTTGTGACTAAAATAGCCAAAAAAACTCTTGCCAAACGAATTGATTTTTTTGACTATTTTTGCATGGGGCTAAAAAGCCTAGTTTGGAAATGATTTTTTTGACTTTTTGTGAGAGAAATAATATAATAATTATAAGTTGGATGTGATGTTTTATCTTATTAAACTAAAAAATTTATTTTGTCATTTTGTGACTAAGGGTTGGTTTGGGGTATCCTAAAAAATTGTACTTTTTGTCTTTTTTACGAAAAGATGTGCAGAAAAGTAGAGAGGTGATGTGATGAAAAAAAGATAAAAAGATGGATTATATAGTATATGCCAAACCAACCCTAAAATAACTCAAAACCCAACCCAACCCAACCATTATTCCCAAACAAAGCCTAAATCATTGCTTAAAAGTCCGTTTATTAACTAAACAAACTTATTTTTGTTAAAACAAAAACCTAAACTCATTTGACAATTTCATTTTTCATCAAAAAAATTCACTTTAGTCACTTAAAAAAATCATTAAAAAAGTATAAAAAAAGAATAAATAATTAAAAATGTACCAAATAAATTAATTTTTTGATGTATGTAGTATTTAAGCTTATTTTATTCAATAAATTAGTTTTTTTAATTAAGAAAAACCTTAATATAACAAAGTACTCAATGTTTATTACTTGGGTTTGATGTGTTATCTTATCTTGTGTAAAAAAATAAATAAATTATACATATACAACATCAACTAGTATGATCTCCATTTTCATATGAATATGTGAGAAAATTATACGTGTCTCTATTATTAATAATATTCACTCTGTTTTCATTTTTAGAATTTACTTTTTAGAAAATTTTATTTTTTCATTTTTTTTATTTTTTTGTTTTCACTGAATTTTTTGTAAAATATTTTAAGCAATTTTGTTTTTAATTTTTAGGCACACCTAACATAAATACACTTAAAAAGTATAATATTTTTTTAAACAATCTTTAAAAAATTCACTAAATACCAAAAATATAAAAAAAATAAAATAAAAATTCAGTACATTTTTCATATTTTTGTATATTTATTAATTTTTTAAAATATTTTTTCACAAATATTTTATTATTTTTATACATCTAAGTAAGGTGCATCTAAAAAAGTTAATATATATATATATTAAATTTTAAAAATATTCACTAAAAATAAAAAATCAATTTTAAAAAATTAAATTCAAAAAATTGAAATCATATTCAACTAGTTTGGTTTTGGTTTTCAGAAAACACTTTTAAGAAAATTTTATTTTTTTATTTTCCGTATTGTTTTTGTTTTTAATGAATTTTTTAAATATTTTAAGCAATTTTTTATTTTTTATTTTTAGACATAGTTAACATAAATACACTTAAAAGTATAATATTTGTGAAAAAAAATATTTAAAAAATTCACTAAATATCAAAAATATAAAAAAAAAAATTACAAAATTCCGTACAATTTTCATATTTTAAGTATTTATTAACTTTTTAAAATATTTTTCATAAATATTTTACTAGTTAGATACATTTAAGTAAGATGCATCTAAAAAAAAAATTATTTAAAATTTTAAAAATATTAATTAAAAATACAAAAAAACAAAAAAATTGATTTTTAAAAAACTAAATTTAAAAAATTAGAATCAAACATACTGATTATTATTATTATTATTATATAATAATATGCTTTAAAGTGGAGGGGTGATGGTAATTGAGTGTGGGGGCCCTTTTTTCATCTTTTTGTTTAGTGCATGAGAAAGTATGACTTATATCCTAAGAAAAAAACACATCAATCGCATGATTTCCAGCTTTCTATTAAGAATGACAGCACAATCCAGAATACAACTATTCAAAACTGTCCAAATCTATGTTATTATACTTGATAATGGTTTAGGCCTTAAGCACATGTTAATTGTTTATACTACCATGACAAAATTCAAGGAATAGAAGATTTTCTCTATTTCTTTAAATTATTTTTTATTTTTTATTTTATACTTTTTGAATTGAAATTTTTTAGTATTTGAATATACACACTTTGTTTGATCTTCTAAATTTATTTTTGAAGTGGATGTTTTCTACACTTAAATATTTTGTATATTTTTCAGGCCCTCTCTACATTTACAATTTTTTTAAAATATGATCTAATGGATGTGGCGTGAATATTTTGAAATAGAAAGAACCTCGAGATTTTTAATCATTTAATGGTTGTAAATGTATTGAGACAGAGATTGAGAGGTTTGGACAATAATCTCAAAAAATGTGAATATTTTGAGAACATGTATCTCAATATTTCCAATTATCCAATAATTGTAAATGATTGAGACAAAGAGATTAGGGAATGAAGTGCAATAATTTCAAAATATGATTAAATGGATGTGAATATTTTGAGACAAAAGGTAATTAAAAGTTTTCAATTATCTAATAATTGTGAATATATTAAGGCAGAGGGACCCAAAAAAAAAAATGAAAATGAGAATGAGGTGCAATAATCCGAAGAGACGTGGAAAATTGTCAATTATCTAATAGCTGTGCTCAAATTTTTGAGAAGTTATTTGGTGCTCCAAGAGACATGGTCATGTGACGTCTCAAACTGAATATAATTGATAATTTTTATTGGTGATAAGGAATAACAAGGATCATAACAATTAATTATTAGTTATATAGTGTTATTGGGAGTCGCAATAATCAATAATTTTCCCATGAGGAGTGCCTTATACTCCCAGTGGGGGTCGCATCCCCACTGGCTGACAGTCCAAAAAAAAAAAAAAAAAGTAATTTTTTTCGCCTAATCATAGGCTCCACCTCACTGGGGGTCGACCCCCAGCGGGGGTATAATGCATTTTCGATTTTCCTATAGTGGAACATAAAGATAACATTTGGAAATAGGATCTTATGTCACCAATTCGGCAAAAATAAGATTGAACAAATTACACTAATAGTCCTTATAATTTGAGATTCGTGTCACTTTCGTTATTGACTTTCCAATTTAGATATATTTGATCATGAATTTTAAATTTTGTTACAAATAATGACAATTGAAGATACCATTATTTAATTTTAAGAAAAAAATTGTCAATTTAATAAAATATAAACTAATTGATAAAAATAAATGTTTAAAAAATATTTTTAATTTTAAAAAAAATATTTTTATCCACCAATGATAAAATTATGTAAAATTGATAAAAATTAATAAAAATTACATGATTAATTTTTAAAAATTAATTCTACATGATCATTATCCAAACATGTGGGAGCCGAATAAATAGAGGAACGAAATCTGGTATACCCGAGGAGCCGGGAACTGAACGGCTCCATTCTGCTCAACTGGGACGCCGAATACGTTCTTAAGGCCGAATAGACTTGAGAAGGCATATCAGGACAAATGAAAGAATAATAAATAAAAAGTAGACTCTGGCCCGAGGCCCAGAGAATGGATATAAATACAAGAGTTTCAGATTTGTAAAGGTATGTAAGAATCACTTCTAAAAAACTTAGTGAACAAGCTTTCTTGAGGAGAAGAACTGACTTGTCCGTCGAAGTGCTAATTCCGGCACCCCCGACCGGAGTATTTGTATCTTTGCAGGTGACTAGCTGAGGATCATTGGCGTCTTCCAGGATCTGAAGAGTATTTCCAAACCACTTCCCCACAAAACACATAATTAAAATTAATTTGGTAAAAAAATAAATAAATGTCTAAAAGATTTATCAATTTTATATAATTTTATTTTTAGTCGGTAAAAATAATTTTTAAAAATTCAAAAATATTTGTTTGACATTTATTTTTGTCAAATTAGTTTATATTTTATCAAATTGACAATTTTACCCCTTGAAAAATCTAATGATATCTTTAATTATCCTTTAAAATTCATAGTCAAATGTGTCACAATTGAAAAGTCAGAAATCAGTGACATAAATCCCAAACTATAGAGACTATTAATATAATTCACATAATAAGATTATACATTATGTTCAGTTTCTTAAAATAAAAAGAAAAATAAAAATAAAAATTGGACAGGCTTGAAGTGGGGGTGAGTGATTGAAAAAAAAAATAAAAAAATAAAAAAATAAAATCTGACCAATAAAATGCCAGTGGGGTGCTGGGGTGACCCCCACTGGGTCCTAGCATAATTGATAATTTAAACAGTGCACACCAGTTAGGCTCACTCACAATCATGCATTCCGCGTTAAGGGGCCCTTTTTTCTCTCATCATCACATGTTACTTGTTAGCATCTAACTTAGCATTCGATTGAGATGGGGGTTGAATCTTTAATTTTTTTAATTTTAGATTAAAAAGTTTTATTTGAGATGAATTTTTTAATTTTTATAAGAGAAAAAATTAAATGATTATAGTTTGAATATGATATTTTATTTTATTAACTTTTTAATTTATTTTAATTTATTTTTAAAATAACCAAAAAGTTTAATGCCAAAAGAAGCCTAGTTTCTAGAATAAAATAATAAACATGAAAAATGAAAGCATTACTAATTAACTAATTAATTAAACAAAAGCATAAAAGAAAGGCTTATTTTGGGAAGTGGGTTAAAAGTCACTTTTCAATTTTTAATCCACTTCCCTCTCTCACAAAAAAAATCAAAAAAATAGCTTTTAACTATTTTTCCAAAACATCTCAAAGTGATTGAAAACGCATACTTTTTATATACATTTGTTAAACGTCTTAATCAAACTTGAAAACTTGTTTCGTAATTCAAATATAATGTTTTTGACCAATCATAAATCAATATATTTTTTATTATTCTTTAATTATTCACACAAAATCATAAATTCTACCTTATTTATTAATCACAATATACCTGGTGCATGGTGCCTGGCACCACCAAATAACTTCTCATTACATCCTCTCCACCAATTGTGCTGTGTGTAAGCCAAGATTTGGGAACTATTACATGCTTGTCCCAAGCTTTTTCAACTTCAACATTAATGGCCTCGTTTGGCAAAGGTTATTGTTTGCTTTTTGGGTTAAATTTTATAAAAAAATAAAATAAGTTAAAATAGTTAATAAAATAAAATGTCGTATTAAATTTATAATTATTTTACTTTTTTTTCTTACAAATATTATATTTAATTACAAAAAAATTCAATCATTTTTATAAATACAAAAAATTTAACCTATTAAAATTATCAAAAATTAAAATAACCTACTAAAATAGTCAACTTTACAAACATTTACAATGAAAAGCCAAAATGAAACAGTTTAGCCAACAAAAAGTTTTTGGATTCATGGAGCATTATGTGATATTCAAATGGAGGATAATATGGAAAATGACAATTGGTCATTAATTTATTATTTATTATAATAGGTATGAAATTAGTTATAAATATTGAGAAAATTATATTAAATTAGACAAAATCAACTATGG
Source organism: Camellia japonica (assembly GCA_030407325.1). Classification (NCBI taxonomy): domain Eukaryota; kingdom Viridiplantae; phylum Streptophyta; class Magnoliopsida; order Ericales; family Theaceae; genus Camellia; species Camellia japonica. Next base: position 110,326,263 of record JAPPVO010000010.1, on the reverse strand, counting down.
CTTCATTTGATTGGAGTTTAAAAGCCAATTTATTAGCCTACAAAAAGGTTTGTGGGTTTATGGAGCATTTAGGTGTGATTTGGGGTTTTTTCTTTCACCGATTTTTTTTATATATTTTTTTATGAGATAAAAAAAATTAATTATTTAAAAATAATTTTTGTAATTGTATGAAAAAATGTCAACTTCCCAAATAATCCCTTAGAGTAATGTTAGAGATCTCAAAAATTCTACTAAAATTTCTACCAAATGTCTCGCATGGGTATGAGACCCACATAATATAAGTCCCACGTGAATCTCACACCCATATGAGACATTTGGTAAAAAATTTGATTGAATTTTTGAAGTCTAACATTTTTGAATCCGTTATTATGTGATGATATTCAAGTGAAAGATAATAAGGAAAATAACAATTGGTCATTGATTTTACATTTTTTTCCAAAATCTCTGATAGATTATTTATAAATATCAAGTAAATTATATTAAACTTGACAATTAACTATGACTTCATTGGTCACACACAGCTTCTTTTTTTTTTTTCTTTCGATTTTTGGTCACACACAGCTTAAAAGTCAATTTATTGACTAATTTTTTTAGTTTATTTGACAATTTTTTTCGTCAAAAAGCCCACTTCAATATTTTTAAAAAGTAATTATAAAAGTCACACACACACCCCAAAAAAAAAAAAAAAAAAAAAAAAAAAAAACCAGAAGTGTCAAACAATTACTAACCTAGGATTCCTAAAATTTGTTCCTTAAAATGAGTGTAAATTTTAGATGAAGACAGCACCTTTCATCTTTCCCACTTCCTTTTAGGACCTTCCCTTCAATATACACACTCCACACATGGTAGCAACTTTAGGGGGTGTGTGGTTTAATCATGAATTTAGGAAAGAAAATATAAAAATGTGAGAAAAAAATAAAACAAAAATTTAACTTATATTTCATTTATATTTTTTTCACTTTTTTCATTCTATTTTAAAGTTCTTATTAAAATATACGATCCAAATACAACTTAAGAGTAATGTTAATTATTAAAGTGTTGCAAAAATTATTAAATAGTTCCAAGTATCTAGGTAGGTCATGCGCACGTTATAATATTGAGCGCTTTATATTATTGAGCAGACACTTAGCTATATTATTGAATAGATACTTAGCCATGTAATAAGCCGAACCAAACATGGTTGGATATTTCTCTTTCACTAGGGTTTATGTGAGGACTTCACCAAAAATAGATTACCTACTAAAGAAAAAGGTTTATTGGGAATAGCGCCGTAAACGAGTCGAGCCGAACCGAATTTTTGAATGTTCAAGCTCGTTTATTAAGAATTAGTCGAGCTCGAGTTCAAGCACAAGCCCGAGCTAAGCTCTAGTCGAGCTTCAAAAATCGAACTCCAACTCGGCTCGTCAAATATTTGTTGAACTCGAACTCGACTCGAGCTCGCACGATTACATAAATGAGCTGAGTTCGAACTCGAGTTTGAAAAAAAAATTGGCCAAGTTTGGCATCTACTAAATAATACAAAAAGTTAAAAAGTCACTATTCTATTTAAGTCACATCATCTTATTTAAATTACATCACCTCTCTAACACATCACATCAAACCCAATTCAAACCCAACCCATATAAGCCAATAAGTCAAAAAGTGCACTTTTTTAGAATATCCCAAACCAACCCTAAATTTAAATTAATTTACTTATTTAGGGGTGGTTTGGGATGTTCTAAGTGCACTTTTTGACTTTTTATGAAATATGAGTTGGGTTTAGGTTGAGTTTGAAGTGATGTGGTAGAGCGGTGATGTGACTTAAATAAGATGATGTGACTTAAATAGGATAATGACTTTTTGACTTTTTTAGTACATAACAAACAAGGCCTTAGATTAAAAAAAATATAAAATTATGAGTAAAATATATAATAATACGTATATTAATAATAAATTTCATCAATCAAATATGTAAATTTATACAAACACCAAATATAAATAAAAAAATAAAAAAATTATTAAAAATTTATTTAATATATTATTAAAAATAAATATTAATTTATTTATTTTTATGTTTACGAACCTTGTCGAGCCAAGCTTGACGGTACTTGAGCTCGGCTCGATTAATAAATGAGCCTAAAAATCGAGCTCGAGCTCATTCATTTAGTAAATGAGTCGGACTCAAAGGAGTTTTAAATGAGCTAAATTTAAACTGTTCATGAACAACTCAATTTGTTTACATCCTATTTGAAAATAGTTAAAAAGAGGGGGAAAACATTTAAAAAAAAAAAAAAACCTGCGTTCTATCAAAGCCACATCTGTGACATCATGAAAAAAAGCTTCCTCAGCCAGGCTGGATTGCATCTATGTCATACCATGGAAAATTCAACATCCAATAAAACAATATACATTTGCCGTATTAGAGCAATCTGCAAAACTTTGTAGTAGTTTTCCAAAGGGCATTTTCACAAGAAATGACAATTCAAGTCTATCAAGTAAGTTTACAGTTTTCAAGTCTATCAAGTTATTATCAGAAAATTCCATCCCAGTAAAGTAACCAAACACCTCCTTAGAATTCAGCAAACAAATTTACACTGTACAAGAAGTCTTCCTTCACGCCACTTCCAAATGAAAGTGAAATGAGAAATTTCATATGAGTTACCGACATACAAACATCCCAATGAATGGGATTCAAAACGTAGTTCTGTGATACACGGTTTGTATTATGTACAACATTGGAGTGCCTTTTGTGACACCGATTGATGATCCTTTTGTGACACCGATTTTGTTTCCTCGTCGTCCAATAAGAGTACAAGAAAGCATCAGCTCACAATTTTCTCCAAGGAAGGTGACGCATAGAGAGTAAGAACAAAGGCGGATTGCAGCAACAAGGATTATAGCAGAATAACAGCTACTGCAATCAGCACTGCTATTGTACAAATTGAAGCCTGCAATAGTCATCACATTTCGTGTTAAACTATATATATATATATATAAAGGGCGGACAAAAGGGGAATGTACTACTTTGTGTTGTATTATTGAAACTCCCGTAATAACCCATAGCACCATGCCATGTCACATTACTGTTTGGATTCTGAGTCATGTCTGCTTGGCAATAGCTAAAAAAGCCACATTTTTTTCTTAACTTTTTTGTCATTAGTGATTTTTTCAGGTTTGTCTGACCTAGAAGGATCTAAAGACAAATACTGAGGTGGGTAATTGCTAGTTCAGAAAAATGTTTTCCAGAACAAAGCATGTATAAACAGTCAACATCATCTTCAATGTGAGAACAGAAAATCTACTGATAGTCAGTGACAATCCCAGAAGGACATCTTGCCCTAGTCGCATTTTACCTCTGCCCTAAAAAAATTTCAATTTCATTTATAGTGATGAAGTTATAAATATTGGTACAAAAGCATGATGTATTATAGCAGAGATCAGAAATTGAACTAATGGTTTAGAGGAGATGAGCAGTAAATAGATGCAACTCCTGAATGTGCATGCGTGGAAGATAATAAAATTAATCCATGGGGAATAAGAATGGAAGGGTCCTTTCCCCAATGCCAAAATCAAAATGGAGAAAAATACACTAATGAACAAATAAACACGAGCAAGACACTTACAGCAACTGCATTAGCAGCAAGTCCTCCTCGTTCCCTGGGATCCTTGTGGTAGTATTTCCCGAAGTAAAGAATTGTGGCATAATACCACATCAGTGGAAACACAAACCCAAGCAAAAAACTGTGAAAGGAAGATATAAGTGCATGTCAGGGGGGAGAGAGAGAGAGAGAGAGAGAGAGAGGAGGAGGAAGAAGAAGAAGAAGAAGAAGAAGAAGAAGAAGAAGAAGAAGTGGGAAACTCACGAGAACCATCCTATTCCACAGCCACAGCAAGGAAGGCGTTTGTCAAACTTTCCCAATTGGTTATTTTCCACATCTCTTATAAGGATGTAGTTTCCATTCTGTTGCTCCCTGACATCAGTTGATAACCCTGTGTCCATGAAAAAGCTATCAATCACCTAGCCTAGTAATGCCTGATAATAGGAAATACATTTTGCCACAACTCTTAAATGATAATAATAATAATTCTGACATCTAATGTTCAGCAATAAAACCAGAGTTATACCAATGATGAACCATAATAATTGAGCCATTTCCAGCGTGTTAATTGTATGCCTAAGGCCATCTCCAATCATTCACCAAATCCATCATCAAATTCAAATTTGGTGAAAAATAAGTGCTTTTTGTGCTCCAACGGTTGCACCAAAACGGTATCAAAATGAGAAAATATCAAAAGTTTCACCAAACTGAGGATGGCTCGCCCCTTTTACCAATTTACTGTGCGTAGCCGTTGAGTTGGACCCACTGGACGACCGGCCGGATGTCCCTCCAAATGACCGCTTTAAGACAAAAAATTGTGAAAATTACACTGATAGGTCGACCCACCAGTCAACCACCTTAGCATTTTTTTAAAGCAACAGAAATGAAGGCAAAAAAAAAAAAATTTGCTCTTACTAATCGACTGGCTGGTCGACCTCTCGGACGACCCTCTCTGTTTGATGCACGCTACAGTAAACAGTTGGAGCTGCTGGTATCAAATTGAGAAAATTGGCTTTTTTTTACTCAAATTTAGTGAAAAATTTGGTCAACCGTTAGAGATGCTCTAACAGAATCGTATTTCTTTTTACTCGATGTTATTTGGTCATATCCAAGTAATTCCTTAGAATGAGAGGAATAGGAGATCTTTTGACAGTAATGAGAGTTTGATTTTTAGCTTTAAATGATTTGTGCTTTTCTACTTGTATTTGTGGCTTAGAGATATTTTTTCAATTTCCTTATGTGGTTTTCTTGACTTTTTGGGGCAGTTGTACATCCCTGTAGATATATAGGAGAATATACTTCTTGTTTTTTCTATACATCTGGTGTACAATGTTACACCCCATTTCGTGGCACTTATTTTCTAATAAAAATTTCACTAGGCAGGATGGGAGAATGATTGGCAGCTCACACAGGTATATATGGAAAATGAAAACTCAAGGTCAATTAGGTCATGTCATTTCATATCAATCGTTCATCAACAATGGCTACAAAGTATCTGTAAACTATTTTACTATAATTACATACACAACTCCGACAATAAAATGACCAAGAATGATCAGAAAATGCTAAAACTAACAATCAATAATGCCAGAAAAAATCAGAAAATGATAGACCACTAATACTATGAATGGTTGATGGTGGGTGGACAAACTGTGCAGCCTTCTGGGAAGCTGCGATAGGCACTGAGCTGGTGTACAAACACCAAAGGTGGAGAGAGAGAGAGAGAGCAAAGCTACTAAGCTTGTCGGTGAGAGGAAAGCATTCTGGGTAGATACACTAGTGTCGCACGTTTGACTGAAGACAAAAAATGACAAGTGGCTTCTCCTTTTTGGCCCAACAATTTGAAGATGGCAGCCACCGCCAAAGGCGTCGAATACTCAGAGGGGCCTAGGGGCCTCAGCAGCAACAACAGTGGTTAGGTGAGCTCCTCCGCTACTCGGACATAGTCTGGAATTGTCTTACTGTAGAAATTTCTCTCTAAAAGACCGGTAAAGGCCTTATTGAAAAATGGGATGGGCCATCTTGACAAAGATGAACCCTTAACCTTAGACACCAAGTCGCTAGACTCCAGTGATCACGCAAGAGGGTCACAGGGTCACAAATGTTCCATAACCGTGGCACCAACCCCAAGTATAGCTCGTAGGAGATGTGCGTTTTGATGTAAAACCCTCGGCTGACCCGAGGAAAGACATCGAAAGGAACACAACGAGATGAGCATGCTTAGTCGAAGAATGAACGTGCTTGACACGTCTTGAGGATTAGTCTTGGAGGTGAGGGATGGAGGCATAAGAGGGACACACATGAGTGGAGAAGTGCTCAATCAAGTCGAGGGTGACAAGCATGTCATCTTCAAGGCAGAGAAGGCAATTCGCTTGGCCTGGCCAAAGGGTGCCCCAAGCATGCCTAATCAAGCAGATTAGGATTTGCCTCTTGAGTGTCCCTCGGCACCTAGGCATGATGCTATGTTAGCCTTAGTCAGCATAGCTCCACCATAGAGGGGAGCATGTGGAGGTACTTCATGGGTCCACATGTCATCTCAAAAGGCAGATACATGGATCCAAGCCTTTGGAGATGATGAAACGGTGAATATGTGGCACATAGGAGAACCTACTACATGCACCCACAACCACAACAAATACAAAATGCTTTCCAACAACAACACAAAGCCCTAGGAAGAAACAAACATAAAGCATAAAACATGCTCGCAGTCTATTACCCCATGTTCGTACACCAATTCAAATAAATGTTAGTTTGAAACATGCCAAACATATTGGTTTAATAAACTATATGCTAATCATAAAAAGGGGAGCTTAATTGCATTGGTTGTATTCCATAGGCATTTGAACGGGCAAACAACTTCCAATCAAGTTTATGTAAAATAAGAATGACAAAAGGCTTGTCAAAGAAAGAATGAGTAATTAGATTGAAATAGCTGCAAATGTTTTCCCACAATTTTAAAACTAAATTTATTCCAATGTCATTGAGAACAAAAAACACACGTTTGAAATTGTTATGCATAACACATAAAACATATACATTTCCATAAAACTCCCCAAATAAAACCCATCACTTATTAGAAAGATGATACTACAACATTAGCCACCACAAACTACAAAAACAAGGTCCAATACAGCATCACTACAAATAAAACTAATCATAACAACAACACAGCAGCAGCATTAACTACACTCCTAGAATTTACATTGAAGTGTCTACAAACATGCCAAAGACGAGCCAAACAAAAAATAAAGAAATAAAGAAAGACATGCCAAACACACCAGGTCCTAGTGTAAGTGTTCTGCAACCACTCATGCAGAACCATAGAATGTTGCTTTGCCATTGCAAACCATTCTAACGATTATTTCGATATAGATTCTTGAATATCACCCAAATTTCCATCAAAATGAAAATGTTATGTCTATCACTACCCAGTCCACCAAGCAAGTTTGCATGCAACCCATTAACCAGCATGAATTGGCTATGCTGATAAATAAATGTTTTAGGGTGCTCCTATAAGAAAATGCCATGCGACTTTTAAGATGAGGCCCTAAGATCTTTCAAAAAACTAGTAATACTGTAAGCAAACAGTAGGCTATAACGAATGGTGCAATAAAAACCATATATCAAGGCAAGTTGAGTACTCTGATCCATGTATCCAAAGGTAAAGAATTAGGCAAATCGTGTCACAAGCTCCTCCGATTCTTTTATAGCACCTGTTACATAAAATATAAACTAATTAAAGCAACTTTTGTAAAGATAATAGATTATATTAATACTAGGATGATATGACGTTTCCAAGTCAATAAAACCTAGAACATAAGAATTAAAGCTCATTTAGACTATAACCTCCACATTATAATATAAGACACTTGCAAAAAGATGACAAGGGTTATGAGAAGACACAAGTGCCCCATTAGAAGAAAAAAAAAAAAAACTTTTTTACTTAAAAATTAAGCCAGAATTCACACTAACAACAGCATTGCATTACATACGAATAGACCCTAATTGTTAATGATGATAGTTTCATTTATAATGATATCTCTTGCAAGGTGTACCACCCACATAAGCCACCAACTGAACAACCTAACTATCCCAAAAATGGCAGCTCTTTGCTGCAGCAGTGCAGAAGCATCAATAAAGCAGGGTTACAAGGTGATCTTATTTTTCCCTAACCGACCATGTGCAGGTTTGCCCTAAACTGCTTCAATCAAAATTTCATTTCTTACATTTAAAGCAAAATTTACAACACGCTACCAATATGGGGTTGATTACTTCTCCAAAAGTGCTCCCTTTAATAGGGGAAAAGATCAAATATATGATCTGATCCTAATAAAGATGCAAGCAAAATCTTGCCATCATATGACCATGGAAGCGTGAATTCTAGTGTACAAATTATGGCGTAGCTCTCTATCCAGTATCTCATTTCATCATTAATGCTTCTGGTAAAACTCAACTTATTAAGAAGCTCATTCACTACATAAAAAGAGTTTCTAATGAACATCATCTATGAATGAAACCCATGATTTATGCCACAAAAAATCTCTCATTAAAACCCCCCCAAACCCTCATCCTTTATTAAAAATCAAACAAAAAAAAGGAGGGGCTTCAACCAAAACCCACAAAAAGCTGAATCAGAATTACATGAAATCAAACAAGAACAGCTCCAAGGACTACCGGGTAAGCATGTAACACTAACAATTCTATCAAAACAAGAATCCCCAATTCGCATCCCTTTCAATTAAAAAAAATGAATCAGGAAAACTTGTAAACAGCTTCCTAAACTCCCAAACCAAACATTCAAAACAAAACCCATGATTTATGCCACAAAAAATCTCTAATTAAACACCCCCCCCCCCCCCCCCCCCCATCCTTCATTAAAAATCCAAATTTTAAAAAAAAAAAAAAAGAAGAAGAAGAAGAAGAAAAGAAAAAGAAAAAGACTCCAACCAAAACCCACAAAAGCTGAATCAGAATTACTTGAATCAGATATTCCAATCTTATACACCCAAACAAACAAAAAGATAATCAAGAAACGGAGAGAGAGAGAGAGAGAGAGAGTGCCTGTGTAAGGTTTAGAAGAAAAGCAGGAGAGAGAAGGAAGGAAGGAAGGGCGATGAAGAAAAAGCAGCTGCAGGAGAGAAGTGCTTCTTCAGTCACCCACGAACTGAAAAGACACACACACCCCCCCACCCACCTGCATACCACACACACTGCACTAGCTCTCTCTCTTCTACATGAACGAGAAAGCTATCGGGTATGGTAAACGCCGTCGTTTGTGTTGTACTTTCCCAGCCTTGTTTGGGTAATCTGAAATAGACAGGGCTGCAATCGTTTTTGAGTTTTTCTTAATTTTCTTTTCTTTAAAGCGTGGGACCAGACCAGGGCATCCATCTATGCAAGAAAGAAGGTAGTTTTTGAATTCTATGGCCCCGTCTGTTCCAGAGATAGAATGAAGAGGATTAATAGTGAGGAGATTGTTAGTAAGGATTGTTTATTTTCAGAGATAGAATGAAGAAATTGATAATGAGAGGATTAATAGTGAGGAATTATTAAATTATTTTTATATAAAATAATAAAATAAATAAAAAAATATAAAAATTAAACATTAATATTTTTTAAAAAATTCCCAATATATAAAAAATAAAAAAAATAAAAAAATTTCTAATCCCCTCACAATTTTTCTAATACCATCTCTACCTCTTCACTATGAATCCTCTCCCCAAGGGTATTAGTAATATCAAGGTATTAGTAGTACTCTCCTCATCTCTCAAAACAAACAAGGTATTAGTAATACCAAGGTATTAGTTAGTCCCAAGGTATTAGTAGTCCCAAGGCTATCTCTCAAAACAAATACCCCATATACTAGTCCCAAGGTATTAGTAATCCTAATCCCCTTGCTATAACCCCAAACAAACGGGGCCTATGGGAATTTTGTCCCTTTGTCAAAATAAGAATCGTCAGATTAATTTAATTCAATTCAATAGTGAATAATCTTTTGTAGTTCAAAAGTTTTTTTGTCTAAGTGGTTCGACTGAACAAAACGACGTTGCTTTTGGTATTTTTTTCCTTTTATAGCTTGAGAGGCATCACCGCCATCACCGGTGCCATCATCAACAGATCTGTGTATACACAGATAGATTTGTGTGTATATACATAGATCTGTGTATCTCTCTTTCTCTATGTGTGTATATAGATCTATCTCTCTCTCTCTCTCTCTCTTTTTCTCTGTTTTGAGTTATCTGAAAAGAAAAAAAAAAAAACAGAGGATGTGGTGCTGTTTGTTGTTGATGATGATATGTTGTTGATGTCAAAACGTGTTGATGATGATGTGGTGTTGTTTGTTGTTGTTGTTGTTGTTGTTGATGATGATGATATGTTGTTGTTGACGATGATGATGATATACTCTCTCTCTCATAGTTCCCTTTTCTCTTCTCCTCTTTCTCCTTCTTCTTTTTCATCTGCAGAGAGAAAGGAAAAAAAAAAAAACTGCCTAAAACGACGTCGTTTTGGGCAGTCGAGCCACTCGGGCCAAAAGAAATTCGAGTTACAAAACAGAACTGTTCAATAGTTAAAAAAATGTCTAAGAGGCAAATTATTTTTTAATAGTTGAGATTGTTTATTTAGATACATCCTACGGTGGATATACATTTTCTCCTTATGTTTCTTCTTCCCTTCCATAAGAAACAAATTATCTTTTAATGGTTGAGATTGTTTATTCTCATACATCTTACGGTGGATATACATTTTCTTCTTATGTTTCTTCTTGCCTTCCATCCCTTTCTCTTCAGCTAACGCTCTCTCGCTCTCTCTCTCTCTCTCTCTCTCTCATTCAAAATTCAAAGTTGAGTTGTCTCCCTTATCTCCCACTATGTTTGGAAACCTATGACAGAAAAAAAAAAAAAGAAGAAGAAATGATTACTTAAGTTATAAGAGAAAATAAAAGAAAAGAAATATTTGTGATCTCTCTCATTCTTGTTTGGATAAGTAAGAAATAAAATAAAAAAAAATGATTATGATTTCTCTCCTTCTTATTTGGTTAGATTTCGGGAAATTCTATTTCCACACACTCATCTACCTCTGTCCACACACTTAATGATTTATTTTTTTATTACAATTTTATCCTAAAATAAAATTACTAAAGTGTACTCATCTTCTCCACCAAAACTCTAATTTCTTCATCTCAGAAAGCCGGTGGTGCATATACAATAGGGTTTGAATTGCCTTCTCCATAGCCAATTCTGCAAATGGGTATCGAAGACTTTGCTTGGTTTTGCAGATGCAGAAGACTACGATGAGTATGGTTCGAACCCAGATGAGAAACAGCGAAGAGCTTGATTGCTGTTAGAGACAGAGCAAATCCGTGCATGTTCATGAATCAATAATCAGTGATATCGCAACCGAAGAAGACTCCATCAAGGCGTCATTTTGTGGCTGTGGAACTGAGAGAGAGAGAGAGAGGGAGAGAGAGGGTGTAATGGACTTTTAGACCATAAGTAGGGAGGATGGATGTATCCCTTTATCTAATTCGATTTGTTTGATCCAAATTTACAAAAATTCTGATGAAGATTCGAAAATTCTCAGAGGACTCTGTTCTGCTACTTCTACTTTTTCATCATTATCAACTTATTATTCTTCTTCTTCTCCTGCTCATCCATTCCATTCATGGATCACTACCCATTTCATTGCTTCATCCACATATTCATCCTCTTCCTCCGCATTCAACTCCTCATCTTCCCCGATTCAATGCAAAGGTCTTGACCTACTCGTCAAGGTAATTTGCAGGATCTGTAATTGGTGTTCCATACATACAGATGAGAGTCATTAGGCGAAGTAGAAGAGCTCTCAAACTCAATCAACTCATCAAAACCCAATTTGGAACTCAAGAGAGAGAAAATGTTGCCGAAATCAAGGAGATGAGGGTAATATGGTATTGTAAAAAAATTGGGGTTGTGTATTGAGATTAAATCAATATATTTAATTTGTGTGTGGTGTATACTGAGTAAATGATGTGTATTAAGAGAATTGTGATGTGGAAATAGAATTATCCTTAGATTTCATAAGAGAAAAGAAAAGAAACTGTTTTATGTTATATTACCAAAATAACCTTTTATATTTTGAGGATATGAGTGTCAATCACTTTATATCTTTTATTTTTACAATGACAAAATTGATATTATAAAAATAGAAGAATCTGTTGGTTTCTTTTCTTTTCCAATCTCCCCACTTTTGGAAAGATTGAAAATGAGAATTATAAAAGAAATGGGATCTCTCCGTTTCTCTTAATTTCTCCCAATTTCTCCTCATTTCTCTCCACTTAAATTATTCAAACAAGTGAAAGACTCCATTTTTTTTTCTTCTCTCTCCAAATCACTCAATCCAAACATAGTGTCAGAGCTTACTCTTCATCTTCAATCTCACTGGCAATGGTCACAGCCTCATCCCTATTAGTCACTCATTCTCCCGAAAACCTAATACATATCAGATCAACGACTTCACAGATGGTGGGTTTGATGGGTGCTAGCCTTGTTAGATTGGTGGGTCCAAATCGACGACATCGCAGCAACAGATCAGAGGGGAGGATTTTCTTGACCTTAATCATCAGTTTCTTAATGCCCAATAGGTCAACTCTCTCTCTCTCACACACACACACACACACACACACACACACACTCACAGTTTTTTCAAGTCAGATTATGGGTGATTAGTAGCCAAATTAGTAGGGTTTTCTTTGCAAAGTAAAGGTGATACTCTCATCTCTTTCTTACTTAATAGATTATTGTGTGTATATATATTGATTACAGATTGTTTTTTTTTTTTTTTTTTATTACAGAGATCATCAATTGATCATAGTGGAATAGAGAAAGAACAATTCCCAAAATCAAACTGTGAGTATTGTTTTTATTTAATTTTCTAGATGCATGTACGATTTTGGATATACTTTTATGGGACTATATCTATGTATAAAGCAAACCCATTTACTTTGATTTTGGTAGGAATTTGTGTTACTTTGATTTACTTTGAGTTACTCTATTGAATGGTTGTTGTGCCATTACTATTGTTTGGTTGCTACTAAAATGTTCGATAACCATTCTATCTTCCTTGCTTATTAAGTGTTTGATAAAATGTTTCAATGGAATTTCACACACAACACACACACACACAAAAAGAAAAAACCGAGAGATTAAACTTTATCTAAAACATACTTACCTAAAATAATATAATTTTTTTAAAATAGAATATAAAATAATATAATTTTTTATTACTGGTGCACACATAATAAATTGGCAATTTATAATCTATATAACAAGGAATGGGGGTTTTTGAATCTGATGGGACTTTTGTCTTATGTGTCAAAATGTGGACATTAGATTGATTCAATCTAAGGGCTAGAAATATAAATTGAATCAAAGGCCAAGAGATAGAAAGAGTTTCAAATTTTGAAACTCCATCTACTGGCCTCTCAACGCCTCTTCTCATCTCACCTTCACTCTCTCTTCCTCTCAGCCATCTTCTCAGCCTCTCGTTCGCAAGACTCCCTTTATCACGTCAACTATCTCTTCTCTCAGCCATCTTCTAAGCTGTTTTAGGGCTTTCTTCGTTTCTGGAAGACAAAGAGGGAAACAGTCAAAAATGAGGTAGAGAACAATGTCCCATGGGTGTTATGTGTAAGGAGATCCCATAGTGGAGGCTAAGAGGGGAGGATATCCCAAATAGGTATTTTCATTTTTCTTTTTTATTATTTTTATACTCTTTGTCAATCTTCAAGGTGATCTTAATTTGTTAATGTTTAATGTTAACAAACTATTTAATGTTATTTGAAACCCCTGTTATATATATTCACTGTTGTATTTTTATCTTCATTTCATTTTTATTTTAGCCACTTGATTTTTTAATAAAAAAAATTCCCCCTTCCATTTGCATAAAGAGAATATGAGCAATGAAGCAAAAATAGGAATGGCAAGCAGCGGAAAAAATTGGGAGGTGTGAAGGAACTTTGGAGCAATGGCCAAAATGTAGCTCCTGATAAAAATAGTACAGCTATAACTTTTAATTTTTATTTTTTATGATTTGCTTCAACCATCTGGTCACTTTCTTTCGTAAGTTTGGTCACTTTTTCCATAAGTTTGGCCTTCTTTTATTGGTTTTCTTTATCTTTTTTGTCCAAAGTGTATTGTGAAAGTCTCAGTAGCTTTTTTTTTTGAGTAGGTTTGGTGGATGTTAGAGCAGTGGGTATTTAAATAGAATGAATGTCTCAGCATCATTTAGTAAAGTGGGTATTCAATGATCACATAGTTTTTTTGTTCTCTCAAAATACCTTTTTCTCTATTTATTTGTTCTCCTAAAATACCTGTTTTAAACCTTAGAATCATATCCTTCTATTTATTTTTGTTGTGAGTTAGGTGTTGCCTTTTTTGAATTGATCATGACATGTTTGGAGCTTTTATTTCAACAATGTGATTATGCCAGTGGATTCAACTTCTTTATGGCAATGGAGTTTTGGTTTCAAATGTTGAGCTTTGGTTTCTTTTGTGAAACACCCACATCTTATTTGCATTTTTTGAGGAGTTTGATTATTTTAGCTCCCTTTTTTAATTTTGAAGGACATTGGTCTATGTCATTTTCGATGGTGATGATTTTTTTCAAAATTTGTTAATGTTTAATGTTAAAAAACTATTTAATGTTTTTCAAAACCTTGTTTTATATATTCACTGTTGTATTTTTATCTTCATTTCATTTTTATTTTAGCAACTTCATTTTTTATTAAAAAAAATTCCCCTTTTCTATTTGCATAAAAGAGAATATGAGCAATGAAGCAAAATATGACCAATGACCCCGCTCGAGCGGGAAAGACAAAAATATAGGAAAAATTACAACTTTAACAACTCAAATTTTTGGACCCGGATTTGATAATAAAGGGACCTAACAATCTCCCCCTTTGTCAATTCCCGAACAAAACCTTTCTAAACAATTTTCCTTAAACACACGCACTAGACAAGATTAACAACAAGGAGAAAAAAAACTCTGAAAAACTCGATTATCAAATAATCCTGCCATGAACAACCTATCCATCTAACTTCATCCAATATCCACCTGTGTAATAACAACCAACACACCAAAACAACCAAAACTGTGGAATAGCATAAGAAGATAAATAAATATAAAATGATATCCAACATAAAAACAAAGCAACTGGAATGTCTCATGCTATCCAAATATCCAAAATACCCAAACATCAACAAAATATCCAAATACCCAAACAGCAACAAAATATCTAAAGAAAAATGTACCACCAAAGTATGTCCAATGTAATGTACCAAAGTATGTCTAAAGTCATGTACAAAAGATGTACCACTAATATATGGCCAATGTCATCACCATGAACAAAAACTCTCCCCCTTGTTGGCCGGGAAGCAGCAAGACAACAGAAAGATCATGCATCAGGAGGAGGGGGTAGCTGCTGAATCTGAAGTAGGGAAATGATGTGTGCTAGCTGAGTGGTGGTCTGGAAGGCAGTCTGCTCCAAGTGACCAAGACGGCCATCAAACGCATCGAAGCGTGCATCCAGAAAGTCTAATCGCCGGGTCATAGCCTCCTCGAAATGCTGAAGCTGATCATGAAGAGTTCGAGGTGGAACAGCAGCCTCCTCACCATTTGCAACAGCAGCATCAAACTCGGCCTCCTTAGCTAGTCCAGCGGCTATACCTGCAGAAGTACCTGCTCGAGAGGACTCCCCCTTAACATGAGCCCGACTTTGAGACACGGTCTTTTTGGTGAATGGTCTGGAGGGGAAGGCAAACTCATCATCCTCAAACACCGGAACCTCAAGAGAAGACAAAAGCCGGTTGATCAGACAACCATAAGGAAGGCCTAATTGTTTATTCCCAAAAACACCTATCATCTTTTTAATAATCAGGGTGGCAAGATCTATGGACATGTGACGGGAGAGACAAAAAAAACAAAGCCTTGGTCTTGATTAATTTCGGAGGAGTGGGTGGTCACAAGAATGTTGGCACAAACAATAAGATAAGCAATCTAAACTCCGGAAGGAGTTCAAACTGTTTAATCAATGCACCGGAAGGCCAAGGACGGGAAGCACCACACAACACCTCAGTCACATGATTAAAATCACAGGTAGGACGGCCTGGAACTGGAAAAGGATAGTGCACAGGAGAGACTCTCTCAATCTGAAGAAGCTGGTGAATGAGATCAGGTGTGACAGAAATGGATTTGGACCGAACCCAAGTAGTGAATGAAGGCTCAATGTCACTAATTTGCTCAATATTACAATAAAATTCACGAACCCAGTCGAGATTTTGTCTACTAGAAAAAGACAACACCAAATCACCACCAAGGGGGTCAAACAATGGACGGATGTGTATGGACTCGAAGGTATTAGACTGGACATTACGTTATAAGTGAACAGTCCGAGCCTTAAAAGATTTATGAAACAATTTGGCCTGTTTGGCTGTCTGAAACCTCTCAGTATTAAAGGTAGGACGAGACACTGTGGCCTTTCGGCGCTTAGGGGCAGACATGATGAGGGAAGACACAACTACAACCCAAAAAGAGTAAGACAGACACAAAGGCCAGACAGACAAGGAACACCCAACCAAACCCCCAAATCCAAACCAAACCCCACAGAAAAATACCCCCAAATACAAATCAAACACCACAGAAAAGATACCATTAGTCCATTAAACAGTTCATCAATAAGCAATAGAAGAAAGCCATTAATGAAAACAGGGCACAAAGGCAACAGGATATGAAAATAAAAACATCAATGTATGGAACAATATAGAGAAAACAGAGGACAATATCACAATGGCAATATATGGATATGGAAATGAAATCCCCAATTGTTAAACTCTAACAAAACATTCCAAACTCACAATGGCAATAGATGTATAAGAAATGAAATCCCCAATGTGCAATGCTAAATATCAAGTATGAGACCACACAAAAAAGAACAATCATAAACCCTAGGTCTAAGACACAACAATGAAATGTACCATGAGAAAGATAGTACTACTCAGTGAAAGTGTGTGAGAGAAAGGGAAAAAAATGAAACCCAAAACACCCAAAACCCCGAAATACAACCCCCAAATGTGCCGAAAATACAAAAAAAAAAAACAGAGAAGAAGAGAGGAAACAACTTACCAAAGGTGAAATCGGCAAGAAAGAGGAAGAAGGAAGGAGGAATCGAGCCCAATAGTTGCACAAGCCAAACCCTAGGTCAGAGAATGTGAAAAGAGGGAAAAAAAAATGACCTGAAGAGTCGAAGGAGGGAATTTTATACAAAATTGGTCAGCTCGAGCGTAAAGTTTAACGCTCGAGCGTGAGTTAAAACAAGCAGATACCCGCTCGAGCTCTAAGAAGGCCGCTCGACTCTCAGAACTGTAAAACCAAGAACAAAGTACTGCAAGGCTCAAAAACACGCTCGAGCATGGGAATATCCGCTCGAGCGGGACATTTTTTTTTTTTAATAATAAAAACAAGATACTCAATATCTAGAAGAGAGACCTGGAACAAGAGTAGATGATCACATTTGGCCAAAAGAAATACTAAGATGAAATAATCTGCAATTCATGAATTCTGTAAACTTGCAATGATTAAAAAACAATGACACTGGAAATCATGAGCAAAGCAGATAAAATATAATCAGTGATCATAAGCTACATGAGAATGTACAACTCAAAATCCAACATGAGAGCTCACAAAATAAGGTGTGTGTGCGCAATCCATGAGAGTCCACTGAGCTAGAGTTAATCCTAGTAGTGATCGGATGGCTGGACCTCCGGCAAGAGTAACTGAACATCACAGAGAAAAGTCAAACCACTAGGAATCACGGGGTATTTGTTGAGTAAATGCGGAGGCTCCCCCTCAATCAATGAGTCCTTTTATTATTATTATTATTATTTTTTCTTTTTCTTTCTTGTGGGCACTCACTGGTGGCATTCACGCTCAAGAGTATGGAAACCAAACCAGAGAAGAATGAAATCATAATGGATGGCCTGGTTGGTGCCTCTGAGGTAGCCTTTTCCTAATGCCCGGACTTCAGGGAACTGAGGGAGAAACCGTGGAAGTGAAAACAGATGGTAGATGGTTAAGAGACTCAACGTCACCCATGATATACTAGTATCGGTCAATTCCACTGTAAAAGTACCAGAAACACTGTTAGTGGTCCATAGAGAACTTTGATCACTTGTGCGGAAACCCTTGCAGCAATTTATTTCAAGGATGTGTACAGAATGAGATCATGAGGTTAGTGAGCATGGGCATTCAAAATGAGCTATGAACAATGAACAATGAGATCTTGTAAGCAGCATGAGTAGTGTACATAAAAAAGTTGGATGCAAGAAAAACAGATATCAATGATAATGAGATTAAGGCATCCAAGCACAAATAAGGCAAAACACTTCACACTACTCAAGGAACAAGTAACACTCTAGTGATCGAGCATGACACCCAAGGTCTTTCTAAGGAACTCAAACCGAAGAAGATCAAGGGGTTTTGTAAAAATATCAGCTTTTTGATGCTCAGTGGGTATATGTTCAAGAACAACAAGGCCCTCTTCCACTAATTCTCGAATAAAATGATGACGAATGTCAATATCTTTGGTGCGAGAGTGTTGGACAAGATTTTTTGAAATGTTTATGGCACTTGTGTTATCACAAAAAAGAGTGAGAGTGTTTTATTCTATCCCATAATCATGAAGCATTTGCTTCATCCACAACATTTGTGTACAACAACTCCCTGCAGCAATGTACTCAACCTCAGCAATCGAAAGAGAGATGGCATTTTGCTTTTTACTATGCCAGGAAACCAGATTATTCCCAAGGTAAAAACACCCCCCAGATGTACTTTTCCTATCATCAGCACACCCTGCCCAGTCGGCATCAGAAAAACCAGTAATTTCAGCTGTAGTATCAGTGGAAAACCAAACCCCATACCCCAAGGTCCCATTAACATATTTGATGATGCGTTTGACCGCAAGAAGGTGAGACTCTTTAGGACTGGCTTGGTAACGGGCACAAACACCGACACTAAAGAAATATCAGGACGACTGGCTGTCAGATACAAAAGACTCCCTATCATACTCCTATAAAGGGTAGGATCAACATCAATACCAGAGGAATCTTTGGAGAGGTGAAGACTGGTGCTCATGGGAGTACGTGCATGTTTGGCAGACTCAAGACCAAACTTGGACACAAGATTTTTGGCATACTTAGACTGAGAAACAAACATACCCGAAGGAGACTGTTTAATTTGAAGACCCAAGAAATACGACAACTCCCCCATCATGCTCATCTCAAACTCATGTGTCATGCAATCCGAAAAATATTTCACAAGATGTTCAGCAGTAGATCCAAACACAATATCATCAACATATATCTGAGCAACAAGAATATGAGACTTAGTATGTTTCACAAATAAGGTCTTATCCACACTACCCCTTTGAAAATCATTATCAAGAAGAAAGGTAGTAAGTCTATCATACCAAGCCCGAGGGGCTTGTTTCAACCCATACAAAGCCTTGTCTAACTTGTAGACATGATTAGGACATTTAGGGTCCTCAAACCCTTTTGGTTGCTCAACATATGCCTCTTCTTTCAAGTACCCATTCAGAAAGGCACTTTTCACATCCATTTGAAACAATTTAAAGCCAAGAAAACAAGCAACACCAAGCAAAATACGAATAGATTCGAGACGTGCAACTGGGGCAAACGTCTCATCATAGTCAACACCCTCTACTTGTGTGTAGCCTTGAGCAACCAACCTAGCTTTATTCCTAACAACAGTACCATTCTCATCAGATTTATTTTTAAAGATCCACTTGGTACCTATCACATTCATGTCTCTAGGTCTGGGAACTAGAGTCCAAACTTTGTTACGTTCAAATTGACCTAATTCTTCATGCATAGCATTGACCCAACTATCATCTAGCAAGGCCTCTTTAAAATTCTTAGGTTCAATTAATGAAACATAACACATATGTGATACCTCATCCCGAATCTGTCTTCGGGTTTTCATACGATCCGAAACACTTCCAATCACCTGTTGAGCTGGATGATTCAGTTTCACCCTTGCTGATGGTTTAAGCTCAGGACTTGCGGTGACAGAAGCAACAGGAGTGATGTCCCTTTGAGCACTCTTTGGACTTGAACTTACCTGTGAGGATGGTGCTGTATCAATTTCTTGTGATTGGACCGCAGCTTCTCCTTGATTTTGTGGTTCAGTATCCAAGATTGGAGACTCACCATTGTCATCCTCATTTGTTGCTGGAGTAGGTGCACCTGTGTCATCTATAACCACATTGATAGATTCCATTAAAGATGAAGTTCGCAGGTTATAGACTCGAAAAGCCCTACTGTTGGTTGAATACCCTAGAAAAATACCTTCATCACTTCGGGAGTCAAATTTGCCCAAGGGCTCCCTATCTTTGAAGATGTAACATTTACTCCCAAAAGTTTTGAAGTATTTTACATTAGGTTTCAATCCCTTCCACAATTCATATGGAGTTTGTAAAGTGCCGGGCCTTAAATACACGCGATTTATGACATAAACCGCAGTATTTAGGGCTTCAGCCCAAAACTTTGGAGGAAGTTGCTTACTAAGGAGCATGACCCTAGCCATTTCTTGAACAACTCTGTTCTTCCTCTCAACCACTCCATTTTGTTGTGGAGTAATAGGTGCAGAAAATTCATGCTTAATTCCATGCATATCACAAAAATCCGAAAACGAACTATTTTCAAATTCACGACCATGATCAGTTCGGATTCTTATGATACGCCCAATGGAAACACCCTGTTCATTTTGGATTTTAAGGACTAAAGCCTGGAAAGCATCAAACGTATCAGATTTTTCCCTTAAAAAATTTACCCAAGAAAACCGAGTAAAATCATCAACAGTTAGAAAAATGTATCTTTTACCTCCAATGCTTTCAGTGCGAGTAGGACCCATTAAATCCATGTGAACCAATTCAAGAGGACGTTTGGTTGTAAAGCTGTTCACCTTTTTATGAGGGGCACGGGTTTGCTTTCCAAGTTGACATGGTCCACACACATGGCTCAAATTCTTACCCAGTTTAGGTACTCCTCTCACAAGCTCTTTGTTGGCTATCTTAGTTAGGTCTTTGAAATTCATGTGACCTAATCTTTGATGCCACAAATCAATGTTACTTATGATGGCAGAGTGACAAGTGAGATCATCAGTAGTAACAATCCCATAGCAATTATCAGATGTGCGAACCCCATGTAAGACAGTATTTCCCTTTTTATCCAAAATTTCACATTTATTTTTTGAAAACAATACTTCATGATGGGAATCACACATTTGACTAATGCTTAAAAGATTTGCTTTAAGACCATCAACAAGTAGAGCATTATCCAGTTTGGGAAGACCAGCAACACTTATAGAGCCCTTACCAATGACTCTAGAAGTGCCGCCATCTCCAAAGGTAACAATTCCTCCTTCATATTTTTCAAGAGAGGTGAAGTAGGATTTGTTACCGGACATGTGACGAGAGCAGCCACTATCAAGATACCACATGTGTGAGTCACGTGCTTTTAAGGCAGTGTGAACAACTAAACAAGTCAAATCATCTTTCCTTACCCAAATCCTTTTGGTCTTGGTCAATGTCTTGGCGTTGTGAACACCCTCATGAATCTTGGTATTCCGCCTAGACATGTAAGGTTGTCTCCTAACCCAAAATGTATTCGAATTTCTACCCTTTTGAGACACCTTACCAAACAGTTCATAGCAATAAGGACGAATGTGGCCATACCTACCACAATGATGACAAATAAAAACAGGTTTTACCTCCTTTTTGTTGATCTTACCCACTTTCGGTAGATGAAGAGAGGAATCATCCTGGTCTACCTTCAACTTTCCTTTTGCTTGAGTCTTCAGGTTATGTGAGGTAGAGGCTGTCCCTTGTGAGCTGTTGCACCATAGCCTAGCCCACTTTTGTCACAACCCATTTGTTGAGACCCGAGGATGTCTTCTAGAGATTTGGAACCTTTGTTCCACATGGAGATTGTTGCTCTAGCAATACGAAGTTCTTCATCTTTCTGACAGACTATCTCTTCCAATTTAGCTTGTGACATCTCAAGACTTTCAAGCTTTTCTTCATATGTGGAATACACCTTCAGAAGTTCATTCCTTTCAGTTTCACAGGATAGTAGTTTTCCACATAAGTCTTGCCTGTCACTCGAGATCTTGATGATATTCTGCTTTGCTGCTACAAGTTCTCCTTTCAGCCTGACATTCTCACTCTCACATGTTTTGAGCTTGAGAGAGAGTTTGTCGTTGATTTTGGACAAATTCAGAGATTCCTCGTACAACTTTTCGTAAGCTTGTTGTAGTTCTTCGCCATTACCTCATCATTGTCTTCAGATGTTTCATCATCCTCTTTTTGCTCTTCATTCTGCTTGACTTCATCCAATCTAGCAACTAAGACAGGGAAGTTGCTGGATGGTGGGAAGGTGAATCTCCTCTTTCATGGAATTGGCTCAGAATTTCCCATGCGTCTTTAGCCTTTGTGCAATGAGCAACTCGTTGCTGTTCTTCATAGGAAATTGCTCCACGAATAGTAATCAGGGCTCTCTGGTTGCCCGGATTGTCTGCACTTTCTGTATCTTCTTCAATGGCTTGCCAACCTTCTGGTTCAAAAGCTCTCAGAAAAGCTCTCATTCTGACTTTCCAATACAGGTAGTTAGTCCCATCAAAGGTGGGAGCATGATGCAAGTTCTGACCACGAGCTAAATCCGATGGCTTTGGAAGAGGTTGAGTGAAAGAGGACCAAAAAGCCATGAAAGCACTATCCCCGTCTTCACTGGATTCAGGTTCTTCGGGTCCTTGTTCCGACCCGCTTTCATCATCCCAAGTCACAGTGTAAACTTTCTTTCGATTGTTTTTCGAAGGGCATTCGAGGGCAATATGACCAAACCTTTGACATTCATAGCACTTTACCCCTTGCCCCTTTACAATCTTCTTTTCAGTTTTTTGAGCAAATTTTGGTGGAAAAGTTTTGGGTTTTTCATTACTCTTGTCTTTTGAAATAGGGTCTCTGAAATTAGGCTTCTTTTTCTTCAAAATTTTTTTGAACTGTTTTGTAAGCATAGCCGTCATCTCAGACTCTAAATCAAATTCATTCTCCGGAGTTTTTGCAGTCTCATGAGCACTAGTGAAAGCCACATTTTCTTTTTGTTTTTTCTTTGAAATCTGGTGGGCTTCATAAGTCTGCAAGTTTCCAACCAATTGATCAAGCTTGAGGGTATCAACATTCTGAGCCTCCTCAATGGCTGTCACTTTTGATTGGAACCTCTCGGGTAAAGACCTCAAAATTTTTCCAACACTTTAGCTTCTGGGATTTTTTCACCGAGTGTGAAACAGGAATTCAACGATATCACTGAGTTTTGCATAGAAATCATCAAACGTCTCATCATCCCGCATAAAAAGGATTTCAAAGGCGGATGTGAGACGTTGAAGTTTTGACCTTTTGACAGAGGTAGTACCTTCGTGAATCGTTTCAAGAATATCCCAAGCCTCTTTTGCTACCTCACACGTGCAGATACGACGAAATTCTTCAGGTGTGACGGAGCAAAACAGGGAATTGAGAGCCTTACTGTTCCAACTCGAGTTTTGGTAATCAGTTGTGTCCCATTTATCAAGGGGTTTAGGAATATCTACACCATCAATGGTGACAGTAGGTTCACTCTACCCATAGATCACGCAGTGCCAAACTTTCTCATCGATGGATTTTAAAAACGCTCTCATACGAGCTTTCCAATAAGAATAGTTTGTACCGTTGAGTAAAGGAGGTCTATGAGTCGAGTTACCTTCACGAATAGAATCCATAATACTAGTCACACAAAATCACACTCCTATAGTTTTTGATAAAACAAAGAGTGACCTGCTCTGATACCAATTGAAAATCCTAAGTGATTCGTGATTAGATCAAGATTAAAATATTCCAAATCCCAAAAATCCAAAACACACAATTTAAATCAACAAGCACTTACGAAAGTGATTTAGATTGTTTGTTTTTCGGAATAAACAATAAATCAACACAAACGATTTTTTACGTGGAAAAAACCACAATTGAAGAACCTTCAATTGTAATAAAAAACCACGGGCGAAACGCCACTAATCAATCCACTACTGAAGGAAGAAAGATTACAAAGATAATACACAAATTACCCAACTCAGTCAATTTGCCTTCGAATCTTCTGTAACTCTTTCACCACGCCTTCGTCTCGGAATTGATCAATCCTGAAGTTGAATCCACAATCTTCAATTGTCGAATTAACGACTACGTACAGAATCAAACGCCTTTTGAAACTATACGTTTGAATCTTCGGAATCCACCGAAGATAACTCTCTCTCTTGAATTTAAAGTATCAAACTCCTTGATGTATGAATCTTAGATCATGAGTAAAGAACTCTCTCAAAACATCAAGGAAAACTCTCAAAAATCTCCAGAAGAAAACCTCAAACCAAACCTTAGAAAACCTTAAACAAGATCTAGGAGCAGTAATCCTACAAACATCCTAAACAGATATAAATAGGCAACTGAGTCCGCAATCTCCGCTCGAGCGCCCAACAGCCTGCTCAAGCGGCTTTAGCAAAATATGCGTATGACAACACAGTGTTCCGCTCGAGCGCGAAATCACACACTCCAGTACTTTTACAGACCTATCAAACTACTGAGAGACCACAAACTCCGCTCGAGCGCCAATGACCCCGCTCGAGCGGGAAAGACAAAAATATAGGAAAAATTACAACTTTAACAACTCAAAGTTTTGGACCCGCATTTGACAATAAAGGGACCTAACATATGTGAATTGCCAAATTTATAGATAATCAAATGTTATTGATTGTTTCTTAGGTCCTTGCATGCATTACAAAAGTGTTTTTTCATGTGAACCAAATTTTTTTGAAAATGCATGTGAACCAAATTTCTTAGGTCCTTACTGAAAATGCATGTGAACCAAATTTTTTTCATACCTCATAACTAGCTCTTATATTATTGATGAATTGAACAGTCTAATAGGGGAGTTTAAAAAACTCCATTAGAAGTATGCAAGGAGTGAGCTTTTCTCCTTGGTTTTTCCTTTCCTTTTTTGTTTTGTTTTTGTTTTTTGTTTTGTTTTTTTTTTCTTTTTCTGATAGTATTATGCATACAATGCACTCTATTTTAATACACGGTCACCTTTTGAAAAACTTGGCAAAAATTCTTAGCCTATTACATTACTCCCCTTTACATTTTTTATTTTCCTCCTCATCTCCTTCTCATCCTCACTGCAATTTTCATTCCCAAACTCTTAA
Source organism: Camellia japonica (assembly GCA_030407325.1). Taxonomy (NCBI): domain Eukaryota; kingdom Viridiplantae; phylum Streptophyta; class Magnoliopsida; order Ericales; family Theaceae; genus Camellia; species Camellia japonica. The sequence goes on along the minus strand of JAPPVO010000010.1, from coordinate 110,301,355 downwards.
CATTGGTGTTATTTGCAGATTTTCAGGTCACCTGGTAAACCGCTTGTGCCTGCTGTTTCTGGACGAGTCCAAGGTATTTTAAAAAAAAAAAAAAAACTGGTTCTCTTAAACTGTTTTCCAAGAATAGTATTATTGTTGCTTCATGAAGCCAATTTATGACATCTATTAAAGCATTCCAATTTATACATTCTTAAACTGTTTTTCAAGAATAGTATTATTGTTGCTTCATGAAGCCAATTTATGACATCTATTAAAGCATTCCAATTTATACATGAAACACAATTAATGAAATTTATATTCTTTTACTCTCTATAAAGCTCTTTTATTACGAACGGTACGATTCGCAATTCGGTGCGTACGATTCGATTCGATTTGGTGGGTAATTGATACGAACGGGTTGTGTGAATAACTATGAATCGGAGGTGAATCGGTGAACCGAATTGGTGAATCATGAATCAATTGGATTTGCTAAAATCGATGTCTAGCTTTCTTTTTTGGTTTTTTATTGTTGGATAAGGGTTCACAAAACCTTAATCAAAAGCCCATTTTATTTTGCACCCTGTTTTTGGTGATAATAATTCCTATAATCTATTAAATGCTGCTGTTGAGGATGAGCTTTAATAGCAAAAACAGAAATGTTAAACATTTTAAAATTTTTATCAAATCTTAAACAAACTAAAATTTTGTATTGTGCTTTTTTCTCAAATGTCTAAAATTGGCAGTTTAACATTGCAATCCACTACAAATGATATAGTGGATGTCCAAGTGGTGTTTTTTTTTTTTTTTTTTTTTAAATTTTTTTTAAAGAAAAATTTATAAATTATTGTGATGGTGTCTAATTAGATGATTTTATAAAAATTATGTATTTTGGTTTTTTGTGGTATGAAAGGTGAATTTATCTATACTAAGTGAAGGCAGGACTTGGTATCCAAGCCTTCTATTTATGCCACATGTCCCTCATTTTTCTATTTAGAGAAAATAAAAATTAGATAAGTGAGGGGTGAGACTTGAACCTCTTTTTATTTTTGAAGGTGAGTATACTATATCACGATGAAGGTGAGTACACTACACAAAGACTCACACTCTTGCGTTCTATTTAAATACTTCAAAATGTTTTAGAAAGAAGAGAACTTCTTTCATATAAATTATAGAAATATTATTAGTATGGTTTAGTGACTTTTAGACTTATTTGAGGTCAAGAACTAGATTAAAATAAATGAATGTTTGTCCAATAAAATTCAAAATTACCATAATGCTTTGGAGTCCTAGGGATTGCAATGTTAAACAGCCACATGGGCCATAGTATACAAAGGGGTCTAAGGAACCGAAATATTGAAATTCTGTATTGTGTTTTTTTCTTTAATAATCAATGGGTTTCAACACCCACTTCTCTCTCTCTATCAAATGGGGGTTAAGGAAAAATGGATTTCAAATTAAGAATCATTTTTATTTCATCTTAGTTAAATGGGTTGAGACTCTCTACAATTATCAATGGTCATAATTATCAATAGTCATATTTTTACTCACCAAATATGGGTTGAAAAAATGACGGTTTGTCAGAATTTTTAAAATTTTATCAAATGTCTCAAAATACAAAATAAAATTATGTATTGTGTTTTTTTTCTTTAATAATCAATTGGGTTTCAACACCCACTTCTCTCTCTCTCTATCAAATGGGGGTTAAGGAAAAATGGATTTCATGTTAAGAATCATTTTTATTTCATCTTATGGGTTGAGACTCTCTTTAAAAAAAAATTCTGAAGCAAAAATCTTATTGAACCCTACCAATGACAATTATATTCGGACCACACTGAAATTGAAACATTATAGGGTGTCTTTCTATTTTGTAAATATTGAAATGGGTTAAAAATATGATGGATTATAGGGCTGTTTGCACCCTGTTTTATTTTGTTGCATTATCCAAAGCCCATTTTATTTTGCACCCTGTTTTTGGTGATAATAATTCCTATAATCTATTAAATGCTGCTGTTGAGGATGAGCTTTAATAGCAAAAACAAAAATGTTGAACATTTTACAATTTTTATCAAATGTCTCAAAATACAAAATGAAATTCTGTATTGTGTTTTTTTGTTTAATAATCAATTGGGTTTCAACACGCACTTTTCTCTCTCTATCAAATGGGGGTTAAGGAAAAATGGATTTCAAATTAAGAATCATTTTTATTTCATCTTAGTTAAATGGGTTGAGACTTTATTTAATTATCAATAGTCATATTTTTACTTACCAAATATGGGTTGACAAAATGACGGTTTGTCAGAATTTTTTATTTTTGTGATTTTTTATTTTTGTTCTTTTTCAATTTTTTGTTTGATTTCTGATTGTGTTTTGTTCTTACTTGCAGATTGTTTCTCGACGCTCTGGTTAGTACTTCGATCTCTGTTTTTTTAGATTTCTCTCTCTCTCTCTCTCTCTCTCTCTCTCTCTCTCTTTTAAGTTTGGCAGTTGATTGTTGAGAGAAAGAGGAAAATGAAGTTTGAATCTTATGCATTGTTGTTTGGTATGCGAGAAAAAGGAAGGAAAAGGAAATTGAAAGTTTTAACTTTCTTCACCGGTTCATTGCTTATAAAACATATAATTAAAAATAAATAAATAAATAGAACTTTTGAATGGAAAGTATAGCGACCCCGGTCTTTTTCCTTTAGATTGTTGTATCTGGACTTGAGTTCCATGGATCCAGGCATTGTGTATTGTTGTTGTTGTCCTTTAATTCTTTATTTTTGAGTTTTGGGTTGAGTTGGGCAGGTTTGTTACAGGTTGGTTGGGTTGGAAACCAAGTGTTGCTGTCCAGATTTTTGGACCTTCGCTCGAGCGAGGAATTGGTCGCTCGAGCGAGCTGTTGTTTTTGTTCTTCGCTCGAGCCAGGGTTTGGTCGCTCGAGCGAGAGTCTGCATCTGGGCTTAGGACCTGAGAGATGTGTTTCTTGGCTCGAGCGAGCATTTCTTCGCTCGAGCGAGCGAGGTGTATGTTTTCGAGTTCTTCGCTCGAGCGAGCATTTCGTCGCTCGAGCGAGCTTCTGGTTGCAGACCTGAAGCATCGAGTTTTTGGCTCGAGCGAGCTTTTCTTCGCTCGAGCGTGGATTTCTTGTGTCTGGTCGCTCGAGCGACCATGTCTTCGCTCGAGCGAGCCTGTTCAGTTTAAATAGGCAGCAGCGGGTTTTTTAATCAGTTCTCTATCTCTTTTTGTTTCCAAACCCTAGGTCCGACCCTTCTCTCTCCCTACACACCTTCTACCCTAGGTTTCATCTAGTATTAGGGTGTTTCTACCCTAGATCCTTTATTAAAAAGTTAGAGTGGGTCGAGGGCTTCAGTTTAATCTGAACAAATTGGGTTTTGGAGCACTTTGGAGTTTGGGTCTTCTTCTTCATCTTCTCTTTTGGATTAGTTCTTCGAGGTAGGGATCTCCTACTCCAATGTATACGTTTTGTTCTAAGTTTTAGCATTTTAATATGTTGGGGGTAGTTTGGTAATTTTGGGAAAAACCCTAGTTGTTGTATTAAATTGAATTGTATGTTTAATTTAAGGAAAATTAGGGAAAATTAGTTGAATTCACGAAATATGGGGAATTATTGATTAAATGGGGTAGTTGGTTAATTTTAATCATATGCCTATTGAATTGTTGATTTAGTTATTTTCTGTTTAGAGATAACTGTTTTGGGCTATCGGTGGAGGATAGTCATGATTGTTGTAGACATTGCATGTGGATTAGGGATAACTGGAACTAATCACATTGGTTTAGTCATTAACTTTGACTGTTGAATTAATACAGACATTAAATGTATTGATTGTGTGTTGTATATGTTATGTGTTTACATGCATTGCATTGTTTGGGAGGAGATAGGGGATGTACTCCACGGTTTAGGGGAAGATAGGTGATGGACCTCTAAACCGGATTTTGTTTGGGAGGAGATAGGGGATGGACTCCATTAGCATCACTATTATGTGTGCTTATTTATATTGAAGTGTTTTATTGATACAACACTAAAATGTGTATCAATCTGGAAGTATGAAGTGTTTTGATATGAGCCTGAGTCTCATTTGTGTTGTTGATATTGGACGTAATGTGAATATGCTATATAGCTCACAGTTGTAAGTTTGGTCAGGTTCTGAGCCATATTGATAATAATGGAAATTGATAAGTGTCATAGACATTAGTGTCTTAAGACTGTATGTTGATATAATTGATTATCATGCTTAACCAACTATTGAATGCTAGGACTTTATTCAAGGCTTATATTTGGTTTAGTATTTTCCTACTGGGCTGTGGCTCACCCTTTATGGGAACATCATTTTCAGGTTCAGGTGATAAGCTACCTCCAAGGACTTAGCTTGGAAGGACTTGGATTTGAAGACTAGATTAGTTTTTCTGTTTTTATTTGAATTACATGTAAACATTCAAGCCTAGGGCTTTATTTGTATTTGAGTTAGAACTCATATTTTTGTGTCCAAGTGTTGGCTTGGCAAGATGTAAGCCTGTAGGGCATTTATTATGATGTTACATGTAATGTTTTCATTTCGTAATACTCTGATGATTGAGATAATGCAATGTTTTCTTTTAATAATGCAAGTCATTGTTATATGTTTAATGGGTTATTTTTGAGGGCGTTACAGAAAGTTTGGAAAAATTGGTTAATGAAAGATATTTTTGATTAAATAAGCTACTGTGTAGTACTCATGGGAGTAAATAAGCTACTGTGTAGCATAATTTTTATGAGTATTGAAAAAGACATTTGTAATTATATAGATAAGACAAAAGATATTTTTGTAACTTTTTATCAATTTTTATTGTAGTTTTTTACTTATTTTTTTTTCACATTTTAAAATGCAAAATTAGTAATTAAATTTCTATATTGAAGTTTTGCTAAAATTTTATTCATAAGTAGTATAATTTATATTTTTTTATAATTTACTTTTTTTTTTGTTTTTGGTGTGGTATATATTAGTTGTTAGTACAAAAAGTGGGCAATACAATCCATAAGAATTTAACTGTTGTCAATGCAAAATTACTATATAGAATTAACTGTAAAATCATGTATTGCAATAGTTCTATATTTTGGCCAATAGAGAAAAATGATGAAGATTTCTATGATAGTATTCAAATTTTCTTCTATCCTTTTTAATGTATATTGAAGACATAAAAAAATTATAATTTGCCTTCAATCCTGTAGTAGTTCAATTTCTCCATCTGTGATATTCATGCACATACGAACTCTTAAAGTAGGTTGTTAACTAAAATATGTTATAAGGTTGTTCATTCTGTGTCAATTAATTTTTCTTTATGGCAATTACTAAATCTCATTCAGCTTTCTTACAGTTATATTTCATGTCAACAATCATTTTTATTTCATCTTAATCAAATGGGTTGAGGTTGTCATTAATCATCAATGGTCATATTCTTACTCATCAAACATAAAAATAGATTTGTATATATTTTTAGTGTTGTGGAGTGCTCTTACTAATTGTGTTTTTTTATTTTATTTTATCCTTTTGTCTCATATTTCTTTAGTTTTGATTCTCAAGCAGATACTTAGGTTGGGAGGTCTTTCCGTTGCAATTCTTTATTAGTTCCCTACTTTCTTTCTTGAATTGTAGTAGGTTAATTAATGAACTCTCTCAGATTTCTTTAATGCTTTGGAATTCTCATGTTTGGTCTTGGAATTTCCAATAATTATATTAAACATTAAGCTTTTAATAGTTGGTTTAAAAAAAAAAAAATCTAATATAGTGTGTATAGTTATGTATCTTCGTATATAGCTGTTCAATTTCTAGAGAATACTTATGTGTCTTTTTTTATTTATTTAAATAATAGGAATGTATGATGAATTATGTGAATACTTACTTCTTCTTTTTTTAATAATGATATACAAGCTCATTTTTCATGCCCATTTTATTTTTTTTGGATTCTCTCTCTCTCTCTCTCTCTTAGTTTGGTTGTTGATTGTTGAGAGAGAGAAGAGGAAAAGGAAGTTTCAATCTTATGCATTGTTGTTTGGTATCTAAGAAAAGGAAGGAAAAGGAAATTGAAAGTTTTAACTTTCTTCATTGTTTCACTGCTTATAAAACATATAATTAAAAATAAATAAATATAACTTTTTAATGGACAATATGGAAAAATGGGTGAAGTAAATATATTTGTGATTAAATAAGCTACTGTGTCTTGTAACTCATTGGAGTAAATAAGCTACTGTGTAGTATAATTTTTATGAGAGTATTGAAAAAGGCATTTGTAATTGTATAGATAAGGCAAAATATATTTGTACTTATCCAGTTATAGTGTGGTGAGACTTTTTATAAATTTTTATTGTAGTCTTTTACTCTTCCTTTTTTTTCACATTTTAAAATGCAAAATTAGTAATTACATTTCTATATTGAAGTTTTGTTAAAATTTTATTTTGCCTTTTTTTGTGTGGTATATATTGGTTGTTAGTACGAAAAGTGGGCAATACAATCCATAAGAATTTAACTGTTGTCAATGCAAAATTACTATATAGAATCAACTACAAAATCATTTATTGCGATAGTTTTACATTTTGGCCAATAGAGAAAATTATGAAGATTTCTATGACAATATTTAATTTTTTTTCTATCCTTTTTAATGTATATTAAAGACATTAAAAATTATAATTTATCTTCTATCCTGTAGTAGTTCAATTTCCCCATCTGTGATATTCATGCAATGATGAACTTCTTAAAATAGGTTGTTAACTAAAATATGTTATGAGGTTGTTAATTCTGTGTCGATTAATTTTTCTTTATGGCAATTATTAAACCTCATTCTGCCTTCTTACAATTATATTTCATGTCAGCAATTATTTTTATTTCATCTTAATCAAATGGGTTGAGGTTCTCATTAATCATCAATGGTCATATTCTTATTCGTCAAACATGAAAATAGATTCATGTACATTTTTAGTGTTGAGGAGTGCTCTTACTAATTGTGTTTTTCTTTTTATCCTTCTATCTCAGATTTCTTTAATTTTGCTTCTCAAGCAGATACTCAGGTTAGGAAGTCTCTCCCTTGCAATTCTTTATTAGTTCCTCGCTTTCTTTTTCGAATTGCAGTGGGTTAATGAATGTTCTGGATTAATAAATGAACTCTCTCAGGTTTCTTTAATACTTTGAAATTTTCATGTCTGGTCTTGGAATTTTCGATAATTAGATTAAACATTAAGCTTTTAATGTTTGGTTTAGAAAGAAGTCTAATATAGTGTGTACTAGGGTATGCCCGTGCCTGAAGGCACAATGAAAATAATGTTTGGTTTAGAAAAAAGTCTAATATAGTGTGTATAGTTATGTATCGTGGTATATAACTGTTAAATTTCTAGAGAATACTTATGTTTTTTTTTTTTTTTAAATAGTTGGAATGTATGATGAATTATGTGAATGCTTATGTCTCTTTTTTTTTTTTAATAATGATATACAAGTTCATTTTTTATACCCACTTTATACACCCAGTGATGTGTCAAGAAGATGATTGGTTGATTCTTGACATATCACTGGGCCTGAATAACTATTCTTTATTTATTAAAGTAGGTCTAACTTTTGGGCTTGAATAACTTTTGGTTGATTCTTGATTCATTAAAGTAGGTCTAACTTTTGGGCCTGAATAACTATTATTTATTTTTTACAAAGATTTTGTTACAGTTTAATTTTGTAATATGATAGGTCTTTTTTTTTCTTTTTTCTTTTTTTCCATCTCGCTTAGGTTGTATTTGGATTTAGGATTTGAAGGGAATTTGTTGATTGAAAGGAAAATGAAACATTAAAAAGTTAACCATTTTTATTTGATGACCCTTTTTTTTTTGCTTTTAGTGAACTGTTTTTAATTTGATTTTTTTAATTGAACTGCTATTTTAAAATGTTTACGCTTCTCTCTCTCTAAAAATTTAGCTTTTTAAATATTAATTTTGGAATTTTTTTTTAAAAAAAAAACACTTTTTAAAGTAGGTAATTCTGTGTCAATTAATTGTTTTTTATGGCAATTATTAAACCTCATTCTGCCTTCTTACAGTTATATTTCGTGTCAACAATCATTTTTATTTCATCTTAATCAAATGGGTTGAGGTTTTCATTAATCATTAACGGTCATATTCTTATTCATCAAATATGAAAATATATTCGTGTACATTTTTAGTGTTGAGGAGTGCTCTTACTAATTGTGTTTTTCTTTTTATCCTTCTGTCTCAGATTCCTTTAATTTTGCTTTTCAAGCAGATACTCAGGTTAGGAAGTCTCTCCCTTGCAATTCTTTATTAGTTCCTTGCTTTCTTTTTCGAATTACAGTGGATTAATGAATGTTCTGGATTAATGAATGAACTCTCTTAGATTTCTTTAATGCCCTGGAATTTTCATGTTTGGTTTTCGAATTTTCAATAATTAGATTACACATTAAGTTTTTAATGTTTGGTTTAGAAAGAAGTCTAATATAGTGTGTATAGTTATGTATCTTGGTATATAGCTGTTCGATTTCTAGAGAATACTTTTTTTTTTTTGGAATATATGATGAATTATGTGAATACTTATGTCTTTTTTTTTTTTTAATAATGATATACAAGTTCATTTTTTATACCCATTTTATAGACCCAGTGATGTGTTAAGAAGATGATTAGTTGATAATTAGATAATATTTAATTATCAACCAGTCCTCTTCTTAACATATCACTGGACCTATAAAATAAGTCTAACTTCTGGGCCTGAATAACTATTCTTTTTTTTTTTTTTTTTTCAGTTTAATTTTGTAATATGATAGGTCTTTTTTTTTTCTTTTTTTTTTTTTCCATCTCTCTTAGGCTGTATTTGGATTTAGGATTTGAAGGGAATTTGTTGATTGAAAGGAAAAGGGAACATTAAAAAGTTAACCCTTTTTATTTGATAACCCTTATTTTTTTTGCTTTTAGTGAATTGTTTTTAATTTGGTTTTTTATTGAACTGCTATTTTAAAATGTTTAGGCTTCTCTCTCTTTAAAAAGAGTCCAATTTATTTATCTTTTTCAATTTTATTTTTGGAATTTTTCAAACAAAAAAAAGACTTCTGAAAAAACTTAAACTTATTTTAAAAATTTGTTTTAATAATTTTTTAATGATTTTTATGAGAGTATTACTCCTTGGAGTAAATAAGCTACTGTGTAGTATACTTTTTTGAAAAAGGCATTTGCAATTATACAGATAATACAAAAGGTATTTGTAATTTTCCAGTTACAGTGTGGTGAGCCCTTTTATAAATTTTTATTGTAGTTTTTTACTTATTTTGTTTTCACATTTTAAAATGCAAATTTAGTAATTAAATTTCTGTAATTAAGTTTTGCTAAAATTTTATTCATTAGTATAATCTATATTTTTTTATAATTTACTTAGTTGTTAGTAGGAAAAATGGGCAATACAATCCATAAGAATTAACCTTTGTCAGTGCTATAGCGATCCCGGTTCTTTCTCCTTTGGTTGTTGTATCCGGACTTAGTTTCGTGGATGCCGGTTATTGTTTTGAGCTTGTTTCTATCCTTCAACTCTTTAAATTTGAGTTATAGAATGCTTTGGACTTGTTCGTTCCAGGTTGGTTGTGTTTGGGAGCCTTAGGTTGCTGCCTAGAATTTTGGACCTTCGCTCGAGCGAGAAGTTGGTCGCTCGAGCGAGCTCTTTGTTTTGGTCCTTCGCTCGAGCCAGGGTTTGGTCGCTCGAGCGAGAGTGGAGTTTTGTTCCTGGTGGATCGAGCCCGAGTGGCTTCGCTCGAGCGAGCGGGACCTGAGAGTTGCATTTCTTGGCTCGAGCGAGCTTTTCTTCGCTCGAGCGATCTGGTTGTTCTTCGCTCGAGCGTGCGTCTGGTTGCAGACCTGAGGGTTTAAGTTCTTGGCTCGAGCGAGAATTCTGTCGCTCGAGCGTACTTCTAGGTTGTTGGCTCGAGCGAGAAAGTCTTGGCTCGAGCGTGGTTTTCTGTGTCTGGTAGCTCGAGCGACCAAGTCTTCGCTCGAGCGAGCCTGTTTTATATCAGTAGGCAGCAGCGGGGAAAAGATCACTTTTTCATCCCCTTTTATTTTTGAAACCCTAGAACCGACTCTCTCTCTCTCTAAACTCATCTTCTCTCTAGGTTTTCATCTCCATCTAGTGTGAATCCATCCTAGGCTCTTTGTAAGAAAGATAGAGGGTGGCTTGGGCTTCATTCTAATCTGAAGAATAGTGGATTTGGAGCACTTTGATTTCGGGTCATCTTCTCCATTTGAGGTAGGGATTTTCCTTGTTCCTTTTCAATACTCCGTCTATAGATAGACATGTGGTAGTTTTTGTATTGCATAAAAACACTATATCATGTTGGATTTGTGAAAATCATGAGATTGAACCTTGGGTTGGTTGTTGAATTTGGGTTTATTATCATTAGTTGTGGTTTTGGGCTAATTGGAGTGTTAATTAGCATGTGGTTGTTGAAAGGAGAGGAAACCCTAATTTTTATTTGATTTAATAAATTAATAGAGGGGTTTTGATCTTTGGGCAAATACTATTGTATTTTGGGTCTTAAATGAAGTCAATGTTGTTTGTTGTAAATAATTGAACCTCTGTGGTCAATATTGAGAAATGGGGAGAAAAACTCTAATGTAATGGTTATGGCCTTATTGCCTTTGAAATTGGTTTTGTGAAAACAAAAGGAAGTGGAATTTGTTTTGTGAAATGGGAAAAGTACCTTTGAAATAAGTATGAAAATCAGAATGTTGTATCTTAAACTATCATGTTAGTTCTGTTGAAGGGTTTGTGATCTCATGTTAATTGAGTCTGTTATTAGATGTACAACATACACGCATCTAGAGATTTTGTCCATGGTCATTGGTGGGGGATGACACGGTTGCGTTGAATTGTCGTGTATACATTACACTATTGTTGATTAAACATCGTATGTGATGAAATGTTGAGATACATTATATTTGTATACTTGTTAGGGAGGAGAGAGGGGTTGTACTCCAGTGTGTGTGAGAAGATAGGGGATGGACTCCACACACCTATGTGTTCATATACCTTAACACACTGTTTGTATTCTGATAGTTTATGTGTATGTTTTACACATGTTGGTTATGCCTTGTTGTATTGTGGTTGTTGGTGATATACCCTGCGCTGATAATCAGAGGTACCGTTACCTTCCAGCTAGCGCCTGGAGAACTGTATGCGCTGATAATCTAAGGTACTACACCCTTCCAGCTAGCGCCTGGTAAAATGGTATGTTGTTGTGAGAGGTGTATCTTTGGCTTACTATGCACCTAGCTAGTAGAGCAAAGTTTTGTTGTTATTGTTTCAGTGTATCTGGGAACACTGTGGATTGTATTGGTTACAGTTTTGGAGGGCCGAGTTGCCTCATTGGTCTATCTTATGCATGTAGTTGAGTTGCTATCTCCCTTTATAAAGGTATGCATGTATAGTTATGATAGATTTGGGATTGAACCGAAATGGCTTTTGTCTTTTGGAAGTGTAAAGAAAATCAAACATTTTAGAAATATGTTTTGAAAAGGCACATCTGTTGTATGTGTGGAATATGGAAGAGAGTAATGGGCTTAGTGAATCTATTTTTCCTAAGTAATTGTTAATGTTATAAAAGATTGGAAACGGGGGTTAATGAAAGGAAAAAGGAAAGATGAATCGCTTATAGCGTTGAATGAAATAGTTGTTTTCGAGAAAAGTTTATATATATATATATATATATTTTGTGTAAACTGTCACATTATTATTTTAGTACAAGAATAAGTGTTCATGATCATAGCTATCTGTAATGGTGTTATTGTTGAGGATCATGTTGAGATCCCTACTGGACTATATGTTCATCCCACGTTGTTGAATCTTTTTCAGGTATTTAGCAGGATGTGCTACAAGATTTGGGATCTTCTTATTTGTTGGCCACGGGGCCTCTTGTTGTAGGCGGAATGCCATATATGTAAAAGGGTTGTACCCTTCATTTGCTTATTTAATGTTGTAAGCTTGAGGGCAATTTATTTAGAATGCTCATGTTGTATTTAATTTTCATTCGAATGAGAGAGTTGTTGTTCATCACTTCTAATTGAACATTTGAGTTTATTTCTGCATGTTATCTCTGAAATTGAATTAAGTTAAGGAACTTGGTAATGACTTCGAGTAATAAAAAGTGGGGCGTGACAGTGCAAAGTTACTATATAGAATCAACCACAAAATCATGTATTGCAATAGTTTTACATTTTGGCCAATAGAGAAAAATTATGAAGATTTCTATGAGAGTATTTAATTTTTCTTCTATCCTTTTTAATGTATATTGAAGACACACAAAAATTATAATTTTTTTTCTATCCTGTAGTAGGTCAATTTCTCCATCTGTGATATTCATGCACAAACGAACTTCTTAAACTAGGTTGTTAACTATAATATGTTAGGAGGTTGTTAATTTTGTAGCGACTAATTTTTCTTTATGGCAATTATTAAACCTCATTTTGCCTTCATATAGTTATCTTTGTCAAATTTACATAACCAGGCACTTTCAGGTTGAGACACCATTGACCTTCAACCGTTAATTATGGACAACATTACTATTTTTGGTCACGTAAGTTGTTTTCTTTTTTATTTATTTGAAAAAAAAAAAAACATTTTTCTTATAAGCAAAAGTCAATTTTCTTTTCTTTTCATAATTTTTTTATCTAATTCCTTATAACAAAATGCTCTTTTCTTATAATTTACAGATGGATGGAGACCTACGTCGAACTGTAATACTGACTCCTTTTACTCATTTTCTTACATGTATAATTTTTTTATTTTTTTTTTACCTCTAATTCTTTTGTATTTTTAGGTCCAATTTCTTCAAGAAAGAAATGTTAATGTTGTTATCTGTGATGAGCGTGACCTTAATGTCATCCGTGTTCGAGAGGTAAGCCCAATTTAATTATATAGATTTTTTTTTTATTCAAAACACCGTATACACCGTATATTCTTATTTATATATTTTTTAAAAAATTTCTACATATATATATTTTCTTTATTCTTTAAAAATTTTCTTTATTTTTTGTAGGCAAAAGAAAAGGAAATTGCCAAGGCATTGTTGAAGAAAACCGAAAAGACCACCATTTCGGGCAAGGGAAAGGAAAATACATGTTCAGTAGTATGACTCTTCAACATTTCCATTTAAAGTTCTTTTTTTGAAATATTTATTTTGGACCATGAACCTTGATTATTTATTTATTTATTTTTAAATGTAAAATTGACATACTACTTGCACAGTGACATATACTGTTCTTATAGTAAACAGTTTCATATAAATTTGTGAAATGTTTTTTTTGAAGCATGCTAAAATAGCATTTGTACAAAAATATTATATTTGTTTTAAATTATTATTATTCTTTTTGGCTTTTTGCTATTGACATTAACATCTACAAGAGAGGAAAAAAGGAATAGAACAAAAAAGGAATGAGGGGTGGAGGGATACAGAATGAAAAAGTTTTCAATTTTTTTACAAAATATCAAAAGGAAAGGGAATTAAGATAAAGTAAATTAATAGAAATGAAAAATGAAGAGAAAAGTATAAAACAGTAGATGATAATATTCATATTTTAGGCATCTTATGAAATTAATCTTCATGTTTTAGGCACATAATAATAATGTTATATCGAAAGCTGCATTGGCTTAACGTGTACGGCAAGAACGCGAAAGAAATGATAAGGCAAGCTCTTCATATCAATTGGGACAACGTTCACGACGTGAACGAGAGAGATCAAGAGAATTGATTCCACCAAGCACAACTAATACTCCACCGGCTCAGAAAGGAGTAATGTTTACACATCTTACTTCGCCAAGCACATCTTTAGCTTCACAAAGGAATTGGTAAAACATTATATTTATTTCTACAAATACATATTCTTATTGTTAAGATTTTATTTTGTACACAACAAATATTTGTAGGCCTACCCATGCAAGCCCATTCCTCCATGAGACTAGGAATATCAGGTGTTGTTATTCGTGATGAGTGCAATCTTAATATTATCCGCAATTCTAAGGTAAGTATAAATATCAAGTTCAACATATTCTTTTTTCGTAATCTTAATAAATTCTATAAATACATGTTTTTTTCGTATTCTGAATAAATTTTATTTATTTTTGGTAGGCAAAGGAAAAGGAAAAGGCCAAGGCAATGTGTAAAGGAAAAGAAAAGGCAACTTCTTTTGACAAAGGAAAGGAAAACACATGTCCAATGGTATATATTCAACATCTTTAAAAAAATATTTATCGAGTAAAACAAAGCCAATCATATTGTTTAAGTGAACATTGATCATGTATATTTTTTAAAATGTAAACTGCGTTGTCAATTTTTTTTATGTGCTCTTTGTTTTCTGTACACTCAAACAAAGTATTTTTAGCTCTCTGTTATATTTCCTAAAAATAATTGTAACATTTATCAACTCCAAGAAAAACTTTATAACATCTAAGCAAAGGAACAGAGGAACATAGGCATAGAAAATATTTTTAATTTTCTTAAAATTATCATGAGGCAAGAAGAAAGAGAAAACAATTATTAAAAAACAAATTGTTATATCACAAGGCATGAAGAGGGAAAATGAAGCAAAATGGAAAAGGAAGTAGGACAAAGAAAATGTAAAAATATTCTTAAAATTATCACAAGGCAGGAAGAAAAAGAAATAAAATAGTATACGATAATATTTGTATTTTAGGTATCAATGATATAATGTTCACATTTTAGGCACACAATAACAATGTTATATCAAAAGCTACATTGGCCCAACGTGCACGACGAGAACGGGAAAAATCAAGAGAATGTATTCAACCGAGACAAACTTCTTTAATACCGTGTCGTCGTAGTCGTGCTTGCTTGGAACTAGGAACAAAGGCAACTGAGGATACTCAGTCGGCGCAAAAACGAACAATGGTTGCACATCCTTCCACATGTTCGTTCTCAATGCCAAGCACATCTTTAGCTCCACAAAGGAATTGGTAAAAGACTGTGTTTAATTCTTCAAATACATACTCTTACTATTACCATTCTATTTTAATTTACAACCTACCAATATTTGTAGGCCTACTCTTACAACTCCTTCCCTTCAAGAGGATCTATGTACTAATGAGGAATTAGAGGATATGCCTATGAGTCCAATGGTTGGTACTCGAGCACATATAAATTCATGTCGTCATTCTCTTGGCAAGATGGATGTATTATGTCCTTTCTGTTCAGCATTACATTGGATGGATGAAAAATTAGTAAAATCATCTCCAAACCGTCCTCTATTCGGAACATGTTGTTCAAAAGGGAAGGTTAAGCTTCCTCTGCTTATTACACCCCCTTCACTTCTTCAAGCATTATATGATGGGAATGATGATAAATCAAAATCGTTTCGACGTTATACTCGAGTGTACAATGCAACCAATGCTTTTACAAGTCTTGGTGCTACATTAGATCCAAGAGTACTTACTGGAAGAGGCCCTACATCATTCACTATCCATGGGGAATTGCGACATCGAACAGGATCACTACTACCACAATCAGGGCAAGATGCAGCTTATGCGCAATTGTACATTTATGACCCTGATTCAGCTTTAGAAGTTCGCAATCGTAGAAATCCTCAATTAAGAAGAGATGTTCTAAAAACTATTCAAGATAGTTTATTACAGGTTAATGCATTCGTTGATAAATTTCGCCAGGCTCATGCAATTTTGAATCAATTAGCCTTGACAGGACGAAATTTGCCTGCTCATCTCCACTACAGTTCATCGACAGATCGACGACGGTATAACCTACCAACTATAGATGAGATTGCAGTTGTAATACCAGGTGATGGAACCAAGGTTAGTGGAATGAGAGATGTTATCTTACATCTACATGGAAATAATGAGCTAATGCAAATCAATGAATGTCACCCAGCATATTTGCCATTACATTATGTTTTATTATTTCCACATGGTGAGCTTGGATGGGAACCTGAGATGAAACTGTGGGATGTTGAACGTGATCGGCCTTCAACTGATCGGCTTACTCAAATGGATTTTTATAGTTATCGTTTGTTTGAACGACCCACAGAGTATTCAACAATTTTGAGAGCTGGAAAATTGTTCCAAGAGTTTTTGGTTGATGCTTGGGCCGCAACTGAACAAAATAGGTTGACTTACTACAAGCTTAATCAAGGGAAGATCCGTGCTGAACTTTACCAAGATTTGACAGATATTGATCCAAATGACCTTCAACCCAATCAAATTGGTCAAAGGTTTGTTTTGCCATCTTCATTTCCTGGAGGTCCTAGACACATGTTTGAAATCTTTCAAGACTCAATGGCTATCACACGATACAACCAACATCCAGACATTTTTCTCACCATGACTGCAAATCCTAATTGGCCAGAAATTACTTCGGCATTATTACCGCACCAAAAGCCTATTGATCGTCCTGATTTAATTGCCCGTGTTTTTGAGTTAAAGAGAAAGTGCTTGATGAAGGAGATAGAAACAAACCGAGTGTTTGGTAATAAAGTTGCGCATGTTTTTACAATTGAATTCCAAAAGCGAGGCCTTCTCATATGCATGCACTTCTATTTCTTAAGGGTCCAGACAAAATTCGGACATGTGCTCAAGTAGACAAATTGGTTTGTGCAGAATTTCCAGATCCAAAAGATGAACCTATGCTTTTTGAAACTATCAAGTGTTGTATGGTACATGGACCATGTGGTGCTCGAAATCCACAAGCACCATGTATGGAAAATGGTAAATGCACTAAGAGATACCCTCGAGCGTTCGCAGAAACAACTACTATGGATCAAGATGGATATCCTATCTATCGTCGTCGCAATAATGGTCAAGCTCATATTGTGAGGGGGAAAGAAGTTGATAACAGAGACATCGTACCATACAATGCATATCTTTCTAAACGTTTCAACTGTCACATAAATGTGGAAGTTTGTGCCGGAATGAGATGTGTCAAGTATATACACAAGTACATTTATAAGGGTTATGATCGTACAACGATGGTGTTGGGATTGATAAATGAGATCCAACAATATCTCGATGCGAGGTATATTGGACCTCCAGAAGCTGCTTGGCGAATATTTGGTTATCCATTGCATGCAGAGATACCAACAGTTGTACGCTTAGCACTTCATTTACCTGGAATGCACCGCGTTCTTTTTAATCCTGATGAATCATTAGAAGCAATTGTTTCTAGAGCTGGCCAACAAATGTCAACTCTTACTGGTTTTTTTGCATGTTGCGCTTCTATGGAAGATGAATGTCCATTCACTTACCAAGAATTTCCACAACATTTTGTTTGGCTTAATTCAGAAAAGAGATGGAAACCAAGGCAGCAGGGCTATGCAATCGGTAGAATGTACTTTGCTAGCCCTAATTTTGGTGAGAGATTTTATTTGCGTTTGCTATTAACTGTTGTCAAAGGACCAGAATCGTTTCAATGTTTACGCACGGTCAACAATGTTTTGCATGATACGTTTAAATCAACATGTAGAATGGATACAATGCCTTAAAGAGGCTGCAGTTATGAAAACTGGTTATCAATTAAGGAGATTGTTTACTATTATTCTTACACAGTGCTCTCCACTGCAACCATATGCGTTATGGAATCAATTTTCAATGCATATATGTGATGATCTTGCACATAAGATTCGAACATTGTTTGCCATTTCTGAACCAACTGAGGCTCAAATTGAAGACTATGGTCTATATCTTTTGAATCAAATGCTCCAAGAATCAGGAAAAAGTTTAATTGACTTCCCGCCAATGCCACAACCTTCTACAAATTGGAGTGC
Organism: Camellia japonica; assembly: GCA_030407325.1. Classification (NCBI taxonomy): domain Eukaryota; kingdom Viridiplantae; phylum Streptophyta; class Magnoliopsida; order Ericales; family Theaceae; genus Camellia; species Camellia japonica. The sequence continues at coordinate 110,283,588 of JAPPVO010000010.1, read as the reverse complement.
AGTAGTTGGTAACAGGTTGATATTCGAACATCAACAACTGCATAATGAGGCACAACAGGCAGATGCAGAAATTATTATTGATCGCCTCAACAATGATCAACGAACAGCTTATGATGCAATCACTTCCTCAGTCTTTGAAAATAAAGGAACTATTTTCTTTTTGAATGGAGGTGCCGGAACAGGGAAAACGTTTTTGTACAATGCGATTGCATTAAAGTGTCGCAGCCTTGGCCATATTGTTATTACTGTGGCTTCATCTGGAATTGCATCATTGTTATTGGTAGGAGGTCGTACTGCTCATTCAACATTTTCCATTCCGTTGGATGTATTGGAAAATTCAATTTGTGGATTTAGCAAGCAATCATTACAAGCAGAATTGTTTAGAGAAACAAAACTTATAATCTGGGATGAAGTTCCTATGCAGCATAGACATTGTGTTGAGGCAGTTGATCGCACACTTCGGGACACTTGTGATAGTGAAAAGCCATTTGGGGGTATCACTGTTGTTCTTGGTGGAGATTTTCGACAAATCTTACCAGTTATAACCAAAGGAGTCCGTGAGCAAATTGTGAATGCATCATTAAGACACTCTTTTCTATGGAAGGATATACATGTTCTGTCTTTAAATTTGAACATGCGCTTGAATCATGCAAATCTTGAAAATGCTAATTTTGCAAAATTCTTGATGGAGGTAATATTTCTTCAAACTTTTTCTCTATTATATGGTTCTTTTAAATTGACGAAATATATTTACGTTTATGTACTTTAATTGATTTTACTTACTATTTTATTTATTTATTTTTATAAATAGATTGGGACCAATCCTCAGGAAATTGTTAAACTTCCATCAACAATACACAAATGCCAAGATCTAAAAGACATAATCTCAATAGTTTATCCGCAACTGGATGTGGCAATGACATCGACTGCAACATTTTTAACTGAACGTACAATTCTTTCTGCATGGAATGATGATGTCAGTGCTATCAATACTGCAGCATTGAATATTTTTCCCGGCAGCACACATACTTATTTGGCAGCAGACAAGATGTATGAAGATGATGAAATTGATCGTACTATAATAAATAGATATCCTAATGAATATTTAAATTCATTAGATCCTCCTGGGCTACCGGTACGTTGAAAGTGGGTTGTCCTATAAAGTTGTTAAGAAATATTGCACCAAAAGATGGACTGTGCAATGGCACAAGATTGATGGTTTCTAGATGCAATACTCGCATAATTGAAGCTCAAATTTTAACTGGAGAAAAATGTGGCAATTTGGTATTCATACTAAGGATATCCTTGACACCGTCTTCTTCAGAAATGCCTTTCCGAATGACAAGACGTCAATTTCCAGTTCGATTGGCATATGCCCTGACCATTAATAAATCTCAAGGGCAATTTGTGAAATTTGTTGGAGTTGATTTGCGCACACCAGTGTTTAGTCATGGGCAATTGTATGTGGCCCTATCTAGATGCACATCCTTTGATCGTATAAGTGGCCTCCTTTCCAATGATGAGCTAGATTCTACTACAAACATTGTTTATCCTGAAATTTTGTTATAATGTTACTTATGGATCAAACCACTTTTGTCAAAAGGTACAATTTATTTATTGATAAATTTGTTTCTATTGATTACAAATTGTTATTTTTAAAATATTTTACTATATGTGTCGACTTTTGTAGGATTGGGTTAAAAAATATATGGAGCTCAAAATATAAATACAACTAGATTGCTTCAATGGGGATGTAACAAGGTAATTTCAATTTGAAAGTGTTTTGATATATATATAAATTTTCTTTTGCTAATATACTAACTTTTTTTATTTTCATAAATTAGTAGATTGTCGTGCATGCTCCTCACTGGGGATACATACAAGTTGATACGAGGACTTTTTGGAAAATGATGAGGCGCTCCTAGGATTTCTAAGAAAGAACAAGTTTGAATCTCATATTTATTTTTGTGAAAAGCGTACATATGCTAGCTAAGATTCATATTTTGTAAAGTTTCCAATCGATGTGAAATTTATTACTTACAATAGTTTTGTAAAGCCTTTTATCTATGTGAAATTTATAACTAAGTTTAGATGTATGTTAGATAATATTCATTTGAATTATTGATTTATGCTATGAGTTTGTTTTTGTAAATGTAACACACTAGGTGATATATGTTTTTTTGTTTTTTCTTCCTAATATGCTCTTGAATTAGGTTAAACAAAACTAATCATATTTTTATTTGGTTATCTTTTTATCAGGAAGGGTGTTGCATTTTCTTTGTATTACAGAACATTGGCTGGTGTGCTTAATTTGTTATTTGGCATTTTTTTTGTATTGCAGAGCATTGGCTGGTGTGCTTAATTTGTTATTTGACATTTTTTTTTTGTATTACAGAGCACTGGCTGGTGTGCTTAATTTGTTATTTGGCATTTTTTTTTGTATTGCAGAGCATTGGCTGGTGTGCTTAATTTGTTGTTTATTTTTTTCTATTGTATAGCATTGGCTGGCGTATTTCGTCTGATTTTTATATAGATGTTTCTGTGCTGTGGGATTTACATTTTGTTGTTTGTTTAAAATCTTAAGCTTTTGTTGTGCTTGAATTTTACGTAGCATTTATGTGTTTACTTTTCACTATTTCGTTTACTATAAATTTGGAAAATTTATGTTCAAATTGATTTATTTACCACGTAGCATGCAATTTATTTATTTTTCATTTATTTAATTTTCTGCACAATAAACTGACCACCAAATCATAAAAATTGGTAGATTTTAACCATTACATTAAAATTGATGCAAAACTATAGCTTTGAGATCTCTCTTCTTTACTTCAACCAAAACTCACTATCTAAAAAAATGTGGATATAGAAATTTATTTGGGTACTGTTATTGGCTAGGATAATAAAATGCTTATTTTCTATTACAAATTGCAAGTGGGTTACATAAACAACAATACTACAATAGTAAATATTTGGTGATATGATCTTTGTTTGCATTTGTGTCATCATACTACAATACTCCAAACTCTTTTCAAAAATCTAATTATAAAATTCATTTGAAAATTCAAAACCATACGGATCATCTATTTATATTTTCACCTCAAATTTTTTTTCCCAACAAATTAAATAAATTACATTTTAACTCAATAATTTTATATTCAATTACATTTTCATATATTAATGGTCACCGTGCCTTCAGGCACGGGCATACCCTAGTCCATCTATACAAGAAAGAAGGTAGTTTTTGAATTCTATGGGAGTTTTGTCCCTTTGTCAAAATAAGAATCGTAAGGTTAATTTAATTCAATTCAATAGTGAATAATCTTTTGTAGTTCAAAAGTTTTTTTGCTTGAGTGGCTCGACTGAACAAAATGACGTTGTTCTGGGCATTTTTTTTTTCTCTTATATTTTGAAACAAAGGGAGGAAAAGTAAGAAGAGAGAATAAGAGAAAAAGAAAGAGAGAGAAGAGAGAGGAAGAAGGAGCTGAGAGGAGAGAGAGGCATCACCGCCATTACTGGCGCCATCATCAACAAATCTGTGTATACATAAATAGATTTGTGTGTATATACATAGATCTTGTTGGAAAAAATGTTTTTTGGTGACTTTAATTTAATATTAAAGTGTGGTGACTTTAATTTAATATTAAAGTGGGTCCCAACCTTTTATTGTGTTGGGTCCAAGTGAGCCAAAAACCATTGGGTTTTGAATAAGAAATTGCCAAGAAATTGCTTCATGATGTTAGATTCATGAATAGGATTTTAAAGAGTATTTAAATCCTTTTTCTAGGCTAAAGGGTGTGAATCCTTTGGGCATCCAACCTTTCATATTTTTGGAAAGGGGCTATGGATACTTGGTGTTTTAATGACCAGCCTTAAAGGCTGGAGGCTCTTCTTCTCTCCCCTTTACATGTATAAATTGAGACCCTCCTATCAAGTTTCTATATAGAAATTTTTTGTTTCCATTTTACAAGTCAGTTTTCCAGAAAGTTCCTACATGAGAGAGTGCTGCCACTGTTCTTGTTCGCTAAGCTAGACAGAAAGTGCTTCTGCCGTAGCTGGTTTTGACCGTCGTATCCTGGGAGACAGACGTCGGGATTCCTCAAGCACTCGACCCGTGAGGCGGCGAAATCTGTTTTAAGGAAACTGCTTCCGTGCAGGCTTCGGTTTCGTCTCTTTACCCTTTTATTGTTTTCTGTATTTCTGTTGAAATTTAATTGTAATTATTAGCATATGTTCTTGATATATAATTTCAATTAAATAAATAGATTTATGAATAAATCAAATTATATACCAAGAACATATGCTAATAATTACAATTAAATTTCAACAGAAATACACAAAACAATAAAAGGGTAAAGAGACGAAACCGAAGCTTGCATAGAAGCAGTTTCCTTAAAACAGATTTCGCCGCCTCACAGCTCGAGTGCTTGAGGAATCCCGGCGTCTGTCTCCCAGGATACGACGGTCAAAACCAGCTACAGCAGAAGCACTTTCTGTCTAGCTTAGCGAACAAGAACAGTGGCAGCACTCTCTCAATGTAGGAACTTTCTGGAAAACTGACTTGTAAAATGGAAGCAAAAAATTTCTATATAGAAACTTGACAGGAGGGTCTCAATTTATACATGTAAAAGGGAGAGAAGAAGAGCCTCCAGCCTTTAAGGCTGGTCATTAAAACACCAAGTATCCATAGCCCCTTTCCAAAAATATGAAAGGTTGGATACCCAAAGGATTCACACCCTTTAGCCAAGAAAAAGGATTTAAATACTCTTTAAAATCCTATTCATGAATCTAACATCATGAAGCAATTTCTTGGCAATTTCTTATTCAAAACCCAATGGTTTTTGGCTCACTTGGACTCAACACAATAAAAGGTTGGGACCCACTTTAATATTAAATTAAAGTCACCACACTTTAATATTAAATTAAAGTCACCAAAAAACATTTTTTCCAACAATCCCCCACATGAATAAAAATTTACCGAAAGACTCAAAAACGGATATCATTCAACAATAATGACTCGAAGAGAGAGTACAACGAACTAACCCCGACATCAGAGAAGGTAGCTTTTGGCTTTGAACCTCTCCCAGTGAAAACCTATCGAGTTTACTGGCTGATCAGTGAATAAGACATCTTGAACTGCTCTGCCGTTTATGTAAACTGAAACAATAGATCTCACACGGGAATTACTCCTACCACCATTCTGTTCTCACTGGTGTGCCCTGTGTGGCCCTGGACACTAGCCTGGTTCAGCGAGTGGTTTCAAAGAATCTTGGCCTATCCAATTCTTCTAGAAGCAGCCCCACTTCAAACTCACATAGGTGACTCTACTTTAGTATCCTGCAATACTTAGCTTAACAGCTTAACACACAAGAGTCATTAAAAGCTCAGCTTATCCTCTACACTTGCAGGTATCACTGATAGAAGGAATGGCTGGAGGTTTAACCTCCTCAGTGACATACCACCGTTACACACAATTAGGTTGTCCCATTGAACCTAGATCTTGGGATCTCCAGTCAACTAGGTTGGGTTTCCATTCCGGTAACTTCCAAAGGCCTCAACCCCATTCCTTTTGACGACGTTTCGACTAACACTCGACTTAACCCTTTGGTTAGCGGATCCGCAATGTTGTCCTTAGACTTTACATAGTCTAAAGAGACAACTCCATTCGAGAGTAGTTGTCGTATGGAATTATGTCTACGACGGATATGTCTAGACTTTCCATTATACATATTACTCTGTGCCCTACCAATTGCAGATTGACAATCACAATGAATACAAATAGCTGGCACAGGTTTAGACCAACGTGGAATATCTTCAATGAAATGACGAAGCCATTCTGCTTCTTTCGTTGCTTTATCCAAAGCAATAAACTCTGATTCCATCGTTGATCTAGATATACACGTTTGCTTGGAAGATTTCCAAGACACGGCTACCCCACCAAGAGTGAACACATATCCACTAGTGGACTTTGAGTCCTTTATATCTGATATCCAATTCGCGTCACTATATCCTTCAAGCATCGCTGGATATCGAGTATAATGCAGCCCATAATCCCGAGTGTAGCGTAAATACCTTAACACCCGCACAATGCCCTTCCAATGAGAAGCATCGGGATTACTTGTGTATCTACTAAGCCTGCTAACCGAGTAGGCTATATCCAGCCTAGTACAACTCATCAGATACATTAAACTTCCAATTACCCGAGAATATTCTAACTGTGAGACACTTTCATTATTATTCTTGGTAAAATGTAGACTTAAGTCTACAGGTGTCGATGACACACTCGTATCTGATCCACTAAACTTCTCAAGTATCTTATCAACATAATGAGACTGAGATAGTACAATTCCGCCAGAGATTCTGGTAATCTTAATTCCCAGAATAACATCTGCAATGCCCATATCCTTCATGTCAAACTTAGAGTTTAACAACTTCTTGGTAGTTTTGATCATTTCATCGTTACTACCTATAATGAGCATATCATCAACATATAGACACAAAATGACATAACCTCTGTCAGTGTCTTTGACATAAATACACTTGTCACATTCGTTGATTCTAAACCCATTTGACAACATTACATTGTCAAACTTCTCATGCCATTGTTTAGGCGCTTGCTTCAAACCATATAAAGATTTGACAAGTTTACAGACTTTCTTGCTTTGTCCTGGAGCTGAAAACCCCTCAGGTTGCTCCATGTAGATTTCTTCATTCAAATCCCTATTTAAGAAAGCTGTCTTTACATCCATCTGGTGTATTTCAAGATTGCGCAAAGCTGCTAATGCAATCACTATGCGAATGGATGTTATCCTAGTTACAGGTGAGTACGTATCAAAGTAATCCAGGCCTTCTCGTTGCCTGTACCCTTTGATAACGAGCCTCGCCTTATACTTGTCAATAGACCCATCGGCCTTCATCTTTTTTTTAAAAATCCATTTGCAGCCTAAAGGCTTGCAACTTGGAGGTAAATCTACCAACTCCCAGGTGTGGTTCTGTAAGATGGAGTCAATCTCACTTTTGATCGCTTCTTTCCATAAAGGACTCTCAGGAGAAGTCACAGCTTCGTGGAAAGTTTGAGGTTCGTTCTCAACCATATAAGTCAAGAAGTCTGGACCAAAAGATTTGGATATCCTAGCCCTTTTACTCCTTCTGGGCTCATCTAAAACCTCAATTTGATCATCACCTGAATCATCAACATGATCATCCTCACTAGCAAGCTCATCAAATTGCTCCAAAACCTTGGAACCCCTTCATGGGTTCGGCAAGGAAAAATGTCTTCAAAGAAACATGCATTCCTTGACTCCATGATGGTATTCCTGTGTATGTCTGGAATTTCAGACTTATGTACAAGAAACCGATATGCACTACTATTATGTGCATAACCAATGAAATATACAATCCAAGGATTTCGGGCCTATCCTAACCCGTTTAGATGTAGGAATCGCCATTTTTGCAAGACACCCCCACATTCGTAAGAATTTATAAGAAGACTTAACGTCTTTCCATAACTCATATGGGATCTTGTCCACTTCGCTTCAACACAAGTTTCACACTTGTGTTTCGTCAGAACGACCTTGTCGGACTCAAAAACCATGCGAAAACATGTTTACTGAGAAGAGACCTTGAGACAAGATTCTAACAAATGTCCAAAACATACAGGACTTTGTTCAAGGTTAGCTCTTTCCCTGAGGTTAACTTCAGGACCACCTTTCCCTCAACAAATGAGGTAGTAAAGTTTCCCAGAAACAACTTCTTACCGTTTGTAACCAGTTCGAAAGTTGTAGCGTGTAGCCCTAGTAAAGCTAAAACCCCTCGCTACCACAATTGTAGCACTTCCCAAAGAACTGATAACAAGGTTCTCGCGGCTTGTATGCCAGCTTCTTTGCAACACCACCCCTTGGCCCCAGCATAGAGCCCTGGTTCACGGGGGGCTTCTTCCTCATCCCAGAAAATTTGCCATGCTCAATGACATTGGCCTTCACTAAGGAGGTACTCCCTCATTTCTTTCTATTATCCTCCTCAATTTTGGAGTCAGATAATTAAGTCTTCTTTGTAGAATTTATACAAAGTTTTTTGAACAAATCCTTGTGCCACAATGATTATGAAACTCTCAAAATCATATCACAGTAAATACATTCCCAGAATGTCATCAACCGAATTAGGCACCCAAATATATTAGGTCCGACCTATCACTCTGAAGCCAATAGTCTTACTATTAGGAAACACAAATCCAGTGTTCAATAGTCTACTATTCGGAACTTCATAACATGGCCAGTAGTCTTATCACTAGGAATCACTAATTTCTCAGCATGTGGTCAGTAGACTTTCTACTACTAGGAATCACAATGTCTTAACCTGTGATCAGTAGTCACTTTACTACTAGGAATCACAACGTCCTGACATAGGATCAATAGACTCTTTCATTACTAGGAATCATCATGTCTTGACATATGACCAGTAGCCTCTCCACTACTAGGAACCATGATGTCTTGACATGTGATCAGTAATCTGTTCACTACTAGGAACCACAATCTCATAACTGTGTAGCCAGTGGTCTAACACCTCCTAGGAACCACCAGTTTTCTATCTCTGTGATCAGTGATCTTGTACTCACTAGGAGCCACCAATTTAAGAATATATTTGGAATTTAAAAATTCAAAAAAATATTCACCCACTATAACAGGTTGTCTCATCTTTGCTTTCAAGCAAAGTCACATAGCAATCACAAGGATACCAAACTAATTGCCTCTGATCAATTCAGAGATATTTTAATGCAATCTTATGATTTCCTTTAATCATACTTGATCTCTCAAGATCTTCCTTTAAGAATCTCGTGAGGCTAAGGTTGTCAGGTGGAACAACATTTATGTTTGTCACCTTTTGAAGCCATTTCTGAAACATCACAACAGAATTTCACTTCTGTGATTTTAGAAATTAAACTTAACCCTTAGAAAATCCCTCAGATGGAAATTTAATTCAAAACTAGTCTCACCATTTAACCTAGAATCGAACATGGTCAGGAATGTTCCTAGGAAGACTGGAGGGGTCACATCGGTCCCACTTAAAACCCAGTTAACCTTTTAACAAAACATCCAAGAGCATGTTGACTCCTAGTCTATAGGAAACAATTTTAAAATTAAAATTTCCAGGGGATAAACCAGGTTATAACAAACCGATTTCCAAGCAAATAAAATTTGCTACCAGAATTACACCACTCATAAAAGTTAACCGGTACTCTCGGAACTACGCCCATTATTTCTGAATAAAATCAGAAATATTTTAGCTAATGCTAAAATTTGGTTTCCATTCTCAAAACCAAAACACTTTGGACATAATCAAATTACAACCAAAGACTTTCTCCAAACTTGGTTTTCCAACACTTTGGGAATAAAATGATTAAACCCAAAGACTTCCTCAAACTCCAAAAGTTTGAAACCAAATCCATCTTAGTTGTCATTTCTGAACAAATAAGAACCACTCTTTAGCCAAAGCTAAAACTTTGGTTTCTATCACAGAAAACCAAACCAAGTTCCAAACTTACAAGCAATTTAAAAATTGCTATAACAATTACACGCATATAAAATGCTTCTAACAAAACAAGCAAATAAAACTTGCTACCACAAATTGGTAAACAAACCAACTAAATCTCAAGCAAAACATGCTTCAAACATTTAAATAAAATAGCCAATCCATAAGGATTCTATTTAGTCCAAAAGCCTTTCCACGCTTAGGTATTCCTATTCAACACAAAGGTTAGTAGTCCAAACATTTTTGTTTTTACATCCCAAATACTATTCATTTGGTTTTATATTTGTTTTTCGCATTGGTATCCCTACAAAGAAAGTTAGTAGCAAACCACAACAAAATACAAACAAATAATCTAAAAAATTTAATAATTTAAATGAAACCATCTAGCCAACTTTTAATTATATAAGTAACCAATGCATTAAAATGCCAATTAAATTAAAACTTTAAAATAAAGTTCTATACTCATGGGTTATGAATGAAATTAATTCATAATAAACATTTAAACTATTAACTCCAAATAAATAAGTTAAACTCAAAGTTAATGCACCCAATTAAATAATTCAGATTAATGCTCCCAATTAGATAATTTAGATTAATGCACCTAATTAAATAATTCACATTAATGCTCTCAATTAGATAATTTAGATTAATGCACCTAATTAAATAATTCATAAAAAACTCTATAACTCCAAAATACATTAAATTAGGTAATCTAGTCTAGGAAATAATAAGCATGTAACAAATTAAAACTAGAATAGAATTAGCATGTCAAAATTACAACATCCATAAATTATATTTTATAACCTTAAAATTCATGCAAATTATGATAGAGAATTCTAACTAAACTAAGCAATTAGAGAGTACCATTGCATAATTTACAATCATTGAAATAGTGAGCAATTCCGCAACAATTCCTAGTAACATTATACAAAGCTAACCTAATAGTCTATATAAATCTATTCGATCAATTTCATAGAAAATATATATAAAATCTGTTTTAAGCTTGTTGTTTAAATTGTGAAATTAAATAAATAGATTTATGAAGAAATCAAATTATATACCAAGAACATATGTTAATAATTACAATTAAATTTCAACAGAAATACACAAAACAATAAAAGGGTAAAGAGACGAAACCGAAGCCTGCACGGAAGCAATTTCCTTAAAACATATTTCACCGCCTCACGGGTCGAGTGCTTGAGGAATCCCGGCGTCTGTCTCCCAGGATACGACGGTCAAAACCAGCTACGGCAGAAGCACTTTCTGTCTAGCTTAGCGAACAAGAACAGTGGCAGCACTCTCTCAATGTAGGAACTTTCTGGCAAACTAACTTGTAAAATGGAAGCAAAAAATTTCTATATAGAAACTTGATAGGAGGGTCTCAATTTATACATGTAAAGGGGAGAGAAAAAGAGCCTCCAGCCTTTAAGGCTGGTCATTAAAACACCAAGTATCCATAGCCCCTTTTCAAAAATATGAAAGGTTGGATGCCCAAAGGATTCACACCCTTTAGCCAAGAAAAAAGATTTAAATACTCTTTAAAATCCTATTCATGAATCTAACATCATGAAGCAATTTCTTGGCAATTTCTTATTCAAAACCCAATGGTTTTTGGCTCACTTGGACCCAACACAATAAAAGGTTGGGACCCACTTTAATATTAAATTAAAGTCACCAAAAAACATTTTTTCCAATAGATCTGTGTATCTCTCTTTCTCTATGTGTGTATATAGATCTATCTCTCTCTTTCTCTCTGTTTTGAGTTATCTGAAAAGAAAAAAGAAAAAAAAAAACAAAGGATGTGGTGTTGTTTGTTGTTGATGATGATATGTTGTTGATGTCAAAACGTGTTGATGATGATGTGGTGTTGTTTGTTGTTGTTGTTGATGATGATGATGATATACTCTCTCTCTCATAGTTCCCTCTTCTCTTCTCCTCCTTCTCTTTCTTCTTCTTTTTCATCTGCAGAGAGAAAGGAAAAAAAAAACTGCCTAAAACGATGTCGTTTTGGGCAGTCGAGCCACTCGGGCCAAAAGAAATTCGAGTTACAAAACAGAACTGTTCAATAGTTAGAAAAATGTCTAAGAGACAAATTATTTTTAATAGTTAACATTGTTTATTTATATACATCCTACGGTGGATATACATTTTCTCCTTATATTTCTTCTTCCCTTCCATAAGAAACAAATTATCTTTTAATGGTTGAGATTGTTTATTCACATACATCTTACGGTGGATATACATTTTCTTCTTATGTTTCTTCTTGCCTTCCATCTCTTTCTCTTCAGCTAACGCTCTCTCTTTCTCTCTCTCTCACATTCAAAATTCAAAGTTGAGTTGTCTCCCTTATCTTCCACTCTCACACTATGTTTGGAAACCTATGAGAGAAAAAAAAGAAGAAGAAATGATTACTTAAGTTATAAGAGAAAATAAAAGAAAAGAAATATTTGTGATCTCTCTCATTCTTGTTTGGATAAGTAAGAAATAAAATAAAAAAAAAATGATTGTGATTTCTCTCCTTCTTGTTTGGTTAGATTTCATAAGAGAAAAGAAAAGAAACTGTTTTATGTTATATTACCAAAATAACCTTTTTATAGTTTGAGTATATGACTGTCAATCATTTTATATCTTTTATTTTTACAATGACAAAATTGATATTATAAAAATATAAGAATCTGTTGGTTTTTTTCTCTTCCAATCTCTCCACTTTTGGAAAGATTGAAAATGAGAATTATAAAAGAAATGGGATCTCTCCGTTTCTCTTAATTTCTCCAATTTCTTCTTCATTTCTCTCCACTTAAATTATCCAAACAAGTGAGAGACTCCATTTTTTTTCTTCTCTCTCCAAATCACTCAATCCAAATATAGTGTCAGAGCTTACTCTTCATCTTCAATCTCACTGGCAATGGTCACGGCCTCACCCCTATTAGTCACTCATTCTCCCGAAAACCTAATACATATCAGATCAGCGACTTCACAGATGGTGGGTTTGATGGGTGCTAGCCTTGCTAGATTGGTGGGTCCAAATCAACGACATCGCAAAAACAGATCAGAGGGGAGGATTTTCTTGACCTTAATCATCAGTATCTCAATGCTCAATAGGTCAACTTTCTCTCTCTCTCTCTCTCTCTCTCTCACACACACACACACACACACACACACACACACACACTCACAGTTTTTTCAAGTCAAATTATGGGTGATTAGTAGCCAAATTAGTAGGGTTTTCTTTGCAAAGTAAAGGTGATACTCTCATCTCTTTCTTACTTAATAGATTATTGTGTGCATATATATTGATTACAGATTTTTTTTTTTGATTACAGAGATCATCAATTGATCATAGTGGAATAGAGAAAGAACGATTCCCAAAATCAAACTGTGAGTATTGTTTTTATTTAATTTTCTAGATGCATGTACAATTTTGGATATACTTTTATGGGACTATTGTATATGTATATATACACACACATATATCTATGGGACTATATCTATGTATAAAGCAAACTCATTTACTTTGATTTGGTAGGAATTTGTGTTACTTTGAGTTACTCTATTGAATGGTTGTTGTGCCATTACTATCGTTTGGTTGCTACTAAAATGTTCAATAACCATTCTATCTTTCTTGCTTATTAAGTGTTTGATAAAATGTTTCAATGGAATTTACACACACACACACACAAAAAAGAAAAAAACCAAGATTAAACTTTATCTAAAACATACTTACACATAAATATAATATAATGAAAGTTGCTACTATGTGTATCCCTAAAATAATATAATTTTTTTTAACATAGACTATAAAATAATATAATTTTTTATTACTGGTGCACACATAATAAATTTGCAATTTATAATCTATATAACAAGGAATGGGGGTTTTTGAATCTGATGGGACTTTTGTCTTATGTGTCAAAATGTGGACCATTAGATTGATTCAATCTAAGGGCTAGAAATATAAATTGAATCAAAGGCCAAGAGATAGAAAGAGTTTCAAATTTTGAAACTCCATCTACACTGACCTCTCAACACCTCTTCTCATCTCACCTTCACTCTCTCTTCCTCTCAGCCATCTTCTCAGCCTCTCGTTCGCAAGACTCCCTTTATCACGTCAACTATCTCTTCCTCTCAGCCATCTTCTAAGCTGTTTTAGGGCTTTCTTCGTTTCTGGAAGACAAAGAGGGAAACAGGTCAAAAATGAGGTAGAGAACAATGTCCCATGGGTGTTATGTGTAAGGAGATCCCATAGTGGAGGCTAAGAGGGGAGGAGATCCCAAATAGGTATTTTAATTTATTCTTTTTATTTATTTTTATACTCTTTGTCAATCTTCAAGGTGATCTTAATTTGTTAATGTTTAATGTTAACAAACTATTTAATGTTATTCGAAACCCATGTTTTATATATTCACTGTGGTATTTTTATCTTCATTTCATTTTTATTTTAGCCACTTGATTTTTTAATAAAACAAATTCTCCCTTTCCATTTGCATAAAAGAGAATATGAGCAATGAAGCAAAATAGGAATGGCAAGCAGCAGAAAAATTGGGAGTGGAAGGAACTTTGGAGCAATGGCCAAAAATGTGGCTCCTGATAAAAAATAGTACAGCTATAACTTTTTATTTTTATTTTTTATGATTTGCTTCAACCATCTGGTCACTTTCTTCCGTAAGTTTGGTCACTTTTTCCATAAATTTGGCCTTCTTTTATTGGTTTTCTTTATCTTTTTTGTCCAAAGTGTATTATGAAAGTCTCAGTAGCTTTTTTTTTTAGTAGTTTTGGTGGATGTTAGAGCAGTGGGTATTTAAATAGAATGAATGTCTCAGCATCATTTAGTAAAGTAGGTATTCAATGATCACATAGTTTTTTTGTTCTCTTAAGATACCTTTTTCTCTATTTATTTGTTCTCCTAAAATACCTTTTTTAAACCTTAGAATCATATCCTTCTATTTATTTTTGTTGTGAGTTAGGTGTTGCCTTTTTTGAATTGACCATGACATGTTTGGAGCTTTTATTTCAACAATGTGATTATGCCAGTGGATTCAACTTCTTTATGGCAATGGAGTTTTGGTTTCAAATGTTGAGCTTTGGTTTCTTTTGTGAAACACCCACATCTTATTAGCATTTTTTGAGGAGTTTGATTATTTTAGCTCCCTTTTTTAATTTTGAAGGGACATTGGTCTATGTCATTTTCAATGGTGATGATTTTTTCAATTTGTTAATGTTTAATGTTAACAAACTATTTAATGTTTTTCGAAACCCTTATTTTATATATTCACTGTTGTATTTTTATCTTCATTTCATTTTTATTTTAGCAACTTCATTTTCTATTAAAAAAAATTCCCCCTTTCCATTTGCATAAAAGAGAATATGCGCAATGAAGCAAAATAGGACTGGTAAATAGTGGAAAAATTGGTTGTGGAAGGAACTTTGGAGAAGTGGCCAAAAATGCAGCTCCTGATAAAAAATAGTACTGTTAGAACTTTTTATTTTTATTTTTTATGATTTGTTTCAACCATCTGGTCACTTTCTTCCATAAGTTTAGTCACTTTTTTTTCCATAAGTTTGGCTTTCTTTTATTGGTTTTCTTTATCTTTTTTGTCCAAAGTGTATTGTGGAAGTCTCAGTAGCTTTACTGTGAGTGGTTTTGGTGGATGTTAGAGCAATGGGTATTTAAATAAAATGAATGTCTCAGCATCATTTAGTGAAGTGGGTATTCAATAATCACATAGTTTTTTGGTCTCCTAAAATACCTTTTGCTCTATTTATTTGTTCTCCTAAAATACATTTTTCAAACCTTAGAATCATATCCTTCTATTTATTTTTGTTGTGAGTTAGGTGTTGCCTTTTTTGAATTGATCATATGACGTGTTTGGAGCTTTTATTTTAACAATGTGATTATGCTAGTATATTCAACTTTTTTTTATGGCAGTGGAGTTTTGGTTTCAAATGTTGAGTTTTGGTTTCTTTTGTGAAACACCCATATCTTATTAGCATTTTTTGAGGAGTTTGATTATTTAAAGCTCCATTTTTTAATTTTGAAGGGACATTTATCTATGTCATTTTCGACAAGACGTTTGTGAACTACACAGATGATTTAGTTTAATAACGAATGATTAGATCTGTGAACTGCACTGCTCAAAGTTGCAGCTCATTGTGGCTCGACTTTTCGTGTTCCTTACGGATACGAATAGCCCCACAGTTCGGACTCCTGTGATTTTGAATCTGATTTCACAAAGTGTAATGTGAAACAGTGAAAACACAAAAAAGTCCAAATCCGACAATTTTTTTAGAAAATCGATGTTTGAATCAAATGCAAAAAATGGACTGCTTTGCCAAATTTCAGAATTGCCACCTAAATATTTTTGAAAAATTTAGGAAACCCGAGACTCGTACTAAAGGCCACTTATCCGTCATCACCAAAGTGTCTCGGCTCGGGAACTTAAGTACGAGAGGGGAAGGTCATGAATTGAGTACCCCACTTGCCCGATCAAAGATCGGCCTCTACTAATCATGATGTAATTTTTATTTACGTTATATGCTCTTGTTCCGATTATTAGCTATTTTTACTATGTGACGCACACACAAATATATACTAATTTACAAGAATTGAAACATTTGATTTCATGTTTTATTTGAAATTGTTTTGTGAATTTGCCACTTGGAAAAGTGGGCCTAAAATGGACATTAATCAAACTATCCCAATTCAAGCCACTAGCCTTCATCCATAGGCATTCAGACAGTTATATCATTTAAGCAATTAGTCTCATGAAAGTATGTTTTGATATGGTAACACAAACATTCGATGTAAGATGCTAAAACACAAAATTACTCACCTAGTACTCCGAGCCAAAACAAAGAAAAATAATTAGAAAAATATGCATACGCTTAATTAATGCAATATGACTAATGCAGTTGTAGCTCAGCTTTTCGTGCTCCCTTTCGGAAGAATGAAATAGCCCTTACAGTTCGGACTCCACTTGTGTTGGTTCTGATTCTGATTTCACAAGTGCAATGTGAAACAGTGGAAACACAAAAAGAGTCCAAATTCGGCAATTTCTTTTGGAAAATCGATATTTGAATCAAATGCCAAAAATGGACTGCTTTGCCAGATTTTAGAGTCGCCACCTAAATATTTATTTTTGGGAAATTTAGGAAACCCATGACTCGTGCCAAAGGCCATTAGTCCGTCGTTACCAAAGTGTCTTGGTTCGGGAACTTAGGTATGAGAGGGGAAGGTCAATAATTGAATACCCCACTCACCCGATCAAAGATCGGCCTCTACTAATCATGATGTGATTTTTATGTACAGTATATGCTCTTGTTCTATATATAACATACAATTATAGACTAATTTCACGAAAAGTTGGAACGTTTGATTTCATATTTGTTTTGAAAAAAATGTTTTGAATATGTATCACTGAAAATGGTGATCTCATATATACATGAATCAAAGTATCCCAATTCAAGTGATTAGCCTTTATCCACAGGCATTCAAACAGGTATATCAAATAAGCAGTTAGCCTCATGGTTGTATGTTTTGATATGACAGCATTCACACTTATGCAATATGCTAAAGTAAAAATGCTTACTTCAATGTCCGAAGGCGAGTCCAAAAAGAAAGCAAATAGTTAGAAAAAAAATGCATGATCCTAATTTAACGACTAATGCAACGTGCAATTAAGGTTCGGCTACTAGTATGGCATGTGAGTTAATTCAAGGCATGTGATGACCCAGAATTTCTCCTTCCGCTCGAGTGGGTCTCCAGGATGAGTTGTATTTCTGAGGCATGTGGACTCATTTTTGACATCCTATTAGTGTATTTGGAGCGTCTTTATTTTAATTTGGGATTCTAGTTGAGGTGGTAATATGTTGGTAAAGTATGATTGAACCAAAGAATTTAATTCGGATAGTTATTTTACGAATAGCTTCCACTCTTTTTCCCTTTTCTTTTTCCACACTTTGAATTTGGATGTGAGGTTAGAACCATTGGAAAGCTTATTTCCGGGGCTTCAATTTGGACACAAGAATGACCTAAAACGGAGTCCGGATGGGAGAGTTACACCTATTTGAAGTTTTGGAATCTGTGCTGGAACAGGTCCGCTCGAGCGAGCATATGGACGCTCGAGCGAGGTTTTCGGGACAGCAGCTTTAAAATCGAGATTTTTGATCATTTATTGATATTTTCTTTTCCCCTCTCCTTTCCCCTTCTCCTAAGTCCGAAACCCTAGCTCCAAACCCTTGAATTCCTTTACTTTGATCAACAACCCACCATGATTCTTGTATCAAGGATGAAGAACAAGAGGAGATGAACATTTTCAACCGATTGGAATTCGAGATTGCGTAGGATTCTTCTCTAGGTTTGGTTTCTTGCTTGGTTCTTGAGGTAGGGATTCTCCTTGCTTTTTTTCAATACTTCATCTATAGATAGACATGTGGTAATTTTTGTATTGCATGAAAACTATATCATGTTGGATTTTTGTATAAATTCATGAGGTTGAACTTTGGGTTGGTTGTTGGTTTTAGATCCATGATTATTAGATGTGTTTTGGGGCTAATTGGGTGTTAATTAGCTAGTTGTTGTTGAAAGGAGAGGAAACCCTAATATTTATTGATTTAATAATTTAATAGAGGGGTTTGATCTTTGGGTAAATACTTGGGTATTCTGGATTAATGGAAGCCATTGTTGGTTATTTTAGATGATTGAGGCCTTTTGTTCAATATTGAGAAAGAGGGAGGAAAACCCTAATTTAATGGTTATGATTTAATTTATATAATTAAATTGGAATGACTTTGAAAAGAATGTGGTTGATAAAAATGAGTTTTGGCTCTATTGCCTTTGGATTTGATTTTGTGGAAACAAAAGGGATGAAGTTGGTTTTGAAAATAAAAGGAAGTGGGATTGGTTTTGTGGAATGGGAAAAGTACTTTGGAATGGGTATGAATGTTGGATTGTTGTATCTTATACTACTATGTTAGTATTAGTGATAAGTTGATAATCTCATGACAATTGAGTATGTTTATAGATGTACAATATACCTGCATCTAGAGGTTTTGTCCTTGGTCATCGGTGGAGGATGACACGGTTGCGTTGAACTGTTGTGTATACATTACACTATTGATTGATTGTGTATATGACGTTGTGTTTATATGCATTACTTGTGTATGGGAGGAGATAGGGGATGTACTCCACGGTTTAGGGGAAGATAGGGGATGTACCTCTAAACCGGTTAATGATTATGGGAAGATAGGGGATGGACCCAGGGTTGCTGCTTATATGCGCGCCTATTGCAGAGATACAGCTCATATGCTTATCTATAGAAGTGTGATACAGCTCATATGCTTGTCCACCGAAGTGTTTGTTTATTTGATATGATATATCGCCAAAATGTGTATCAGTTGGGAAGTATGGAAGTGAGTTTGATTGTGATTGTTACGATACCAACATGTGTATTCGTTATGTTATCATATATGTTTAACTTGATTTGTTATCCCTGTTGAATTTGGAAATATTGTTAATGAGAGATGGAACCCTTGTTGAGTTATTTGGCCAGGTTCTGAGCCATAATTGGAAGGTGAATTGTGCCATAGACTATGTGTCATAGGCAATGTAGACATTCGTGTCATGAAATTGTAATTGGATTATCTTGTGTTAATCATGTATTAGTTGCTACCCCTTTGTCTTTTAGAAGTGTAAAGAGAATCAAACATTTTAGAAATATGTTCTAGAAAGGCACATCTGTTGTATGTGTGGAAATTGGAGAATAGTAGTGGTCTTAGTGAATTTATTTCCTAAGTAGTTGCTTATGTATAAAAGATTGGGAACGGGGTTAATGAAAGGAAAAAAAGGAAAGATGAATCGCTTATAGCGTTGAATGAAATAGTTGTTTTTGAGAAAAGTTTATATATATTTATATATATATATTTTGTCTAAACTGTCACATTACTATTCTAGTATAAGAATGAGTGTGCATGATCATAGCTATCTGTACTGTTGTTATTGTTAAGGATCAAGTTGAGATCCCTACTGGACTATATGTTCATCCCACGTTGTTGAATCTTTTTCAGGTGTTTAGCAGGTTGAGCTGCAAGATTTGGATCTACTTATTTGTTGGCCACGGGGCCTCTTTCTTGTTGGCGGAACGCCATATGTGTAAAAGGGTTACACCCTTCAGTTGTTTATTTAAAAGTTGTAAGCCTAAGGGCAATTTATTAGTATGTCCATGAAACATTTACTTGTATACGAATGAGAGTACTGATATCCATTGCTATGGGTTGAATGTATGAGTTTATTTCCGCATATTATCTCTGAAATTGAATTAAGCTAATGAACTTGGTAATGACCTCGAGTAATAAAAAGTGGGGCGTGACAACTTGGTATCAGAGCTACCGGGTTTGAATACCTTGAGCTCGTGGGAAGTGATTTTTATCACAGTGGGTTTACTACGTATAGTGAGGACGTTGCATATAGTTAACATGAATATTAGGACTTATGTGTTGCATTTATGTGAGCATGGGATTCAGTCTCCTGGATAGTATTCATAACCGGTGAACTTGCTTTGAGGTCCTTTTGGAAACACGCCTGATCAACGTGGTTTCTGATAGGAATTCCTTGAGAGTTCCGGGATGAGTGGCTATCTTTGTGAACTTGATTCGATTATGTGGTTACATGTTTAGATGTTTATATGCAGTAGAGATGTAAAGTTTGAGGCTAAGTGTGTCTTGTGACTTACCAATGTTAGGGTGTGCCTCGGAGAAGGCTATTGTGTTGACACTAAATGTATTTTAATTGGTGCTTTATAGGATGTCTACACGAGGGAGTAGAGGTCGGTTGAGTTGTAGGAACGCCTGAAGAGGCACAGCAGTTCCTTTAGTACCTGCCGTTGCAGCATCGGCTGTCGGCGAGGATGTCGCACATGAGATTGTGAGAGCAGTGCAAGACGCCCTAGCTCATACTGAGGGCGGCAGAGGGCATGCTCTCAAGCTTACTAAGGAGTTCTTTCGCTCCGGTCCACCTGAGTTTGTGGGGGAGGCTAAACCGTTGGAAGCAGAGAGTTAGTTAGAGCAGATTACCAAGACTCTTGACATGCTTAGAGTCGAAGATGAGGAGTTGAGGGTTTCTTTGGCGACCTTTCAGTTGAAGAGTGATGTGAGTTATCGGTGGAAGAATGCTAAGAATAATGTGGGTGGCTCGTGGGTTGCTTTTACCGAGGCCTTTTGGGCCAAGTATTTCCCTCCTTCTGCTCGAGAAAGGTTGAGGGAACAGTTTTTGGAGTTGCGTCAGGATGACACTCCTGTGGCACAGTTTGAGATACGGTTTGGTAGTTTGTCGAGGTTTGCTCCAGAGTTGGTGACAACAGAGGAGCGTCGTTGTTTTGAGTTCGAAAAGCGGTTGTGTTCCGATATTCGGGAGAAGGTAGCTGGATCCTTGTGGAAGGATTATTATACTTTAGTTGAGGCAGCGGCCCATGTAGAGGCCTTGATTGCTAGTGGTGATGGGGTTAAGGAGGAGACCATCTCGGTCAGTCATGCGGTTCCTAAGCGCTTTAGGCTCAGTAAGGGGTGGGGGCGGAAACATGCTCAGTCGGGAGCTGGTTCCTTTTCTTCGCCAGGGGTTTCGGATCCTTCTGTTGGGGGTTCCGGGGAGGTGCAGGTTTTAGACCAGTCTCGGAGTAGAGGGCCTGGTGGTTGTTTTGTTTGTGGTCAGCTGGGCCATGGTAGACGTTCTTGTCCTTTGCGTGCAAATTCTTCAGGGGTATAGTCAGACTCAGTCGTACCCATCCAGTCGGGGGCGTTATCGGTACCAGAAACAGGCAGGCCAGGCTTCGGGAGCCTCGCGAGGGGCGACTTATTAGTTAGTCCTATAGTGTTACCTTGGCCGGTGGTGTATCATGTTTATTGATTTTGTTATGGACCGGTATACCGTTGGATGCTGAGGCACCATGTTTATGTATTGCATTTATATGCATAGTATTGTTTGTTTAATCCTCATGTATTGGGGAGTATGTATGGAATTTTGAACTCTCTATTTTATGTATCGAGAAGTTGTTAATGGGGTCAATGATCCTAGTGTTGTTGCTTGCTTGGTACTGTATGTTGAGATAATCTTGTGGCGGCCTGTGGGCCCTGTTCACTTTTGAGATTAATTGTTGAGAGCGGGAATCCATGGGTGTATGGGTTAGACGTGATGGTTTCGAGAGTTGTGTGGTATCAGCAAGGTTATGTGAGATTTGTATCTCGGGTTAGCGGGAATGGTACCTGTTTGTTGGTTTGTGTCTTGGGCTTTGCTAGTTAGCGAGTCTGTAGTGACCCCATCGGTTGTATGGGGGTAGTGTTCGTGTTGTGATTGGTTATCAATTGTGGAGTATGGTTTGTGAGTGAATGCTGGCAGCGTTTGTGTTCTAGAATAACGAGAATAACGTTGGTCAAATTGTCCTTCGTGATTGGGTTGGTATGATTAAGGTTGACCTTGTCGATTTTGAGTTGAGGGGATGAGCAGGCTTGTTGTGTGGCCATAGAGGGTGGTGATACCCTTAGGCACAGTGTTGATGCGGTTTAATTTGAGGAGATCCAGTGAGATTCCAAAATTTGGGGATTTATGTAGAGAACTCCGTGTTTGGGGTTAGTAATTTGAGTGGCACATCAGTGTGTGGATTACTGAGTGTGGGGTTTGTTGAGTTGATTAATCAGCTTATTGGTATTGTGTTTTGGGTTGACATTGATCACCTTGAGGATAGTCTTGATTGTTGTAGACCTTGCGAGTGGCTTAGGTATAACTGAAATTAAGTCATTTATGTTGACTGTTGAATTAATACAGAACATTACTTGTATTGATTATGTGTTGTATATGGCAATCGTGTGTTTCATTGCATATGCATGTTGTTTGGAGAAGATAGGGGATGAACTCCATTAGCATTACTTTTATGTGTGCTTATATTTGTTGGGAGGAGATAGGGGATGAACTCCATTAGCATCACTTATGTGTGTGTGCTTATTGATAATAGAAATATTTCTATTTGTTGTTGATATGATACATCACTACAATGTGTGTCTATTGAAAGAATGATATAGCTAATATGCTTATCTGTGGTGAAGGAGGCGGGAGGAAATTGCAAAACCATGAATTTCTTATGCCTTGTGTTTTGATAGCACTGTTGTTATTTCTATTAACTATCATTATAGAAATGTTATGTTTGTGTTGGTTTTGGCATCACCGTATGAGTGATGGATGTTGCTAGTGCTATTTTGGAAAGAAATGGAAAACAAAATTTTTTCATAGTGTTTGGGCCACCTAAGGGCATTGTTGAGAGATTGATTTAATTCAAAGGTTTTGAGGAATTTCAAATGAATGATTTTTGGCAAATGAACGGTGGATGATTATGTGTTTTGGATAACATCGTATTGGTGAAAAATGTTTACAAAACTTTTGAGTTTCGCATGGAAAATGCAAGGTTTATTTCGTAATGTCAACATTGAAAATTTGACTATCTTTGAGAAATGTCTCTTGAGCAAGAAAATGTTTTCGTAATAATTACTCAAAAGATTTGCTTTGGTTGCGTTGTTGAGAATTATGTGGTTGAGTAGTGACTTAGCTTGAATCGCTAGTCAGTTGTTAGTAATTGTTTCAGGGAAGGTTTGAATTTTGTTGAGACGGTCACGTCTAGAGTGTCGTCGTTTGGAACGCGTTCCCTTGGTTAGTCTCTTCCTTGGTAAGAGTGGATTAAAGGTTTGTAGTGAGAGTAGTTTCTTTCCTAGTACTCGGGTGTTGGTGTTGTGTGATCGGTTGGCCTTGTGTTTTGGCGCATCCTCAATTTCGAGGACGAAATTTTTTTTTAGGAGGGGAGGGTGTGATGACCCAGAATTTCTCCTTCCGCTCGAGTGGGTCTCCAGGATGAGTTGTATTTCTGAGGCATGTGGACTCATTTTTGACATCCTATTAGTGTATTTGGAGCGTCTTTATTTTAATTTGGGATTCTAGTTGAGGTGGTAATATGTTGGTAAAGTATGATTGAACCAAAGAATTTAATTCGGATAGTTATTTTACGAATAGCTTCCACTCTTTTTCCCTTTTCTTTTTCCACACTTTGAATTTGGATGTGAGGTTAGAACCATTGGAAAGCTTATTTCCGGGGCTTCAATTTGGACACAAGAATGACCTAAAACGGAGTCCGGATGGGAGAGTTACACCTATTTGAAGTTTTGGAATCTGTGCTGGAACAGGTCCGCTCGAGCGAGCATATGGACGCTCGAGCGAGGTTTTCGGGACAGCAGCTTTAAAATCGAGATTTTTGATCATTTATTGATATTTTCTTTTCCCCTCTCCTTTCCCCTTCTCCTAAGTCCGAAACCCTAGCTCCAAACCCTTGAATTCCTTTACTTTGATCAACAACCCACCATGATTCTTGTATCAAGGATGAAGAACAAGAGGAGATGAACATTTTCAACCGATTGGAATTCGAGATTGCGTAGGATTCTTCTCTAGGTTTGGTTTCTTGCTTGGTTCTTGAGGTAGGGATTCTCCTTGCTTTTTTCAATACTTCATCTATAGATAGACATGTGGTAATTTTTGTATTGCATGAAAACTATATCATGTTGGATTTTTGTATAAATTCATGAGGTTGAACTTTGGGTTGGTTGTTGGTTTTAGATCCATGATTATTAGATGTGTTTTGGGGCTAATTGGGTGTTAATTAGCTAGTTGTTGTTGAAAGGAGAGGAAACCCTAATATTTATTGATTTAATAATTTAATAGAGGGGTTTGATCTTTGGGTAAATACTTGGGTATTCTGGATTAATGGAAGCCATTGTTGGTTATTTTAGATGATTGAGGCCTTTTGTTCAATATTGAGAAAGAGGGAGGAAAACCCTAATTTAATGGTTATGATTTAATTTATATAATTAAATTGGAATGACTTTGAAAAGAATGTGGTTGATAAAAATGAGTTTTGGCTCTATTGCCTTTGGATTTGATTTTGTGGAAACAAAAGGGATGAAGTTGGTTTTGAAAATAAAAGGAAGTGGGATTGGTTTTGTGGAATGGGAAAAGTACTTTGGAATGGGTATGAATGTTGGATTGTTGTATCTTATACTACTATGTTAGTATTAGTGATAAGTTGATAATCTCATGACAATTGAGTATGTTTATAGATGTACAATATACCTGCATCTAGAGGTTTTGTCCTTGGTCATCGGTGGAGGATGACACGGTTGCGTTGAACTGTTGTGTATACATTACACTATTGATTGATTGTGTATATGACGTTGTGTTTATATGCATTACTTGTGTATGGGAGGAGATAGGGGATGTACTCCACGGTTTAGGGGAAGATAGGGGATGTACCTCTAAACCGGTTAATGATTATGGGAAGATAGGGGATGGACCCAGGGTTGCTGCTTATATGCGCGCCTATTGCAGAGATACAGCTCATATGCTTATCTATAGAAGTGTGATACAGCTCATATGCTTGTCCACCGAAGTGTTTGTTTATTTGATATGATATATCGCCAAAATGTGTATCAGTTGGGAAGTATGGAAGTGAGTTTGATTGTGATTGTTACGATACCAACATGTGTATTCGTTATGTTATCATATATGTTTAACTTGATTTGTTATCCCTGTTGAATTTGGAAATATTGTTAATGAGAGATGGAACCCTTGTTGAGTTATTTGGCCAGGTTCTGAGCCATAATTGGAAGGTGAATTGTGCCATAGACTATGTGTCATAGGCAATGTAGACATTCGTGTCATGAAATTGTAATTGGATTATCTTGTGTTAATCATGTATTAGTTGCTACCCCTTTGTCTTTTAGAAGTGTAAAGAGAATCAAACATTTTAGAAATATGTTCTAGAAAGGCACATCTGTTGTATGTGTGGAAATTGGAGAATAGTAGTGGTCTTAGTGAATTTATTTCCTAAGTAGTTGCTTATGTATAAAAGATTGGGAACGGGGTTAATGAAAGGAAAAAAGGAAAGATGAATCGCTTATAGCGTTGAATGAAATAGTTGTTTTTGAGAAAAGTTTATATATATTTATATATATATATTTTGTCTAAACTGTCACATTACTATTCTAGTATAAGAATGAGTGTGCATGATCATAGCTATCTGTACTGTTGTTATTGTTAAGGATCAAGTTGAGATCCCTACTGGACTATATGTTCATCCCACGTTGTTGAATCTTTTTCAGGTGTTTAGCAGGTTGAGCTGCAAGATTTGGATCTACTTATTTGTTGGCCACGGGGCCTCTTTCTTGTTGGCGGAACGCCATATGTGTAAAAGGGTTACACCCTTCAGTTGTTTATTTAAAAGTTGTAAGCCTAAGGGCAATTTATTAGTATGTCCATGAAACATTTACTTGTATACGAATGAGAGTACTGATATCCATTGCTATGGGTTGAATGTATGAGTTTATTTCCGCATATTATCTCTGAAATTGAATTAAGCTAATGAACTTGGTAATGACCTCGAGTAATAAAAAGTGGGGCGTGACAAGGCATGTGATAGCGCATGTATGCAAGTAAGGAGTTTGAATTTGACATTTGAATAATATGATGAGCCGAACTTTTATGCATGTAAACGATTGGATGCAAATCATGGAAAATGCTAATTAAACATGATGTCCCTAACCTAACCATCATAAGCAGTGAAATAAAAGGGAGAAAGAATAGGGGTTGGAAGACATACAACTTATTACATATTTGTCCTCACGAAGGAGGGTCCGAATGTCCAAATGTCCGAATAAATAATTATTACAAAGCCGAATGAATAATAAATGAAAGGGGCTGTTTAATTTATTACAATAAGCCTTGACACAATAAACTCAGTATAACGTCCGACTGAATTCAATTAATCATATTGGTTCTTTGTGTTAGTTGTAATCCAATTTTAACCAATTTTATTAGCCTTTTTTTATTACATTTCCATTTCTTTATCTTTTCTCCTGTTTGTGCAAAAGTGATATTTACGTCCACTAAGTCCAAAACGCAATAAAGAGAAACAAGCATTAACTTAACCCGAGAAACAAATCTTATTTTCTTCGGGGGAAATTACAAAGGAAGAGTCAAACTTATTTACAAGCGATAAGGGATTCCAAGTCAAACTCAAGATGTGCAACAAGGACTAGTCAAACTCAAAAGAGTGATAATGACTTAGAAAAACTCAAACTTGAGTGATAATGACTTGAGATCCAAACTTGATAATAAGTGATAATGACACTTTCCTTGGTGATTTCCAAGAGTCAAGTCAATTAGTCCCTTAAAAGTAAACACACTGATGAATAAAGAGAAATGAAAAATAAAAGATTGTGCTTTAGTATAAGAACATGTATACATTTGGGGTAGTGAACCTCCAAAGAATTTAAACTGTTAAGTATAGAACGTTTTATGCTTTTGGTAGTAAATCCCCTAAGAGATTAAATCAGTAAGCATAGAACGTTGTATATTTTTGGTAATGAACCTCTTAAGTATAAAACGTTTTATGCCTTTGGTAGTGAATCTCCAAAGAGATTAAACCATTAAGCATAGAACGTTTTATACCTTTGGTAATGAACCTCCTAAGCATAAAATGTTTTATGCCTTTGGTAGTGAATCTCCAAAGAGATTAAACCATTAAGCATAAAACGTTTTATACCTTTGGTAATGAACCTCCTAAGTATAAAACGTTTTATGCCTTTGGTAGTGAATCTCCAAAGAGATTAAACCATTAAGCATAGAGCGTTTTATACCTTTGGTAATGAACCTCCGAAGAGATTAAACCATTAAGCATGGAAGAGTTCCTTTCTTATACTTGAACCACAATCTTAATTTTTCACAACTTTTTAATCGAAATAAGCAAAGAATGGAGGAAGGTTGCAGAGATGATTATGCGAAGTTGATTAATTGTTTAGTACAAACAAGTTTGATATTTAAAACATAAATCGTTGAAATAAATTAAACAGCCCCCTAAATAGCATACAATAGTGCAGAAATTAAGCTATAGAAAGCGAGCAAGATTAAATAGGATCAAGTTAGTAAACAAGTAAAAGGAAGGGTGGCTAACCCCTCCACTTTTACAACTTCAAATCACATAGTTTAGATGTTGAAAAACAGCCCCAAAAAGAATTTGAGAGAAACCTACCACTTTTACTATTCACCGCCAGAGGTACTATTCATCGTCGGGGTTACTATTCACCGCCGGAGGTTACTATTCATCCAGTGGGGTAAATTATTTAAAGTAATAAATTATAGCAGTTTATATACAATATTTAAATTACAGCAGATATGTGGGTGGTGCAGCCTTCCTATTAAAGCGATATAAAAAAAAAAAACAGTTATGAAAAGAAGTAAATGAAGTATTTAAACAAATTACATCACATTTTTAAATTAAATGAAAATTTGCGAAAACTCACTTTCTGGGGAAATGATAAATTTTCTGAGTCACAAACTTTCTTTTGATTACTCTCAAGTCTGTGGAATGTGTTCTCAATTCTCAGTCCAAAATTTGGAATTACACCTTTAGTAGTTGGTTTTTGAATGGTGTATTGATGAAATGGAAATGAAAATATCAAAGAAAATATTTTATTTTCCCTCTCTCTCTCTAAAAAAAAACTAATTTTCTTTCTCAAACTCTTTCGCACCACTTCATTTTTCTCTCTGATTAGCCTTTCCTCTTTTTTGCTGGGCCTCCCTCCCTTGAAATCATCCATCTGGTTGCTTTATATAAGCAACAAACCAAAATATAATAATATAAATATTCTATTAATATCATCTATATGCATATTATATAATAAAATATATATATATATATATATATATATGTTCAGTTGAGTGAATTGATGTCGGCAATATAATTTTTATTATTTTTCTTTTATAATATATATAATATAATTATAATAATATCTAAAATATATAATTTATACCAAAATACTAAACATATAATATAATAATATAACTTTTTTATTATTTTATTTTATACATATAAAATATATAATTTATACCAATTTATATAAAAACACCAAAAATATGAACAAACACATAAATTTATGTAAAATTACAAAAATACTAAACTAATGAAATATTTAGTATTTTAAAACAATTTGGCCATAATGGTGAAGGTTGGAATTAAAGTTCAAATTCCATCTCTCTTACTGAGGATTCTGTGAGAAACACATTCTAATTGTCATCATCGGGTAATCAAAAGAAAGCGCCCAAGTCTTAGGGCCGGTCAAAATGGGGTGTCTACAGCAATGCACACATTGTGTATTTTATAGGTTCGGCTATGTGCATGGAATATAATTTCATTCAAGACATGCGATAAAGCACATATTCAAACAATGAATTTGAACATTTAATATTGTGTTAGTATGATGAGCCGAACCTTGGATGCATGCAAGACAATGGGTGCAACGTATAAGAATGCTAATTTGAAAAATGATGTTCTATTCTAACCATCGTAAGCAAGTAAGTAAAAGGGAGAAAGACGTAGGGTTGAAAGACATACAACTTATTACATGATTGCCCTCATGCAAGAGAGTGCGAACCAAAGTCTGAAATTCCAAATTAAACTAATTATTACAAAATCGAATAAATGAAAAAGTAAAGAATTAACTAGCTAACTACTCTATTACAACAAGGATAAAAAAGAGAAATAAATTATCTAAACTAGTTAATTAGCTATATTAGTTACAAATAAACACTAGTAATAATTACAACACTAATAACAAGACGTATTATAACAATAATAAATTAATTAATTACAACGATACTTAGAGCATTAATTGACAATAATGATGTAAGCACCGATGCACAAGGGTTGCATGCATAATGTCCAAGAACAGCTCTGTCTGCCTAGGTTTGTTCTGTTTCACCTTCAGCCACTACCCTCTATTTTCTGCAAAACATACTGTTGACCAAACATTGATGGCCGGCCGTGCCTCAATAAAGCCCGGTCGGGCCCCAAAAGGGCCGGCCATGCCTTAATTTCATGTAAAATCTTGTTTTGTGCTCTAAAGTGAAAACAGTGTAGACAGAGTTATTCTAGACTCTGTTTGTCCCTCTCACACTTCTCTGTCATAGGAAAGCCTCGAGAGACGGTTGGAATCGTTTCCAAAACCATCAATGAGCAAGTTGATTGCTTGATGATTTCGGGTATAATTTGGACAAAGATCAATAAATGCAATGAATAGCAACCACCACTCCCGCTTATTATAGAATGAACTCAAAGAGAGAGGTAGAGACGCTTCAAGGTTCACCAAAACATCATGAATTGATGTAAGACAACCCTTGACACAATGGACTCGGCATAACGTATAGCCGAACCATAATCAATATAACTCATTTTCTTTATGGGAGTTAGTTCATTTTAAGCCAAATTCATTAGTCTTTGCCATCCTTTAATCCATTAAGTCCAAGGTGATTGTTACGTCCACTAAGTGAGAAATATGTCAAACGGGAAGTGATTCTCAACATGAACAAGAGACTATACCGGTGACAATGAACCTCCGTAGAGATTAAGCCATTAAGCATAGATCTCTAGCTCACGTTTTGAATAACCGTCAACCGATTGAAACAACTCTCAAATGAAAGAAATGAATAGCAAGTTGATTTATCAAAATGAAATTCTTAAACATAGAAGTTAGTTAAAGAAAAGCTAAGAACAATATTCAACAAGCTATGTATGCAAACTTATAAGACAACAATCAAGCTAATCAAAGCATGAACTATTTAAACAACCTAGGACAGCCCTAAAATAGCCCTTAATGGGTGAAAAACAATGGCTCAAAGTATATGAAAAGAGCCTAAAAAGCTAATCAACAAAGAGAGAAAACAAGGCTAGTAAGCAAGAACAGGGAGGGGTGGCTAACCCTCCACTTTTGAAACTTCAAAGCATGATTTTTAGCCTTTTTTAAACTCTGAAAAAATAATTTATAAAGCAAAGAAAAAGAGTGTAAAAGCAAGGGTTTGAGCTATAGGTAAAGGTGTAAGAAAGAGTGCAAACTCTCTCTACCATTTTGGTAACTCTCCAAACCCAAACTTAAACACTTGGAAGAGAATCAAAACAATACAAAACTACAAGAACTAAATAGTAAATGATGGAAATGAAAGCAAGAGAGTAAATAGCAAGCTTATACCTCTTGACAAAGGTAGCTCTTTGTTTGTGAATCAAACTAAGTCCAAACACACTCTCAAGCTTGAATTATGGTGCTCAAGGCTCAACCAAGGTTCCTAGGCTAAGGTGTGAAGGTGTGTATGCTGTATGGATATAGGTTCAAGGTGGTAAGCTTTCTCAAAGGGTTGCTTGCAAAAGAAGAAGGAGCTCTCAAGAAGGTGTAGAGGCTTTTTAGAAAATTTTCAACCCTCAAAACAGAGATACAACTTCGTTTTTATAGAATTTGAGCAAGAGAGGTCATAAATATCTTCAAAAATGGACAACTGGTGCGCTCCCACCCAGAACAGTGTTTCTCGCTACTAAGGCACGGCCGGCCCTCAATGAGGCACAGCCAGGCCTCAATGTATTCCCTTGTTTTCCTGCTTCAGACACAGCACAGGGTAATACAATATGTAAAAAAATGGATTTCTGGGGTATAATCAGTGGGAATATGGAAGGTTTGGGATTGTTTCGAAGCTTAAACATGGCCCTTTTGTTGAGACCTCGAATCACGCACAACACCACTTTCATCATCGAGTGTACTGGGCAAAGCGCTCGAGCCTTGCGAGCGGTCAAAAAATAGGTGTCTACATTCATCCCATTTGAAATCCATTTCAGTGGCTTTGCAGCATCATCTCTTCCTGTTTCTCTCTTCAACGGACCACCATCGAGGTGATGCCACTTCTCTCTTGCTCTCTCTTCAAACCTCACCTATTTCAGCATCTTTTGTTTCAATAATTTTTCAATAATTTTTACTCTAATTTGTGGATATCTTTTGTTTCAATAATCTTTAATTTCCAGCAGGTTTGTTACTCAATAATATTGATAACAGGTTGTCCAAAATATAGTTATAAAGACAAAATCTTTTCTTGCCTATAAAATGTAACTGATTATATTGTTGGGATTAAAATGTAATTGACTATAAAATGTAATTCGAAGCTATGTTTTGTTTGAAGGGATGATTAGATAGAGCATTGAGTAGATAATTTATTGCCCATTACAAACCAAACTAAATGAATTTAGAAAATTTAAGAATCATCATTTTTGCTTTTTTCTTTGTTATGTATATCTTTGTTAGGCTTAATTTTGATTTTTGTTTATCCATTATTGTCCAAGAAGAGTGATTGAACAATAACTGAGTTGCAAGTTTGAATATGGATTTGTGAACATAATCAAAGTTGAGGACATAACTTTCTTGCCTTAATCAACGTATCTAAGTGCATGATTGATCAACAATTTCTAAATAAAAAAATTCAACTCAAGATAAAACCTTGCAAGTATGATAAGCTTCCTTTTTTCTTTTTCTTTTTTCCTTCCTTTCATATGCTTGGACTTGAATAAAATTTTAATTAGCAACCTCATCCCTACTCTAGATTTTCTTGGTTTTGTTAAAGAAAATGTAATCTATGTGGATTAGCTATAAAGTTTAGTACAATACTTTTTGTATGAATCTATTAAGGGTATTGAATCATGGTTTTAGCTAGAGATTTAAATTTTTTCTTCTTTTTCATTTTAATTTTCTTTTTCAAATCCATATTCAAGTTCATGATCCAAACATAGTTTAAAATAATTAAATTGTTGGTGTTTAGTTTCCCGCACAAGATCATAATGAGCAAATCATTGTTGGTGTTTATTTACAACTTTTAGTTACATTTAAGTAGTTTTTGTTCTTTTTTTTTTTTTGGGTGGGGGGGGGGGGGAGGGGAGGGGGGCTTGAATAAGTCATAAAATAAACGACAAAAAAAAAAAAATGAGATACAAGAGGCATGCCCAAGGAACTAACCAACTATACAATGGCAGAGCCACCAAAAAACCCAAACAAAACAACACACCTGTTCAAAGACCACATAAGCACAGAAACAGATGGAAAGCAAGAACAAACCCAACACTAAGCACACTATTACCAACCCTAGAAAAACCTGAAGAAAACAAACCCCAAAACACACCCAAATATAAACAAGACCTATTTACAGAATAAACCATGTACATTCTACATGGAAGGCCAAAATTAGGTCCAAAAAATACATATAGTATCACAATAACTATTACAAATATAATAACATGGTAAATGTTCCAATTGTATCAACACCATCACGACCCATCCACAACAGCCAACAGCAACCAGCATCAAGAAATAGCAAGCAACCAGCAACACAACAAGCAGCTAGCCCTTCCTTCAAAACAGTAACAAAAATAGTAGCAGCAGCAGCATCTAGAATCTTAGCAGACAACAATTGGGACAACATCTGTCACGACCCAACCCCAGGTGATTAAGGCCGAAATGTAAATCATTGAGGCCATTAATTAGAATCTCTTAACTTCACTTGCTGGTCAAACTGTATACTTTATGTGTGTTGAATGTCAATCAGGTTGTACATCGTCGGAGCATAAAATGGGCAAAAAGACAGAATTTGGACAGAGTTGATTTTCCCGCACGTGTGTTGACTTTTCCACACGTGCATTGACTTTTTCTGGGGAAGTCAAACCGACGTTTTAAACCTGTTTGGAAGTGAGTAGAAGTATAAAAAGAAAAGGAAAAGGCTTTTCTAGGGTGCTGAACTTGTTTTGACCTAAAGGGAGAGGCTAGGGTTTGGAAGGGAAGAGAAACAAAAAGCTTCAAGGATGTCTCCCATGGTGGTTTCTTTTCAATCTACCTCCTTCCACTCCTCCATGAGTGGCTAGTCTCATTTTCTAGGGTTTTGATGAAACCCTAACCATGTAATTATTTTGTTTTCTTTTTTGATTTTTAATTATGTAAAGGTTTGAACATTTGTATGGTGATTTAGAAGTTTCTTTTATATATTTTTCATTATCTCTTTAAATATTTGACTTTCTGTGATTGTTGAATGTTATCCATACATGAGTTTTCTATTCCTTCACATTCAAGGTATGAGACGAACCATACTACGAGGA
The DNA here is from genome assembly GCA_030407325.1 of Camellia japonica. Lineage (NCBI taxonomy): Eukaryota > Viridiplantae > Streptophyta > Magnoliopsida > Ericales > Theaceae > Camellia > Camellia japonica. Next base: position 110,250,031 of record JAPPVO010000010.1, on the reverse strand, counting down.
ACGAGTCGTATCACTACCCTAGTTTAGAGTGAACGATTCGTATTACTTGAGATGGTTCGTGCTCGTACATTGAATGTGATGATCTTTTTGTTAAATGCTTTGAGCTTGTAGTTGCGAAGCATTAATCCGTTCAAACCATAGCATAATTGATTTCAAGTGGAAACCCTAATTACGTGGCTAGTGGTGGACTCTTTGCCCTAGTTTTTTCCCCCAATTCAGTAAACCCAATTTCATTTATTATTGATAATTTAATTCCTTAGTTTAATTTATTTGTTATTAATTTAGCCTATGAACAATCAATCTTTTTATCAAAATTAATTTAGGAATTTAACAATTAAATTAGTTTAATTTCACAATAGTCCCTGTGGATCGATACCTGGACTTGCCATTATTCTAAAAGAATTTGGTATGGTTTAGTGATTATTTTTGGTGTGTTCAACGACCCATCAAATTTTGGCGCCGTTGCTGGGGACTTCTGGCGAAATTAATTAATTTGAAGTTACATTCTTATTTTAATTTTTAGTTTAGGATTTTATGCTTTTGGTATTGCTAAGTGTGCAGAGCGTTTGAAATTGGAGCTATCATTGAAGTGCAAGCGGAGCGCAGCCGAGCTTTAAAAAAAAAAAAAAAAACCGCAGCATTAAAGTGAGTAAACAGAAGCAAACACTCACAAGCAAAGCACCAAAGTGCTAAAACGAAAGTCAAAGCTCAAATAGAGGTTGGACACAACGTCTATACGTCAAGCATCCGCAAGACGAGTAAAGCGTTTTCGTTGAATCGCTGTGAGTATTTCTCTTTTAGCATTCTGCTTTCGTAACTTAGTGCACTGAGTCGAACTTATTGTGTGTGTGTGGGTAGTGTATGCACGGGCGTCGTTCTTGTCGCCCTGAATTGTGGAGTTTGGACCTTGAACTAGAAAGGACCCTTAGGAGACTTAAGGCCTCTGCCCATGTTCCTAGGCTTGAATATTCATATTCATACATTGAGCCATTAGAGATGGCAAATCCTAATGTCCCGAATGTGCCTAATCGGACCCTTAAGGATTATTTCACACCCACTGCATATACATCACCATCATGCATCCAATTACCCAACACCACTGCTGCTCATTATGAGATTAAGTCCAGCACCATACAAACGCTCCCATCATTCCATGGACTAACTCATGATGACCCTTATAAGCATTTGAATGAATTTCTGGAAATTTGCTCGACAGTGAGGATCCAGAATTTCACAAATGAGGCCTTAATGTTGCGATTGTTTCCATTCTCGTTAAAGGATAAAGCCAAACACTGGCTAAATTCTTTACCTGCTAATTCAATCACAACTTGGGACCAATTACAGCAACGGTTCTTGGAGAAGTACTTTCCCATAGGTAAAACCAACCAACTTAGGCGAGCCATCACAAACTTTGCTCAAATGGATGGCGAGCAATTCCATGAGACGTGGGAAAGACTTCGAGACCTTCTCCAACAGTGTCCCCATCACCAAGTGCCTGATTGGCAACTTGTTCAAAAATTCTATTATGGCTTAACTGAGCCACACCGCCAAATGGTGGATTCGTCCTGTGGTGGGACATTTATGTCTAAAAATGATGCCGAGGCATGGCAATTGTTTGAGAACTTAAGTGATAATTCCCTTCACCATGCCTCCGCAGCCCGGCAAGTCCGGCAACCCGTAGTTGGAGCCCCGAAAAGAGGGGGCATTTATGAGGTCGGGCAAAACCTAGAGTTAGCCCAACAAGTAGAGGCACTATCCCGCAAGATAGACCACTTATTAGCTACAGGACATGCCCCTACCTAGCAAGATCAGCCTCAATTCCGTGAGGCATGTGTTATATGTGCGAGCCCTGCTCATGACTTGAGTGAGTGCCCTTCGGCAGTTAGTCCAAGAGCATGTAAATGTGGCTCAAGGATTCTCCAACTCGGGTAATGACCCATACTCCAACACATATAATCCGGGATGGAGAAATCACCCTAATTTCTCATGGAGACCCCCTTCACAAGGCACTTCTTACAATCCTCCACCACCAAGGCAGAATTTCAATAATTTTGCCAACCAATCATCCTACCGACCACCGCAACCTTATCGATCCCCATAACCGTAATGACAACCACAACCCCCGCTTGTTCCTCAGGGAAACTCTGCCTTTGAGACTCAGGTGTTGGAAGTTCTCTCAGAACTTAAGGGGTTAGCACCGATAGTTCAATCCCACACTCACTCTATTGCCAAGATAGAAACCTAATTGGGTCAAATGGCTAACAACATGAATCGGAGAGAGGAGGAAAAATTACCAAGTCAAACTGTGGCCAACCCTAAGGGACAATACGGGGCAGAGAGTTCGGGTGGGAATGGTAAGCAACATGAGCAAGTGCAGGCAGTGGTTGCTTTGACAAGTGGTGGGGAGTTAGAGCCTCAGTCAGTTGCGCCAGATGCAACTAGAGTTAAGAAGGGTGACCACGGGGGTACACCTAATGAGAGCAAGGGTGAGGGGGAAACACTTAAGAGGGATGACTTAGTCCCTAGCACTCCATATATGCCTAAGGCACCCTTTCCCCAATGCCTTGATACACCGTCCCCTTTTAATAAGAATGCGGCATCTATGGAGGCAATGATGGATGTCTTTAAACAGGTAAAAATCAACCTCCCCCTATTGGAGGCGATTAAGCAAGTACCATCATATGCCAAATTTCTAAAGGACCTTTGTACGCAAAAGCGTAAATCTAGGACACATGTGTCCCAAAAGGTCCTACTCACGGAGCAAGTAAGCTCCATCTTGTTGAATGACACACCTTCTAAGCTTAAGGACCCGGGTGCCCCAACCATTGCATGCATTATAGGGGACCATTTCATTGATAGGGCCTTATTAGATTTAGGGGCTAGTGTCAATTTATTGCCGTACTCTGTGTACGAGGAATTTGGGCTTGGCGAGTTGAAGCCCACTACTGTCACTCTTCAATTGGTTGACCGGTCCTTCAGAGTGCCACGTGGCATGATTGAGGATGTGCTAGTTAAGGTTGATAGGTTTTACTTCCCTGTTGAATTTTTGGTGTTAGATATGGAACCGGTAGCCAGTTCTAAGAAACAAATCTCGGTGATCTTAGGTCGACCTTTCTTGGCTACGGCCAATACATGCATCAATTGTCGGACTGGGGTTATGGAAGTTTCATTTGGCAACATGCAAGTGAAACTTAATGTTTTCCAAGCATCCCAACAACCTCATGAGAGAGAGGAGTGCTTATTAGTGGATGTTGTGGATGAGATTGTGAAGGAGGCTTTGCCCTCCATTCTTGTAGAGGACCCTTTAGAGGCTTGTCTAGCTCATTTTGGGTTTGAAAATTTTGATATTGATGGGTCAGTTGAGGAGGTGAATGTCTTGCTTAATTCTTCTTCTACACCGGATTTTCCTCCATGGAAAGCCCGATTTGAGTCACTTCTTCCTCTGTCGAGAGAGCCTGCCATACCACCTTGGGTCACACCACCTACACTTGAGTTGAAGCCACTCCCAGCCACACTCATTTTGCATGATTCGTTTCTGGACGAACAACTCTTTGAGCTGTCACAAGCGAGCCCCCCGTGGTTTGCACATATTGTGAATTACTTGGCCATTGGGCAAATTCCGCAGAATTGGTCTATGCAAGACAAAGACCGATTCTTTTCACAGGTCAGGTATTACTTTTGGGAGGAAATTCAAAATAATGCATATGAGAGTTCGAGAGTTTTCAAAGCTCGGACTAAAGAATTCCATGACAAGCACATTAATAGGAAATCCTTTGAACCCAACCAAAAAGTGTGGCTTTTTAATTCAAAATTGAGACTCTTTCTGGGTAAGCTAAGATCAAGATGGGATGGCCCCTTTGTAGTTGTTAAGGCATTTATTCATGGCGTCGTTGAGGTGCGAGATCCAAAAACTGGCCACACTTTCAAAGTGAATGGCCAAAGATTGAAACCATATATAGAGGGGATTGGGAATGGGGATATGATTGAGTCCATTGCTTTGATGGACCCATTTTACTACGATTGATAGATTAATTTCTTGTTCTCTTTTCTTTCCCTTCTATGCTATTTTGTTTTTCTTTGTTCTCGTTATGCTTTACTTGCGTCTAGGAGACTTTAAATCCTCTAAAGGTGTAATTCCTTTGGTGTTTGCCGTGCCCGAACGGCATCTGACGGTCTGGTATAGCCACCTAACCGTGTTTATAGTGAGTTCCTAGGAGACCAACTGAGACGGTGGAAACTAGAGTTCGAATGGCAAAGCCTAGAACACAAAGGTTTGGGATTTCCGAGACTAGAGTCTGGTTTAAATACCCAGGGGTGTGGAGATTGCTTCAAAACTACCACGGCTTGAACTCTGTATGGCAGCCCCATAGGTTGAGGTAGCTTTATGCGCCTCGATTCTAGATACCGAATCAACCTAGTCTATCACCCTATTGGAGAATAGGGAAAGTTACAAACACAGTTAGGGAGAAAAGTAATACCCGTGGTTTTCGCGTGAAAATTATACCTTTAGTGGGCATTCTGTATGTTCTTTTGTGCTATATTTATTCTGGATGTCAATTGAAGGTAGAAATGTTTATTTTCTGGGTTTAAAAGCATGCTTTCATGTTTATTTTCTATGTTCAAAAAAATAAAAAAATAAATAATAATAATAATAATAATAGTGTTATACTTGTTCAAATTTAAAAAAAATAAAATAAAAAAATAAAAAATGTGTGCTGTACTTGTTATTAAAAAAAAATTTAAAAAAAAATTGAGAATCTTAGCTGCAACAGGTTAGTTTTTCTGTATATGTTGGGTGTTATTATGAGTTACACTGGGCTATTATAGTGGATAGTTAACTAATATGGAGATTGCACTTTACACCAAGGGTACTCATGACTTGTCTACTAGCATGCACAAGTATAGGGAACTTTACTTTTGTATTAACTGAATTGTGGTTTCGACTCAATAGATTCCTTCATGCTTGTCCACTGTGCCTTTAATGACTCATGATGTCTCAATATTACACTGTAGTGGCACATAAGTTGATTGTTAGGTGGAGTAGTGTGGTCATTTGTTGTTGAGTATATATGAATATGTTAATGTTTGTGGGTATCATTTTTGGAAACCCTCACGAGACTTTACTCGTCCACTTGGAGTAACCTTGTGGTTTAAAGGCTTGTGGCATATGCTAAATGCAACCGTTTTCCCACGAAAGAGGAAATAGATAGATTTTGTTTTATTTTATTTTATTTTACTTGCTTGAGGACTAGCAAGTAGTAAGTTCGGGGATGTGATTAAGGCCAAAATGTACATCATTGAGGCCGTTAATTAGAATCTCTTAACTTCACTTGCTGGTCAAACTATATACTTTATGTGTGTTGAATTTCAATCAGGTTATATATCGTCGGAGCATAAAATGGGCAAAAAGACAGAATTTGGACAGAGTTGATTTTCCCGCATGTGCATTGACTTTTCCAGAAAATACATATAGTATCACAATAACTATTACAAATATAATAACATGGTAAATGTTCCAACTGTATCAACACCATCACGACCCATCCACAACAGCCAACAGCAACCAGCATCAAGAAATAGCAAGCAGCCAGCAACACAACAAGCAGCTAGCCCTTCCATCAAAGCAGTAACAAAAATAGCAGCAGCAGCAGCATCTAGAATCTTAGCAGACAACAATTGGGACAATATCTGTCACGACCCAACCCCAGGGCTTAGGGTTGGAATCACAACTTACTAACTTATGTTATTTGTAGCAAATTAAACTGTACAAGCGGAAATAAAATAATGAAACAGAAAATTTACTTCATTTTACTATTTAAGAAAAAGAAAATACATCTCTAGGGCTTTAGTTATTTTATTAGTTAGTGACCGGCCCCAAGTAGGACAAAAAGGAAGCCAAACTAAAAAGATAAAAAAAAAAAAAGTGGTTCAACAGCAATCCATGTGCGGGTTCCATTTTGTGGGGTTATGGGTTTCTCCTACATCTCGTTACCTGAAAGGGTAACAGCTATAAGCACACAACAGAGTGAGAAATATTATGCCAAGAGTGTAAGGAATACAAAATAACCATGGATAATTAGTTAGGCTAAAATATTTACATAATTTAATTTGAAATAACAATTTATTTAAAGTGGCAGAATACAGAAATCATGTAAATAAATAACCATAACCACGGTATAAAACAGAACAGAACAAAGGTCACAGAAGTGACAGTCAGAATAGAGGTCAATGGATCCATGACAAACAGAGGACCACAAAGTGGCCAAACAGAGGCCCATGGTTATTTAAGTCCCCCAAGACGTAGGACTCCCGTGGTAATACTTACAAAACATAATTGTTTATAAGGTTATAGTCAAATATATACTAAAATTTAAACAAACATATCAATGGGTTTCCTTTTAAGTAAATAGAGTTTATAAAGTAACCCACGTAACTCAAATATTTATAAAACATAACTTTTATTAATATAACTTAATAAAATATAACTTGTATAAAATAAGCTATGGTAACTCTAAACATTCGTAAAACATACAATGGTAAATCAATGTATAATATAACTCACCTTACTATTGACCCTTAACCTTCTTCCACTATCATAACCTTATGAGCTCCTTACTTTCAATATTCACGTACCTCTCTCTCTCTTTTTTTCTTTCTTTCTTTTTTCTTTCGTTTTTCCTTCCTTCATTCACAACACTCTTGCTCCTTATATACTACTAACTGAGCCTTGATTAAGTGACACGTAACCTCTCTATGGAGGGCCATTATTATGCTAATAGATTGAGTTTTAATTATAGATTCAAATCAAATATTTGAATCTTTTTAGGATAAGTATAGATCTCTCAAATAAATATATACTTGGGCCATTTGTTTGGGCCGATACTACTAAACATTTGCTGGGCCAACAATAGATTACAAATTTTCTTTTCTTTTTATTTATTTATTTATTTGCTTTGGTGCTAAATTTTCCAGTGTTCCTAATGTAAATTAAATTACACCTTATCATTTATCATCGTAAAATTAATTATTTTATTTTACTTTACAGATTATTATTATTATTATTGTTATCAATATTATTATTTATTTACTATTTTTAACTTTAATTTGACCCAACTAGTATTATAATTCCATAAATGTGTTAATTTGGCCCCAAATAATAATCCCTAATTAATCCCATATTTGATAACCCAATGCCAAATTAGATTTATATATTTATTTATTTAATAATCTATCATCACATGCAACCATAATTATATATAACTATAAATATTTATGTGGTATTTAATTAAACGTTCAGGGTGTCACAATATCCACCAAATCTGATAGCTTGCTCTAGGGCATCATTCAGTCAAATGATCCTAAAAAGAGCCAAGCAATCAACAAATCAATAGGACAATTCAACAATAGCTAACTAAATAAAGCTCACATGATACAGACTACCATCACTCAACCCTCAGATAACACTCAAACTCAGCAACAAATAGCAGTTAAATACAAAGAAATAACAAACTATTCAAACAATGTCTGCCTCAATCACTCAACCCACAATGACTAACTACCCTAAATTAGACCAGTTGAGAACCTGCACCAAAAAAACTGTAAGCCAAATATAGGAGCTCACCAAACATAACCCTCATTAACACAAATAATCCTTTCTCACATAAAGTCCTAATATAGGAGCTCACCATCACTAAACCAACCATCCCTAAAGACATGGGCCAGCTGAGAACCTGCATTAACAAATTGCCAGAGACAAAGAATAATATTGCTCCATTCACTCAACCCACAACCTCACCTCTCACACAATATTTATGGGATAGCCTCACATCACTCAACCCACACATCCACAAATTGGCCAGCTCTCCACCCAGAACAACCTGCAAACTAACACCAAAATCAATAACCAGTAACCATACACATGTAACAAACACCATCAACTAACCTCGACTTGATTTCAGGACAGAATTTGGGAGTGACCACTTCAACAAAAACCAGGTATTTGCCACATCCGCTTTGAAACTAGAGACAGACAATATCCTGTTTCTCACCAGGCTTCTAATCTTAGATTGAACAGCCAACTCATTTGATTTTGAATCTCTAAACACCCTGCAATTCCTCTTTAGCCAAATACAATATACAGAACAAGTAAACATAATATTAGAAATAGTGGTAGCCAAAGACCTGACCTTGATATTAATGGTGAACCAATTTACTAAACTTGTCCAATTTAACTGAGGAACATTCAGATTGCACATGTCCTGTATAAAACTCCAAACTCTATAAGAGAATGGACAATTGAAAAACATTTGATGATGATATTCATTCCCATTACCACACAAACAGCAAGTAACAGAGTTCCTAGACCCAAAAGACACAAGCCTATCAAGAGCACTAAGCCTATTATGGATGGCCACCCAAACCACAGTACTAATCTTGGGAATGTGAAACTTAAACCAAAGAATCTTAGCCTAGGGAACTCTAGAACCATGAAACCTCCACTCATTCCAAACAGACTTAATAGAGAACTGCACATTAGCTGAAGGCAACCACACCACCTTATCGCCCACCAAGAAAGGTTTCATATTCTCAAGTATAGCAGCCTTAATCTCAACCAACTCCCAAGTTTGACAAGCAGGCCAATTCCCAAGTTTGAATAACAGACTCCACTCGCAAATCTTTGGATCCCAGAGTTATAAATAACTCTCTCCCCAAACCTATTATGAAGAAGCCCAATAGGGAGCCAATTATCAAACCAAAGGGAAATTGCTTTCCCATTACCTACAAGATATTTAATAAGAGGGGGGCAATGCAACAACTAGAATTCAACCATTGAGTTCTGATGGACTTTTGTCCCTCTGTCAAAATTAAACCGTTAGATTAATTCAATCCAACAGCTAAAAAATGTCCAAGAGACAAATTATCTTTCAATGGTTGAGATTGTTTATTCACATAAATCCTACGGTGGATATACAATTTCTTCTTATGTTTCTTCTTTCCTACGATTCCTCTCTCTCTAGCTAGCGCTCTCTCTCTCTCTCTCTCTCTCTCTCTCTCACATTCAAAATTCAAAATTGAGTTGTCTCCCTTATCTCTCATTCTCAGAGCTCACTCTTCATCTTTAATCTCACTGGCAACGGTCACGACCTCACCCCTATTAGTCGCTCATTTCCCCGAAAACCTAATACATATCAGATCAGCGACTTCGCAGATGGTGGGTTTGTTGGGTGCTAGCCTTGCTAGATCGGTGGGTCCAAATCGATGACATCGCGGCAACAGATCGGAGGGGAGGATTTTCTTGACCTTAATCATCGATTTCTCAATACTTAATAGGTCAGCTCTCTCTCTCTCTCTCTCTCTCTCTCTCTCTCTCTCTCTCACACACACACACACACACACACACACACACACATGCACACTCACAATTTCTTCTAGTCAGATTATGGGTGATTAGCAGCCAGATTAGTAGGGTTTTCTTTGCAAAGTAAAGGTAATATCTCAACTCTTTCTTAATAGATTATTATGTGTATATATATTGATTACAGATTTTTTTTTTTTTTTTTGTATGTATTGATTACAGAGATCATTAATTGATCATTAGTGTAATAGAGAAAGAACGATTCCCAAAATCAAACTATGAGTATTCTTTTTATTTAATTTTCTAGATGCATGTACGATTTTGGGTATACTTTTATGGGACTATTGTATATGTATATATATACACACATATATCTGTGAGACTATATCTATGTATAAAGCAAACCCATTTATTTTGATTTGATTTGTGTTACTTTGATTTACTTTGAGTTACTCTATTGAATGGTTGTTGTGCCATTACAACTAAAATATTCGATAACCATTCTATCTTCCTTGCTTATTAAGTGTTTGATAAAATGTTTCAATGGAATTTACACACACACACACAAAGAAAAAAAAAAAAACTAAAATTAAACTTCATCTAAAACATACTTATACATAAATATAATATAATGAAAGTTGCTACTATGTGTATCCCTAAAATAATATAATTTTTTTTAACATAAACTATAAAATAATATAATTTTTTTTTTTACTGTTGCACACACAATAAATTTGCAATTTATAATCTATATAACAAGGAATGGGGGTTTTGAATCTGATGGGACTTTTGTCTTATGTGTCAAAATGTGGACCATTAGATTGATTCAATCCAAGGGCTAGAAATATAAATTGAATTAAGGGCCAAGAGATAGAAAGAGTTTCAAATTTTGAAACTCCATCTACACCGGCCTCTCAACACCTCTTCTCAACTCACCTTCACTCTCTCTTCCTCTCAGCCATCTTCTCAGCCTCTCATTCGCAAGACTCCCTTTATCGCGTCAACCATCTCTTCCTCTCAGCCATCTTCTAAGTTGTTTTAGGGCTTTCTTCGTTTCTGGAAGACAAAGAGGGAAACGGGTCAAAAATGAGGTAGAGAACAATGTCCCATGGGTTTTATGTGTAAGGAGATCCTATAGTGGAGGATAAGAGCGGAGCAGATCCCAAATAGGTATTTTAATTTATTCTTTTTTATTTTTTTATACTCTTTATCAATCTTCAAGGTGATCTCAATTTGTTAATGTTTAATGTTAACAAACTATTTAATGTTATTCGAAACCCCTATTTTATATATTCACTGTGGTATTTTTATCTTCATTTCATTTTTATTTTAGCCACTTGATTTTTTATTAAAAAAATTCCCCCTTTCCACTTGCATAAAAGAGAATATGAGCAATGAAGCAAAATAGGAATGGCAAGCAGCGGAAAAATTGGGAGTGGAAGGAACTTTGGAGCAATGGCCAAAAATGTAGCTCCTGATAAAAAAATAGTACAGCTATAACTTTTTATTTTTATTTTTTATGATTTGCTTCAACCATCTGGTCACTTTCTTCCGTAAGTTTGGTCACTTTTTCCATAAGTTTTGCCTTCTTTTATTGGTTTTCTTTATCTTTTTTGTCCAAAGTGTATTGTGAAAGTCTCAATAGCTTTTTTTTTGAGTAGTTTTGGTGGATGTGAGAGCAGTGGGTATTTAAATAGAATGAATGTCTCAGCATCATTTAGTAAAGTGGGTATTCAATGATCACATAGTTTTTTTTGTTCTCCTAAAATACCTTTTTGTCTATTTATTTGTTCTCCTAAAATACCCTTTTCAAACCTTAGAATCATATCCTTCTATTTATTTTTGTTGTGAGTTGGGTGTTGCCTTTTTTGAATTGATCATGACATGTTTGGAGCTTTTATTTCAACAATGTGATTATGCCAGTGGATTCAACTTCTTTATGGCAGTGGAGTTTTGGTTTCAAATGTGGAGTTTTGGTTTCTTTTGTGAAACACCCACATCTTATTAGCATTTTTTGAGGAGTTTTATTATTTAAGGCTCTTTTTTTTTAATTTTGAAGTGACATTTGTCTATGTCATTTTAGATGGTGGCGATTTTTTCAATTTGTTAATGTTTAATGTTAACAAATTATTTAATGTTATTCGAAACCCCTGTTTTATATATTCACTGTTGTATTTTTATCTTCATTTCATTTTTATTTTAGCAACTTCATTTTTTATTAAAAAAAATTCCCCCTTTCCATTTGCATAAATGAGAATATGAGCAATGAAGCAAAATAGGACTGGAAGTAGTGGAAAAATTGGGAGTGGAAGGAACTTTGGAGCAATGGCCAAAAATGCAGCTCCTGATAAAAAATAGTACTGCTAGAGCTTTTTATTTTTATTTTTTATGATTTGCTTCAACCATCTGGTCACTTTCTTCCCTAAGTTTGGTCACTTTTTTCCATAAGTTTGGCCTTCTTTTATTGGTTTTCTTTATCTTTTTTGTCCAAAGTGTATTATGGAAGTCTCAATAGCTTTACTGTGAGTGGTTTTGGTGGATGTTAGAGCAATGAGTATTTAAATAAAATGAATGTCTCAGCATCATTTAGTGAAGTGGGTATTCAATAATCACATAGTTTTTTTGTTCTCCTAAAATACCTTTTTCTCTATTTATTTGTTCTCCTAAAATACATTTTTCTCTAATTATTTGTTCTTCCAAAATACCTTTTTCAAACCTTAAAATCATATCTTTCTATTTATTTTTGTTGTGAGTTGGGTGTTGCCTTTTTTGAATTGATCATGACATGTTTGGGGCTTTTATTTCAACAATGTGATTATGCCAGTGGATTCAACTTCTTTATGGCAGTGGAGTTTTGGTTTCAAATGTTGAGTTTTGGTTTCTTTTGTGAAACACCCATATCTTATTAGCATTTTTTAAGGAGTTTGATTATTTAAAGCTCCATTTTTTAATTTTGAAGGGATATTTATCTATGTCATTTTCGACAAGATGTTTGTGAACTGCACAAATGATTAGATTTGTGAACTACACTGCGCACAGTTGCAGCTCATCCCATTTGAAATCCATTTCAGCGGCTCAGCAGCATTATCTCTTCACGTTTCTCTCTTCAACGGACCTCTATCAAGGTAACGCCACTTCTCTCTTGCTCTCTCTTCAAAGCTCACCTATTTCAGCATCTTTTGTTTCAATAATTTTTCAATAATCTTTACTTTAATTTGTAGATATCTTTTGTTTCAATAATCTTTAATTTCCAGTAGGTTTGTTGCTCAATAATATTGACAACAGGTTGTCCAAAATATAGTTATTGAGACAAAAAAATTTCTTGCCTATAAAATGTAATTGACTATATTGTTGGGATTAAAATGTAATTGGAAGCTAAGTTTTGTTTAAAGGGATGATTAGATAGAGCATTGAGTAGATAATTTATTGCCCATTACAAACCAAACTAAATGAATTTAGAAAATTTAAGAATAATTATTTTTGCGTTTTTCTTTGTTATGTATATCTTTGTTAGGCTTAATTTTGATTTTTGTTTATCCATTATTGTTCAAGAAGAGTGATTGAACAATAACTGAGTTGTAAGTTTGAATATAGATTTGTGAACATAATCAAAGTTGAGGACATAACTTTCTTGCCTTAATCAAAGTATCTGAGTACATGATTGATCAACAATTTCTAAATAAAAAAATTCAACTCATGATAAAACCTTGCAGTATGATGAGCTTCCTTTTTCTTTTTCTTTTTTCCTTTCATATAAAATTTTAATTGGTAACCTCATCCCTATTCTAGATTTTCTGGGTTTTGTTTAAGAAAATGTAATCTATGTGGATTAGCTATAAAGTTCAGTACAATACTTCTTTTGTCTGAATCTATTAAGGGTATTGAATCATGGTTTTAGGTAGAGAGTTAAATTTTTTCTTCTTTTTCATTTTAATTTTCTTTTTCAAATCCATATTCAAGTTCATGATCCAAACATAGTTTAAAATAATTAAATTGTTGGTGTTTAGTTTCCCGCACAAGATCATAATGAGCAAGACATTGTTGGTGTTTATTTGCAATTTTTCAGTTACATTTTAGTAGTTTTTGCTTTTTTTGGGGGGTGAATAAGTCATAAAATAAATAGCAAAAGAAATACGAGATACAAGAGGCATCCCCAGGAACTAACCAACTATACAATAGCAGAGCCACCAAAACACCAAACAAAACAACACACCTATTCAAACACCACATAAGCACAGAAGCAGATGGGGAGCAAGAACAAACCCAACACTAAGCACACTATTACCACCCCTGGGAAAACCTGAAGAAAACGAACCCCAAAACACACCCAAATATAAACACGACCTATTTACAGAATAAACCATGTACATCACACATGACAGGCCAAAATTAGGTCCAAGAAATACATATAGTATCACAATAACTATTACAAACATAATAACAAAGTAAATGTTCCAACTGTATTAACACCATCACGACCCATCCACAACAGCCAGCAGCAACTAGCATCAAGAAATAGCAAGCAACCAGCAACACAGTAAGCAACTAGCCCTTCCTTCAAAACAGTAACAAAAATAGAAGCAGCAGCATCGAAAATCTTAGCAGACAATAATTGGGACAATATCCACCAAATCGGATAGCTTGCTCTAGGGCATCATTTAGTCAAATGATCCTAAAAAGAGCCACGCAATCAACAAATCAATAGGACAATTCAACAATAGCTAACTACATAAAGCTCACATGATACAGACTACCATCACTCAACCCTCAGATAACACTCAAACTCAGTAACAAATAGCAGTTAAATACAAAGAAATAACAACCTATTCAAACAATGTTTGCCTCAATCACTTAACCCACAACGATTAACTACCCTAAATTAGACCAGTTGAGAACCTGCACAAAAAAAACTGTAAGCCAGATATAGGAGCTCACCAAACTCAACCCTTATTAGCACAAATAATCCTTCCTCACATACAGCCCTAATATAGGAGCTCACCATCACTAAACCCACCATCCCTAAAGACATGGGCTAGCTGAGAACCTGCATTAACAAACTGTGAAAGACAAAGAATAATATTGCTCCATTCACTCAACCCACAACCTCACCCTCTCACACAATATTTATAGGATAGCCTCACATCACTCAACCTACACATCCACAAATTGGCCAGCTCTCCACCCAGAACAACCTGCAAACTAACACCAAAATTCGTAACCAGTAACCATACATGTGTAACAAACACCACCAGCCGACCTTGACTTGATTTCAGGACAGAATTTGGGAGTGGCCACTTCGACAAAATCCTTGTATTTGCCACATTTGCTTTAAAACTAGAGACAGACAATATCTTGTTTCTCACCAGGCTTTTAATCTTAGATTGCATAGCCAACTCATTTGATTTTGAATCTTTGAACACCCTGCAATTCCTCTCCAGCCAAATACAATATACAGAATAAGTAAACACAATATTAGAAATAGTGGCAGCCAAAGACCTGACCTTGATATTAATGGTGAACCAATTTACTAAACCTGTCCAATTTAACTGAGGAACATTCAGATTGCACATGTCCTGCACAAAACTCCAAACTCTGTAAGAGAATGGACAATTGAAAAACATTTGATGATGATGTTCATTCCCATTACCACACAAACAGCAAGTAACAGAGTTCCTAGACCCAAAAGACACAAGCTATCAAGAGTACTAAGCCTATTATGGATGGCCACCCAAACCACAGTACTAAGCCTGGGAATGTGAAACTTAAACCAAAGAATCTTAGCCCAAGGAACTCTAGAACCATGAAACCTCCACTCATCCCAAACAGACTTAATAGAGAACTGCACATCAGCTGAAGGCAACCACACCATCTTATCACCCACCAAGGAAGGTTTCATATTCTTAGGTCTAGCAGCCTTAATCTCAATCAACTCCCAAGTTTGACAAGCAGGCCAATTCCCAAGTTTGAATAACAGACTCCACTCGCAAATTTTTGGATCCCAAAGTCATAAATAACTCTCTTCCCAAACCTATTATGAAGAAGCCCAAGTGGGAGCCATTTATCAAATCAAAGGGAAATTGCCTTCCCATTACCCACAAGATATTTAATAAGAGGGGCAATCCAAAAGCTAGAATTCAACCATTGAATTCTGATGGGACTTTTGTCCCTTTGTCAAAATTAAACCGTTAGATTAATTCAATCCAACAGCTAAAAAATGTCCAAGAGATAAATTATCTTTCAATAGTTGAGATTGTTTATTTACATAAATCCTATGGTGGATATTCATTTTCTTCTTATGTTTCTTCTTTCCTTCGATTCCTTTCTCTTCAGCTAGTCTCTCTCTCTCTCTCTCTCTCTCTCTCTCTCTCTCTCACATTCAAAATTCAAAATTGAGTTGTCTCCCTTATCTTACTCTCAGAGCTCACTCTTCATCTTCAATCTCACTGGCAACGGTCATGGCCTCAGCCCTATTAGTCTTTTATTCCCCCGGAAACCTAATACATATCAGATTAGCGACTTCAGATGGTGGGTTTGTTGGATGCTAGCCTTGTTAGATCGGTGGGTCCAAATCGATGACATCTCGGCAACAAATTGGAAGGGAGGATTTTCTTGACCTTAATCATCGGTTTCTCAATGCTCAATAGGCCAACTTTCTCTCTCCCTCACACACACACTCACAGTTTCTTCAAGTCAGATTATGGGTGATTAGCAGTCAAATTAGTAGGGTTTTCTTTGCAAAGTAAAAGTAATACTCTCTTCTCTTTCTTAATAGATTATTGTGTGTATATATATTGATTACAATTTTTTTTTTTTTTTGTATATATTGATTACAGAGATCATCAATTGATTATTAGTGGAATAGAGAAAGAACGATTCCCAAAATCAAACTGTGAGTATTGTTTTTATTTAATTTTCTAGATGCATGTATGATTTTGGATATAACTTTTATGGGACTATTGTATATGTATATATATACACTCATATATCTATGGGACTATATCTATGTATAAAGCAAACCCATTTACTTTGATTTAGTTAGAATTTGTGTTACTTTGATTTACTTTGAGTTACGCTATTGAATGGTTGTTGTGCCATTACTATCGTTTGGTTGTTACTAAAATATTCGATAACCATTCTATCTTCCTTGCTTATGAAGTGTTTGATAAAATGTTTCAATGGAATTTACACACACACACACAAAAGAAAAAAACCGAGATTAAACTTCATCTAAAACATACTTATACATAAATATAATATAATGAAAGTTGCTACTGTGTGTATCCCTAAAATAATATATCTTTTTTTTTAACATAGACTATAAAATATTTTTTTTTTTTTTACTAGTGCACATACAATAAATTTGCAATTTATAATATGTATAACAAGGAAGGGGTGTTTTTGAATCTGATGGGACTTTTGTCTTATGTGTCAAAATGTGGACCATTAGATTGATTCAATCCAAGGATTAGAAATATAAATTGAATCGAAGGCTAAGAGATAGAAAGAATTTCAAATTTTGAAACTCCATCTACACCGGCCTCTCAACACTTCTTCTCATCTCACCTTCACTCTCTCTTCCACTCAGCCATCTTCTCAGCCTCTCGCTCGCAAGAATCCCTTCATCGCGTCAACCATCTCTTCCTCTCAGCCATCTTCTAAGTTGTTTTAGGGCTTTCTTCGTTTATGGAAGACAAAAAGGGAAACGGGTCAAAAATGAGGTAGAGAACAATGTCCCATGGGTTTTATGTGTAAGGAGATCCCATAGTGGAGGCTAAGAAGGGAGAAGATCCCAAATAGGTATTTTAATTTATTCTTTTTTATTTTTTCTTTTATACTCCTTGTCAATCTTCAAGGTGATCTCTATTTGTTGATGTTTAATGTTAACAAACTATTTAATGTTATTCGAAAACCCTGTTTTATATATTCACTGTTATATTTTTATCTTCATTTCAGTTTTATTTTAGCCACTTGATTTTTTATTAAAAAAAAATTCCCCCTTTCCATTTGCATAAAAGAGAATGTGAGCAATGAAGCAAAATAGGAATGGTAAGTAACGGAAAAATTGGGAGTGGAAGGAACTTTGAAGCAGTGGCCAAAAATGTAGCTCCTGATAAAAAATAGTACTGCTAGAACTTTTTTTTTTTTTTATGATTTGCTTCAACCATCTAGTCACTTTCTTCTATAAGTTTGGTCACTTTTTTCCATAAGTCTGGCCTTCTTTTATTGGTTTTCTTTATCTTTTTTGTCCAAAGTGTATGTGGAAGTCTCAGTAGCTTTACTGTAAGTAGTTTTGGTGGATGTTAGAGCAGTGGGTATTTAAATAGAATGAATGTCTCAGCATCATTTAGTAAAATGGGTATTCAATGATCACATAGTTTTTTTTTTTTTTTTGTTCTCCTAAAATACCTTTTTCTCTATTTATTTGTTCTCCTAAAATACCTTTTTCAAACCTTAAAATCATATCCTTCTATTTATTTTTGTTATGAGTTGGGTGTTGCCTTTTTTGAATTAATCATGACATGTTTGGAGCTTTTATTTCAACACTGTGATTATGCCAATGGATTCAACTTCTTTATGGCAGTGGAGTTTTGGTTTCAAACGTTGAGTTTTGGTTTTTTTTGTGAAATAGCCACATCTTATTAGCATTTTTTGAGGAGTTTGATTATTTAAAACTCCCTTTTTTAATTTTGAAGTGACATTTGTCTATGTCATTTTCGATGGTGATGATTTTTTCAATTTGTTAATGTTTAAAGTTAACAAACTATTTAATGTCATTCGAAACCCCTATTTTATATATTCATTGTTGTATAATTATCTTCATTTCATTTTTATTTTAGCCACTTGATTTTTTATTTTTAAAAAAATTCCGCCTTTCCATTTGCATAAAAGAGAATATGAGCAATGAAGCAAAATAGGACTGGTAAGTAATGAAAAAATTGGGAGTGGAAGGAACTTTGGAGCAATGGCAAAAAATGTAGCTCCTGATAAAAAATAGTGCTGCTAGAAGTTTTTATTTTTTATTTTTATGATTTGCTTCAACCATCTGGTTACTTTCTTCCGTAAGTTTGGTCACTTTTTTTCCATAAGTTTGGCCTTCTTTTATTGGTTTTTTTTATCTTTTTTTGTCCAAAGTGTATTGTGGAAGTCTCAGTAACTTTATTGTGAGTAGTTTTGGTGGATGTTAGAGCAGTGGGTATTTAAATAAAATGAATGTCTCAGCATCATTTAGTGAAATGGGTATTCAATAATCACATAGTTTTTTTGTTCTCCTAAAATACCTTTTTCTCTATTTATTTATTCTCCTAAAATACCTTTTTCAAACCTTAGAATCATATCTTTCTATTTATTTTTGTTGTGAGTTGGGTGTTGCCTTTTTTGAATTGATCATGACATGTTTGGAGCTTTTATTTCAACAATGTGATTATTCCAGTGGATTCAACTTCTTTATGGCAGTGGAGTTTTGGTTTCTTTTGTGAAACACCCATATCTTATTAGCATTTTTTGATGGGTATGATTATTTAAAGCTCTATTTTCTAATTTTGAAGGGACATTTATCTATGTCATTTTCGACAAGACGTTTGTGAATTGCATAGATGATTCAGTTTGATAACGAATTATTAGATCTATGAATTGCACTGCTAAAAGTTGCTACTCATCCGATTTGAAATCCATTTTAGTGGCTCTGTAACATCATCTCTTCCTGTTTCTCTCTTGCTCTCTCTTCAACGGACCACCATCAAGGTAATGCCACTTCTCTCTTGCTCTCTCTTCAAACCTCACCTATTTTAACATCTTTTGTTTCAATAATTTTTCAATAATCTTTACTCTAATTTGTGGATATCTTTTGTTTCAACAATCTTTAATTTCCAGCAGGTTTGTTACTCAATAATATTGACAACAGGTTGTCCAAAATGTAGTTATTGAGACAAAATCTATTCTGGCCTATAAAACGTAATTGACTATAAAATGTAATTGGAAGCTAAGTCTTGTTTGAAGGGATGACTAGATAGAACATTGAGTAGATAATTTATTGCCCATTACAAACCAAACTAAATGAATTTAGAAAATTTAAGAATCATCATTCTTGCATTTTTCTTTGTTATGTATATCTTTGTTAGGCTTAATTTTGCTTTTTGTTTATCCATTATTGTCCAAGAAGAGTGATTGAACAATAACTGAGTTGCAAGTTTGAATATGGATTTGTAACATAATCAAAGTTGAGGACATAACTTTCTTACCTTAATCAAAGTATCAAAGTGCATGATTGATCAACAATTTCTATAAAAAAAAAAAATTCATCTCATGATAAATCCTTGCAGTATAATAAGCCTTTTTTTTATTTTTCGTACGCTTAGACTTGAATAAAATTTTAATTGGCAACCTTATCCCTACTCCAGATTTTCTTAGTTTTGTTTAAGAAAATGTAATCTATGTGGATTAGCTATAAAGTTCAATACAATACTTCTTTTGCATGAATCTATTAAGGGTATTGAATCCTAGTTTTAGGTAGAGATTTAAATTTTTTCTTCTTTTTCATTTCAATTTTCTTTTTCAAATCCATATTCAAGTTCATGATCCAAACATAGTTTAAAATAATTAAATTGTTGGTGTTTAGTTTCCCGCACAAAATCATAATGAGCAAATCATTGTTGGTGTTTATTTGTAATTTTTCAGTTACATTTTAGTAGTTTTTGCCCTTTTTGGGGGGTGAATAAGTCATAAAATAAACGACAAAAGAAATACGAGATACAAGAGGCATGCCCCAGGAACTAACCAACTATACAATGGCAGAGCCACCAAAAAACCCAAACAAAACAACACACCTGTTCAAACACCACATAAGCACAGAAGCAGATGGGGAGCAAGAACAAACCCAACACTAAGCACACTATTACCACCCCTGGAAAAACCTGAAGAAAACAAACCCCAAAACGCACCCAAATATAAACAAGACCTATTTACATAATAAACCAAGTACATCCCATATGGAAGGCCAAAATTAGGTCCAGGAAATACATATAGGCCCCGTTTGGTAGATCTGTGGAAAAGTGATTATAATTTATACCTTAACAGCTTATAACTTATAACTGTGAACATAAGCTGATTTTTTACTTATAAATTAAGTTTCTCCTCCCCCACTCAAAGAATAAGTTGATTTTTGACTTACAAAAAGCTATAAGCTGTATTGTTAAGCTGAATCAAACACATCAAAATAGCTTAAATTAAGCTAAAAGCTGAAATAAGCTGGAAATAAGCCCTACCAAACAGGGCCATAGTATCACAATAACTATTACAAACATAATAACAAAGTAAATGTTCCAACTGTATCAACACCATCACGACCCATCCACAACAGCTAGCAGCAACCAACATCAAGAAATAGTAAGCCATCAACAACACAGCAAGCAGCTAGCCCTTTCTTCAAAATAGTAAAAAAAATAGCAACAACAGCAGCATCGAGAATCTTAGCAGACAACAATTGGGACAATATCCACCAAATCGGATAGCTTGCTTTACGGCGTCATTCAATCAAATGATCCTAAAAAGAGCCAAGCAATCAACAAATCAATAGGACAATTCAACAATAGCTAACTGCACAAAGCTCACATGATACTAACTACCATCACTCAACCCTCGTATAACACTCAAACTCAGCAACAAATAGCAGTTAAATACAAAGAAATAACAAACTATTCAAACAATGTTTGCCTCAATCACGCAACCCACAACGACTAACTCCCCTAAATTAGACCAGCTAAAAACCTGCACCTAAAAAACAGTCAGCCAGATATAAAAGCTCACCAAACTCAACCCTCATTAGCACAATAATCCCTCCTTACACACAGTCCTAATATAAGAGCTCACCATCACTAAACCCACCATTCTTAAAGACATGGGCCAGCTGAGAACCTGCATTAACAAACTGTGAGAGACAAAGAATAATATTGCTCCTTTCACTCAACCCACAACTTCACCCTCTCACACAATATTTATGGGATAGCCTCACACCACTCAATCCACACATCCACAAATTGGTCAGCTCTCCACCCATAACAACCTGCAAACTAACACCAAAATCAGTAACCAGTAACCATACACATGTAACAAACACCATCAGCTAACCTTGACTTGATTTCAGGACAGAATTTGGGAGTGACCACTTCAACAAAAACCAGGTATTTGCCACATCCGCTTTGAAACTAGAGACAGACAATATCCTATTTCTCACCAGGCTTCTAATCTTAGATTAAACAGCCAACTCATTTGATTTTGAATCTCTGAACACCCTGTAATTCCTCTCCAGCCAAATACAATATACAGAACAAGTAAACACAAGATTAGAAATAATGGCAGCCAAAGACCTGACCTTGATATTAATGGTGAACCAATTTACTAAACCTATCCAATTTAACTGAGGAACATTCAGATTGCACATGTCCTGTATAAAAATCTAAACTCTGTAAGAGAATGGACAGTTGAAAAACAATTGATCATGATGCTCATTCCCATTACCACACAAACATCAAGTAGCAAGTTCCTAGACCTAAAAGACACAAGCCTATTGATGGGTCGTTGAACACACCAAAAATACAAAATTTGATGGGTCGTTGAACACACCAAAAATAATCACTAAACTATACCAAATTCTATCAGAATAATGGCAAGTCCAGGTATCGATCCGCAGGGACAAATATGAAATTAGATTAATTCAATCGCAAAATTCCTAAATTAATTTTGATTAAAAAGATAAGATTGATTTTATAACTAAACAGCAATTAAAAAAATTGAGGAATTAGACTGACAACTAAAATTAGGGTTTGAGATATTAATTTTCGAGAAAAATCCTAGGGTAGAGAATTCACCACTAACCACATGAATGAGATTTAATATTGGCCACCAATTGCGATTCGGTTTGAACTACCCAATATTTCACAACTACAGATTTGAAATATTGATCAAGAGGGTTGTTGTATTCAATGTACAGCACGAATCATCCGAGTATAGTACGAGCCTGTGCTCTAAACTATGTTAGCAAAACGACCAGTCTCTCATAGCATGACTCGTCTCGTACTTTGAATACAAACACAAAGAATACTAATGTATGGAAATCATTAAACAATCACAGAGAGTAAAATGCTTAAAGAGATGAACGAAACAATATATTAACTTCAAAAAACCACCCATACATTCATTCAAACCAATTTACAATTAAAACTCATGAAAAATTTCATTACATGGCTAGGGTTTCATCAAAACCCTAGAAAAACGACTAGCCACTCATGGAGGAGTGGAAAGAGGAAGAAGATGAGGAAGAAACTCCCATGGAAGTGTCCTTCAAGCTTTGGTAGAATATCACCCCTTTGGAACCCTAGCCTCCCTCTATTTTGAATTAATTTTTTGAACCCTAGGTTTGGCTATTTTTCTCCCTTTTATTTGCAGCAAAACAAACCAAAAATTCTGTGAACGCATCCCTAGGTGGGCCGCTCGTGCGCCCATGTAGGCCGCTCGAGCGGTGGTGGGCCGCACGTGCGGTGAAGCTTGGACGCACGTGCGGTAGTCTGGCTAGCTCGGATTCTTCACTTCTCGTATGGAGAATCTGCTTTCGCGCCCTTTTTGATTGAAGTTTCACATTTCCTGCCAAATCTGTACAAGTGCACGAAACACATCATCTCCACCAAATAAATAAAATTGAAAGACTAAAACTGTAACTTAAGTGGCCTCAATGTGGTACCTTTCGGCCAACATCACATATCAAGAGTACTAAGCCTATTATGGATGGCCACCCAAACCACAATACTAATCCTGGGAATATGAAACTTAAACCAAAGAATCTTGGCCCAGGGAACTCTAGAATTATGAAACCTCCACTTATCCCAAACAGACTTAATAGAGAACTGCCCATCAACTAAAGGCAGCCACACTGCCTTATCGCCCACCAAGGAAGGTTTTATATTCTCAAGTATAGTAGCCTTAATCTCAACCAACTCCCAAGTTTGACAAGCAGGCCAATTCCCAAGTTTGAATAACAGACTCCACTCGCAAATTTTTGGATCTCAAAGTCATAAATAAGTCTCTTCCCAAACCTATTATGAAGAGGCCCAAGAGGGAGCCAATTATCAAACGAAAGGGAAGTTGCCTTCCCATTACCCACAAGATATTTAATAAGATGGGCAATAATACTCCTCAAACCCAGTAGCTTCCTCAAGACCTAATAAGGGTCACTAGGAACTCAAACTTCTACCCTTTAATAAGTAAGACTTAACCCATTTACACATATGGATTGTTCACCCCCGGTCAGTAGTTTTTGCTTTTCTTAAATTGAATGGCAAATAGTTTGAATACTAGGGATAAAAGATGAAGGAAAACCAATTTATAGAAAGAAAAAAAAAATTAAGTAATACCAATCTTTTGAACCAAAAATTTTTAATGTCTGTACATGATAACCTAAAACAAGTATTTACTCTTCAACCACATTTTTTTTTTCCTTCTCCTCTTTTTCTTTTTTTTCCCCAAAAATGAAAAAAATCTTGGAAAGACAATTCTTAGATCATTTTAAGGTTAATAATTCAATTCTCATAATATTTTCTTATGTACATTGAAATATTTCTTTCTCATGTCTCTCTTTTGTCAAAAAAAGGTTAGCTTGGTTATATATTGGAGATGTTTTAGCAATTGACCACCCGTTGCAAAAGTATATATTTGTTGACTTTACTACTACATATGTTTCTATTCATTTGCACCTTTTGCCAGGTTAAGGTAATGTGGCTGTAAGACCATGAAATATCCTCTCACATGGATTGTTGGAGAGATTCAACAAAGATAGTTCCATGAACCTGCAAGAGATAAATATGGTTGATGCCACCCAACCAAGGTTACCGGCCAGGGACACACCGATGATGAAGTTAGAATCCATGAATGAAGAGTATAGATAGTAAAGAAAGTTGTCTGTGAAGTGCAGAGAAAAATCCTACCTATTTGCCATGATGTGCCTTCTTTTTATAAACGGGGGTGGGCCGAATAAGCCCAATAGTTGGCCCCTTGGCAGGCCTTGTTTGGATTAGCCCAATAAGTTGATATATATTTTTTTCTAGCTCCCACAATTGCCCTAAAACTTTCATTGTCTTCGGTAGAAGGAATGAGAGTTTTTATTGCCGAGTTATGCTGTCTAAATAGATGTTAGGTCCTTTGACAAAGATTACATTTGATGAATGAATAACATAAATGAATGAATGATTGGATGAATGCATGTATGTATGAATGTATGTACAAATATATGTATATAAAGAAGAGAGGTGAGCTAAAGCCCAGTGAGTAATACTTTCTTTATAACGGTGAGCCACGGTATTATAACCCCCGGGCAAGGGTGTAGGCTACGGTATTATAACCCCAAGCAAGGGTGTAGTATATTGCCGAGTGTAAAGATTGCTTCCAAATATGGACTTTCGTGCTGAGCTAGAAATATTTCTATATGCCAAGCACGGAAATGATTGCCTGAACCAAATAAGACAGATTAAATAATGGTAAATATATCAGCCAAAAAAAATGGACCACGGTATTATTACCCCCGTGTGAGGGTGTAGACCTGCGGTATTATAACCCCCGGGTAAGGGTGTAGACCTGTGGTATTATAACTCCCGGGTAAGGGTGTAGGCCGCGGTATTCTAACCTCTGGGCGTAGGTGTAGGCCGCGGTATTCTAACCTCCGGGCATAGATGTAGGCCACAGTATTCTAACCCCCGGGTATGGATGTAGGCCTTTGCTGATGGCGTTCCGTGTCGAGTGCGAAGATTACACTGTACTCAGAGACTTTTGCTGATTTTAAGTGGCCATCAAGTGCCAATATTATAAACGTTTTGAATAATGCATCCTGTGTCGGTGATGGCCTGTACCGAATTAGGTAGACGTGCTAATCACAAATAATATTGCTCCGATTGTAAGGAATTGCCAAGTAGATATTGGGCCAACTATTTAATTGCTGCGTAAATTTTGGGCCAATTAGCATTGCTCAATTTGTGTTTAGTCCAATGTAGACTGGCCCCATTGCTTTCGAATGGCAGGTGTGAGTCGGAAGGAATGTAGATTGGACTTGCCCCATTGCCCTATGTTGCGAGGCAGATTCGGCTTTGGTAAAAAGATGGTGCATAAAAATATGCAAACTGCTGACTGCGAAATGCGAACTGCCGACTGCCCAGTGCGAACTGCTGACTGCTGACTGCCAAGTGTGTAATGTATTGCCCCAAAACTAGCACTTGCTTGGAGCGGTGTGAAAAGGAGTGGGAGTTTGTAACTGAAGTAAATTTCGTTGTATTGTTTGTACCAAGTTAGCCTAGTATGCATGCATATTAGAGGTGCCGAGATGATGATCGACTGACGTGCCCCAATTGGAAAGCGAAAAGTTGACTAAGATGTCCCAGTGGGCAATAAATGGCCAAGGCAGCGAAGTGAATGATCGAGGAAGACGGAGGATTATTTTCCTAGCCCCAAGATCTTGCCGCTGAAATTGCATGCCGATCGGATATGATTTGATTGTTGATTAGGCATTTAATGTTCCCGATTGGCCAATGTATTGATCTCAATATGCGACTTAGAATTTGCAAAATTAGACCGTACGAATGTGTCCACATGGCTCCAAATAGTTGGAAATGACCACTAGATCGCTGTAATCAGACTCCTAATGGCGTAGTTGTAGCCAAAATAGAACTGATGGCTCAGATCGGTTGAGAATTGTGCTCCGCGAAGCACCAGATAACTTCTCTTGCATGGCTTGCTGGTTCGTCTTCCTTAGCAAATCCGTCGACTCTTTGGGCAAACTTTGACTAGCCCGTACGGCATCGTTTTAGCTCTGATTTCAACGCGGTTTGTTGCGTTAGACTCGTCTCAATGAGTACTTCACGCTGGTATGGTCAAAACTTGAGTTTGACAAGTTTGAAATTTCAAGTTGGGGTAATGTGGCTGTGAGACCATGAAATATCCTCTCACATGGATTGTTGGAGAGATTTAACAAAGATAGTTCCATGAACCTGCAAGAGATAAATATGGTTGATGCCACCCAACTGGGGTTACTGGCCGGGGACACTCCGATGATGAAGTTAGAATTCATGAATGAAGAGTATAGATAGTAAAGAAAGTTGTCTGTGAAGTGCAGAGAAAAATCCTACCTATTTGCCATGAGGTACCTTCCTTTTATAGACGGAGGTGGACCGAATAAGCCCAATAGTTGGCTCCTTGGCAGGCCTTGTTTGGGTTAGCCCAATAAGTTGATATATTTTTTTTTTTGGCTCCCACAGTGGCATATCTAAAAATTTGAGGATTTATTAATTTGTAAGAAAAATGGTAAGATTCATTAATATTTTCTTCTGATGTTGTTGGAGTCAAATTGTGTTACCAATACCTGAAAATTTTAGACTGATTCATTATTTTTATTTAATGTTTGGAGTCAAATTATTGTTTTCAAACTGTGTAGATGTGCAAATCTTTTGTTATTTGTTAAATTGATTCTACAAAGCAAAGTAGTAAGTGATTGGTGTGTTTTATTGATAGTTTCAGTTGGAAACACAACTCGTTTTGATAAATTGTTTAATTTTAGTAAAATTTAGTAGCGGAGAATGATTGGTAGGTTATTAGTTTGGCACTTGCATATCTATGTGATTTTTTGTAAGTTCCTTCAATGATATATTTTATTCATGGTATATGAATTAGCTTTATAACTTTTGTCGATAATGGGCCTTTTTTGTTTTGTCGAAATAATTAGGGATATGTCCTGCTTAAAAGTGTTTCAAGTTCTTTAGGAAATGTCCTACTTATATCTATAATCTACACCGGCCATTTTTATATTTATATAGATTTTCAGAAACTATAGAGTTATAGTCTAAATGGAATGGGATTGAAGTTTCTGAAAATATGTTTTTTGTGTTGCTGGAAATTGATATGCTTCTCTTGTATTTTAGGTCTTTAACTCTAACTTCTAACTTAGTTTTACATAGATTTGGTTCTTTCTACTTCTCATACATTTTTTTCTTGCAATGTAACCTCTCTCTTACAAGATGTGCTTAGCCAAAAAAATTAGTGCCAAAAAGGGTTTACTTTGGACCAAAACTCATCCAACAACCAATTGTAAGTACAACATAAGTAACATAGAGGTGGTGTACTGGATTGAAAGGAATTTTGCATATTTAGATTAGCTTGGAATTTCGACTTACAGTGTCTTCAAATTGATGATTGATTAGAGGAAGGAAAAAGGTTGTTTACTTCCATACTATTTATTTGGCAGTTTGATTGAGCTTCTTTCCCTATTTTTCTTTTCTCTATGTTTTAATCTTCTGGTATAAAATATCACATGAAACTCTAAGGTAGTGATTGGGTCACTGTAATAAAGTGAAAAGATTCCTTACACTTCTCATGTTTGGTTGACTAAAAGAATAATGAAAAATTCATTGCAATGAGAGGCATCAGTAACCATTATAAGGGAATGATCATTCCGTAGGGAAGTGTAAGGAATAACCATTTTATTTAATTTCATCTCATTTCAGTGTACCAAATAAAGCATAAATGAGATTGAAGCGTTTCAAATATAATTAGTGTTCTGATAAATGATTTGGGTCATTTTGATAAATGTGAATTGGGTTTCCTTTTTTAAAATGCTAATAAAGTAGTGTTCTGTGATCTTTTGTTTTTATTTGATTGCTGAAAATTAGAATTATAGTGAGAAAGAAATAGCCTGTTGTACTTAAATTATGGCACAATTAAGTAATCAAACAGTCATTGTACAGCCTATTGGTATTTAAACCCAATCTATTTATAGCACTATTAAATGAATTATTTCTTCACTATAGGTCTGTGGTGTTTCAACCTCTTCAACAACCTTGGAGTTCATTTTAATGCAAATCATGGGCAACATTCATATTTTTGGTTATGTATATTTAGTTTATATTTTATGAATCGAGGCTTAATTTCTTACTTATTATTTATAATTTTTCTCATAATCAAATGCTTTTGTATTATTTTTTACAGGTAGATGATATGTTGGATGAAACAGTAATATTAGATCTTTATACTAATTTTTTTATTTAATCTACATTTCTTAATATAATTTTTCTATATATACACAGGTTCAGTTTCTTCAACAATAGAAATGTCAGTGCTGTAATCCATAATGAACGGGACTTCAACGTCCTCTGTGTTCGTGGGGTAAGCCCACTAATCAAATTTATTTGCTTCTCATGTTTTTTCTTAATAATTTTTGCTTATTTTTTGAAAGGCAAAGGCAAATAATAAGCTTAAAGGAAAAGGAAAGTGAAAAATCTAGAAATCCCCTAGATATTGATTTGTGATTACGTATCAATTTTAAGAAGTAAATATCAATCCCAATCAAACAATCAAGACAAATCAACACAACAATTTTAACATGGAAAAATCACAATTGGAGCGCCTCCAATTGTGATAAAAAATCACAGGCAAAAGCCACAAAACAATCCACTAAAAAGACATGAAGAAATTACACAAGTATACTCTCAATTACCTAGCGAATCCATGCCCGAATTGAACTAACCCCTATGTGCCTCTTCCAGCCCCGTCTTCACCTTGGAATTGTCTTACCCAACGTTGAATCCACAACGCCGATGTCGAATCACTACGATGAGCCACTCCAGAATCTACCAAAGCTTCAGGCTCGAATTCTCCAGAATCCACCGAAGAACACTCTCTCTTTTGTATAGAATAAACAAACAATCCTTTGATGTATACTTCTTAAACCATAAATTGAATACTCAATTAAAACATCAAAAAAAAAAAAAACTAGCAAAATAGGCCCAGATATAAACCCTAATATCGAAAAAGAAGATCTCGAGGCGTAATCTTAAAATTTGACTGAAACACATATTTATAGCAATCTATTCCGCGATCTTCGCTCGAGCGTCGGAATGGACACTCAAGCGAACCGACGCTCAAGCGCAGGAAATTCCGCTTAAGCGGGAAAAAACATCTCCCAGTATTTTTGCAAGCAATCAAACTTCTGGAACCAAGAATTCTCCACTCGAGCAGGGGAATGTCCGCTCGAGCGGACAAGCAACTTTGAATGCATTTTTGCATTTTGCTTCAGGGGCGCTGCCTCCTGGACCCCCGCGAGCTGACCGGGCAGCTTGATCCCTGTCATAGTTAGCGAAGCGGCAATCATGAAAGAATTAGCACCACAAACTTCTTTGTAAGGCACAATTCGGGTTGGATTCGCATCTAAAACTCATAGCCTCACTGAAATAAAAAGTGCAAATACAAGTACAACTGAAAGGAGTTTTGTCAAATGGGATTGCCAAGAATAAAAACCTAACAATCTCCCCCTTTGGCAATGCTGTGACAAAACACACCTAACAAATAAAATCCTAATCACCCCAACCCATTACAGCCAACAAAAAACAAACTTCATTCTTAAAGACATAATCTGCAAAACAGCTATTAGTGCCATACTCTCCAAAACAACTATTAGTACCACAAGACTATATGAAAAACTAATAGATGTATGACAAAACCAATAGACATATGACAAGATTATCTTGAAGCATGCCACACTCTCCAAAACAACTATTAGTACCATAAACATTGAAAACAGTGAACAAGAAGAAAAAGAAGAAAGCAAAAATAATATGGTAGAGCAAGCAAGGAATTTCATATTTGTGCTTCAAAACACACAAGATTATCCAAGAAGCACAATTACTTGAAAACACAATGTGCACAACCTCTAGAAGATTCCTCATAACAGAAAGTAATGCATTATGTGAAAAGCATAGATCCCATGATAAAAGTGTGTGTGTGACTCTTGGAGTTCGACAAACACAAGATTCAAATCCTAATAGTGATCAAATAGCTGGACCTCCGGCAAGAGAATCTAAGCGCAACTATAGAAAGTCAAACCACTAGGAATCAAGGGGTATTTGGTGAGTAAAAGTGGAGACTCCCCCTCAATCAATGAATCTTTTCTTTCTTTCTTTGCACATTTTTTCCTTTTCTTTCTTTTGCACATTTTTTTCTTTTTCTTTTTCTTTTTCATTTGCACACTCATTGGCGGCTAACACGCTCAAGAGTATGGAAACCGAACCAGAGAAGCATGGATATAATAAGGAAAGCCTGGTTGGTGACTCTGAGGTAGCCTTTTCTTCATGGCTGGACTCTAAAGAACAGAGGGGAAATCCGTGGGGATGCAAAAAGATAGAAGGTGGTTAAGAGACTCAACATCACCTATGATGTGCTAGTATAGGTCAATTCCCTAAAAAAGCAAAAGATACAATGCCAGAAGTCCATAGAGAAAAATGATCACTAAGGCAGAAGACTCCAAAATTTGCTAATCCAAGAGTGTGTACAGAATAAGACATACTAATCAAAAAACACACACTCCGAAATGAGTAATGACCAC
Source organism: Camellia japonica (assembly GCA_030407325.1). NCBI lineage: Eukaryota > Viridiplantae > Streptophyta > Magnoliopsida > Ericales > Theaceae > Camellia > Camellia japonica. The sequence continues at coordinate 110,219,273 of JAPPVO010000010.1, read as the reverse complement.
AGAAAGCACACACATATTAACATGTAATGGATATTTTCATCAATTCCAATATGTACCAAGGACTTTTCAAAAATTTCAAGCTTGCAAAACCATACTAAGAAAATCTTTTTGGATTTTTTTTTCTTCTCTAAAATAAAGCAAGACATAAATTGAACAAGGACACACTAAATGATACCACACATTAAATGACCCAAAAAGAAAAAAAACACACAAAAACCCAAAAACTAAAACGAATAAACAAATTAACACAAGTCATGTTTTCTCACCCAAACCGCTTTAGCATGAACAAAGTTATGAGAATTGCGATTCTTGGGTGGTGTCTTGACGTTGTGGTTCCCTTCCCCTTCAATGGGAACCCGTCTCGACTTGGTTTCCAACTTCCTATACCTAGGTCGAGGCAAATGTAAACTCGCTCCATGTTCGGTCTCAAGCACATCAAAATAGCAAGGTCTATTATAACCCTTAACCACATTACGACCAATGAAGTGTCTCTTATCCCACGAGATGTTGGAATTTCTTCTATCTCTATGAGACACTCTTCCATGCAGCTCAGAACAATAAGGGCGAATATGACCATACATACCACAATGAGGACAAATAAAAATAGGGCGTACCTTCTTTTCTTTGACCTTACCAACTCTAAGAAGTTTGAGAAGTCTATCCTCATGTTGAATTTTTTGTTCTCCCTTTCCTTGAGTTCTTGTATCATGAGATGTTGATGTACTCTGTTTTTACTCTTTCTTACCACAAAAGCCAAAGCCAATACCACTCTTGTCAGAACAGATTTGTTGAGACCCAATGATATTGTCTAAAGTCTTTGATCCTTTGTTCCAAAGACCAATGGTTGCCATAACACACTTGAGCTTTTCCTTTTTCTTGATGATTAGCTATTCTAAGGCACCTTGAGACATCTCGAGAGTTTCAATCTTTTCTTCATATGTTGCATAAATTTGTTATAGCTCATTCCTCTCTATCTCACAAGTCATGAGTTTTGCACAAAGAGCTTGTCGATCACATGAAATCTTAATGGCATCATTCCTAGCCTCGGAAATCTCCTCCTTTAATTTGACATTCTCACTTTCACATGCTTTGAGTTTCGCTGTGAGTTTGTCATTCAATTTGGATAAGTTAAGAGACTTTTTATACAACTTTTCATAAGCTTGCTCAAGCTCTTCATTATCACTCCCCAGGATTCATCATCAGAGGCATTCTCAACTGGCCTCTTCGGATACTCTGTTCGTCCTTTAGTTTTGGAAGCCGCCATGAAGGCAAGGAATTGTTTATGTCACTCTTCGCCTTGATCCTCGTTGTCACTTTCATCTTTATCAGATTCTGATTCATCATCCCAAGTGATAGCAAGGGCTTTTTTCTTCCTCAAACGAGTGGGGCATTCTTGAGCAAAGTGACCAAATCCTTGGCATTCATAGCATTGGACTCTTTCAGAGTTCCCTTGTATCTTTCCTTTCTCCTTCTTGGCTATAGAATTAATTTTGAGTTTATCTTTGCCTTTTGATTTATGAGTACGAGTAGATTCCAAAAGATTAGGATTCTTTTTCAGAAAAGATTTTTTAAATTGTTTTACAAAAGCATCTGTAATCTTGGAATCTATCTCAAAATCCTCATCAGAATCCTCTCCAACTCTATGAGCACTACTAAAAGCAATAGCATCTTTTTGTTTCTTTTTGAAATTCCTATGTGCCTCGTAAGTTTGGAGATTTCCAACCAAATGATTCAGCTTAAGGTTGTCAACATCTTGAGCCTCCTCAATAGCCGTAACTTTTGGTTGGAACCGATCAGGCAAGGACCTCAAAATTTTTCCAACAATCTTGGATTCTGGTATTTTTTTCACCTAAATTGAAGCTGGAATTTACAATGTCACTCAACTTTGAATAAAATTCATCAAAGGTCTCACTATCTTTCATTGAAAGGTTTTCGAAACTAGACGTGAGCCTTTGAAGTTTTGAGCGTTTAACAGAAGAAGTGCCCTCATGAATAGTTTGTAAGATATCCCAAGCCTTTTTTGTGACTTCACAATTGCAAATATGTCTAAACTTTTCAGGTGTGACAGCACAAAAGAGAGAATTGATAGCTTTACTATTTCAGCTACTATTTTGGTAATCAATTATGTCCCACTTATCGATTGGTTTGGGGAAAGTTACTCCATCAATGGTAATTGTCGGTTCGGTCCACCCATACATGACAGATTGCCAAACTTTTTCATCAATAGATTTTAAAAATGATCTCTTCCGAGTTTTCCAAAAAGAATAATTAGATCCGTCAAGTAGAGGTGGTCGAACCATAGAATTTCCTTCACGAATTGAATCCATTATCACAAATCAAATAAGATCTCGCTCTAAAAGATTTTTTTTAAAAAAATAAAGCGACCTGCTCTGATACCAATTGAAAAATCTAGAAATCTCCTAGATATTGATTTGTGATTATGTATCAATTTTAAGCAGTAAATATCAATCCGAATCAAACAATCAAGACAAATCAACACAACGATTTTAACGTAGAAAAACCATAATTGGAGCGCATCCAATTGTGATAAAAAAATCACGGGCAAAAGCCACAAAACAATCCACTAAAAAGACATAAAGGAATAACACAGGTATACTCTCGATTACCTAGCAAATCCATGCCCGAATTGAACCAACCCCTATGTGCCTCTTTCAGCCCCGTCTTCACCTCGGAATTGTCTTGCCCAACGTTGAATCCACAATGCTGATGTCGAATCACTACGATGAGCCACTTCAGAATCCGCCAAAGCTTCAGGCTCGAATTCTCCAGAATCCATCGAAGAACACTATCTTTTGTATAGAATAAACAAACAATCCTTTGATGTATACTTCTTAAATCATGAGTTGAATACTCAATTAAAACATCAAAAAAAAAAACTAACAAAATAGATCCAGATATAAACCATAATATCCAAGAAGAAGATCTGGAGGCGTAATCCTAAAATCTGACTGAAACACATATTTATAGCAATCTGTTCCGCGATCTCTGCTCGAGCGTCGGAATGGACGCTCGAGCGGACCGACGCTCGAGCGCAGGAAATTCTGCTCGAGCGAGAAAAAACATCTCCCAGTATTTTTGCAGGCGATCAAACTTTTGGAATCAAGAATTCTCCGCTCGAGCGAGGGAATGTCGCTCGAGCGGACAAGCAACTTTGAATGCATTTTTGCATTTTGCTTCAGGGGTGCTGCCCCTTCTACCCTGCCGTGGCGTTACCCCGGACCCCGCCAAGGGGCGCTGCCCCTGGACCCCTGCGAGCTGACCGGGCAGCTCGATCCCCGTCATAGTCAGCAAAGTAGAAATCATGAAAGAATTAGCACCACAAACTTCTCTGCAAGGCACAATTCGGGTTGGATTCCCATCTAAAAACTCATAACCTCACTGAAATAAAAAGTGCGAATACAAGTACAACTGAAAGGAGTTTTGTGAAACATGATTGCCAAGAATAAAAACATAACAGAAAGGAAAACTACTCAAGAATGGAAATAAAAAATACACAAGTGGTACGGTTCTTTTCAAGTTTATTTTCGAGCATGGAGGAATGTGATATTTTGAAGCATGCATAATCTATGTGTAATTTTTTTTTATTGTACAGTTTGTGAAGATGAGCACAGTGCTTTTAATCCTTAATATTAGTAATTTTCAATAAATTATGCATCCTTAAAAAAAAAAAAAACACTTGAAAACATTATAAAGGATTTTTTACAAAGATATAAAATTTTCCAAATAAAAAAGGGAAGTAACTAAAGTTTAAAAAAGTATACAAATGATGAAATCATGAAATAAATTGAAAGTGTATTTTAATTAAAATTTTGTTTTAATTATGATCAAATCAAACTTTTGTAGGATTGGGCTGAAAAAGCTTTGGAGCTCAAGAGGATAAATAAGACTACATTGCTCTGATAGAATTGTAATAAGGTATCCTTAATCGATATTGTATCAATATCTATTTTCGTATTGTTTCAATATGCTAATGTTATTGCTTTTTTAAATATTAGATTGTTGTGTATACTCCACACTTTAAAAAGTACACAAAAGTTGATACATGGACATTTTAGAATGTGATGGAGAACAAGTTTAAAGGCGTCCAAGTATTTTTTGTAAAACAACAAGTTTGAAGACATTATATGGCAAATATTTTGGAAAATATATACTTGATGTTAACTACTTTTGTAAAGCTTCCTACTGATATGTAGTTCAGTAGATTTCTAATATTTTTTGTAAAGTCTCTATCAATGTAAAAGATTGGACCTTATGGGTTGTTATTCAGTGTGGACCGTAAAGTGCCTTGAAAATTTACTAAATTTAAGTGCAACGATTTAATTTAGTATCTTTGCATATTTTGAGGAGAAGTCACATATGCTTGACATGGTTTTTTGTGTAAATTTAGTGTCTATTGTGCAGGATGTTAGAATTTCATTGAAAATGAATAATTTATTAGTAGGTTGAAGGAGAAGGATGTTATAGTATTGTTGCCTCTTAAGTTTTATATATTTGACTTTAGTTTCCCCCATCTATTTGATCATGGTTATGAATTTTATGTTTCTTTATTAATAAAGACCAGTGTACTTTGATGTACTATTTTTATGGTTTGTTTCTGAATTCATTTCTCTTTTCAAGACCTCTGACGTTCCAACACAACTGGTTGTGAAAGTAGCTTGGGTTTGTTGTGTCATCCATGATATTCTGTTATCAACAATAAGGTTAGTCTTTAAAGTAGCTTGGGTTAGTTTTGTTTTATTTATTTTATTTCCTATTGATATTTGATCTTTTATTAGACTGATTTTTTATTAAATTGATATCAACTATTCCTTAAACAAGGTTGATCTTGAAAATATGTTAGAGAATGAGGTGGGAACTCTTGAAGGCATCACCCCAGTTATGTCAAAATGAGGTGGGAAGCTTGCATTCATGATAAATTCATTAGGAAATAAAAATTTTGAAATTTATTACTTATTTATTTTAGTTTTCTTTTATGTTTTGTTGTTCCTCTTTCTATGCTCTTCAATTAGGTTAAAGAAAACTAATCATATCTTTATTTGATTAAATTTGAATTTGAATTTAAATTTGAATTTTTTTCAATAAAGGTGTTACTTTTATATTAAGTTGATAATTTATTTTCATATAGAATTGGATTGTGTACGTATTAATCCATATTTAAATAATTGTTCATTACACAATTTTTGTAATTTTTTTGTATTGCAAAGCACGACTGGTGTGCTTTATTTATTTGTTTTTGTTTTTTTTCTATTATGAAACATTGATTGATGTGCTTAATTTGTTGTTTGTTATTTTTTTTTATTGTATAATATTGGTTGATGTGCTTTATTTATTTATCATTTTCTTTGTATTGTAGAGCATTGGATGGTGTGCTTAATTTGTTATTTGGCATTTTCTTTGTAAGTGTTTGGGAAGTAGGTTTTTTTGTAAGTTTTTTCAGTTGTAGGATATTATTGGAGAAAAAAAAAATTGTGTTTGGAAAGATAGTTGAGTTTTTTTGTGGTTGGATGTGATGTTTGTAAGAAAAAAAGTGAAATAATTATGGGGTTTGATGTGATATTTTGTTTGGATTTATTTTTTTTTTAGTTTTGTAACCAATTTGTCTTTTAGTGGAAAAAAAAAAAAACCAAAACCCAACTTCCCAAACAATGCCTTTGTATTGCAAAGTACTAACTGGTGTTGTTGTTTATTTTTTTCTATTGCAGAGCACTGGCTGATGTATTTCGTCTAATTTTTTTTTAATGTTTATGTGTTATGGGACTTACACTTTGATGTTTGTTTCAAATCTTATACTTTTGTTGTGATTGAATTTTGTGTAGCATTTATGCGTTTACTTTTCACTATTTCGTTTACTTATAAATTTTGAAAGTCTATGTTTAATTTATTTATTTACCTATAGCATACAATTTATTTATTTTTCATTTATTTAATTTTCTGCACGGTAAACTGACCACCAAACCATAGAAATTAGTAGATTTCATCCATTAGATTAAAATTAATGCAAAACTATAGCCATTATATCTCTCTTCTTTATTTCAACCAAAACTCACTCTCTAAAAATAATATGATTTTTCGAGAAATGGATAAAGAACCAAGTTTACACACAACTAGAGAACTATATGCAACTGTTTCATCCACTACGATGAATACATATTGCAAAAGTGATGAGTTTCATGATCTAAGTTGAAAGTGTGTCAAGCAAAAGAGGAAAACCAAAATGAAGAGGTAGGAAAGTACAGAGTCTTATATGACATTTAGCCAAAAAATCACTCCCCACCTCACCAGCTCTGATCTGAAGCCTCCTCACTCAAACACCAAAGTAAAATATAGAAATTTAATTGGGTATTATTGTTGGTCAGGGTAATGAAGTGATTATTTCTTGTTGCATATTAGAAGTGGGTTAAAAAAAAAAACAAAAAAAAAAATTACAATAGTAAATATTTGATGATATAGCCTTTGTTTGCATTTGTACAAATATAAAAAAGTAATTGTATCATCACTATTTTCACGTATTCTTGATATATTCCAATAATTTTCATCACATTACCTCCGCCATTATTACTAATCATGGATACCACCATTTTTTGCCACTTACATTTCTGTTTGACAAACAAAATGCAACTATTTTTGCATTGAGAATTTGAGTTCAAATACTACATCAATCGCAATGATATTATTGAAACTTGCTTATTGTTAAAAATAAAATTTTCTAGCAAAATTTATTGTTAAATTTAGTTGGACAATTTTTATATGTTTATTGTTAAGTTTGCAATACGGATAGGGAGGGTCTAATTTTTTGATTAAATAACATCTCTCTATATTTTATAATTTTGCAAAATGTTGATTAAAATATTTAAAAAGTTCACTAAAAATAATAAAATACAATTTGAAAATTTAAAAACTGTTTTTAAAAACTCTAAAACCAAATAAATTTTGAATTAAAATTTGTAAAAATTATTTTTAAAATATACAACCAAACAAAATTTCAAGTTTGACAAACTATTTTCAAAATCTAATTATAAAATTCATTTGAAAATCCAAAACCAAACAGACTATCTATTTATAGTCAATTACATTTTAAATTACATTTTAACTCAGATGATGTTGTTGATCCAAGGAAGGGCGAGTCGGGTTGACCCACGCTTCCAATACCTTTCACCTGTCTCGGCGCTCGCTGGTGGCCGAAAGTCTATACTCTAGCTTGCATTGTTCACGGTGAGGCTACCTGTTCCGACCTCAAGGGGTTATCGCATTTAATGCTATAGGAACCTCATTAATGGCTGATGTATGGTGCAATAACTCTGTAGGATCTTTGTCTGCTTACGTGGCTGGTTTCCTGCTTGACAAATGTTTGGATGCCATTGATTCTTGGTTCAACGTTGCGTTTTCAAAGATGTTGGGCTTTAGTACTTGAACCATGAATTGGGCTCTAAGTGGTAGGCCAAAGCCTTTTGTGGGCCCACCAATGTCAAACTCAATAATTTTATAGTCAATTATATTTTAATCCCAACCATATTTTCACTTTGCTTTCAGGTACGGGCATACACTAGTTGTTTGATAGAACAAGGAATATACTATTTTTTATTTATTTATTTATTTTTTAAAATCATGTTAAGACATTGATTTATTTTATCAAATTTAAGTAAAATTTCATCCAATATCGCGCATTTTAATAAATTTCTTTAATTTTTCATCAAATCATTGGTCAATCGAAAGGAAAGGACGATTGTAAGGATGTCTAATCAGTCAACTAGTCAGTGTAAATTACAAAGAAGTGGATATCTAAAGAACAACCGGTCGATCGTCCAATACTCCAACACTAACGACTATCTACAATAATTTGATGAAAGTTTTAGGCATCTTCAATTTGATGAAAACTTTTAGACATTCTCAATTTGATATTAAACTAATGACAATGTTGGAGCAAGATTTTAATCAGTTTTTCATCAAATTTAAATTTGATAAAAGAAAAGGTAAAACATTGGAGATAGTCTTATAAGTTTAAGGTTGACAAAATATCCATAAAATTAGGTAAATTATGCTTTGCCCTTTTATGTTTGACCAGTTTCTCACTTTAGTTATTAAGGTTTATTTTTTCTCAATTTGGCCATTTACATTTCAAATTTTTCTCAATTTAGTCATAAAGCTAAATTATCTTCAAAATTAGATAGAAAATGTCATAATAACTGTTACATCACATAAAAAATATATTATTATATTAGGATTTAAGTTTATGTCAAAAATGTGAGTTATATATAATAATAAAAAAAATTATGCCACGTGATTGTTAATATGTCATTTTTTATTTAATTTTTAATAGGAATTAACTTTATGAGTAAACTGAGAAAAATTTGAAACATGAAAGAAAAAAATAAACTTTAAGGGTCAAAGTTAAAAAATGACCAAACATAAAAAAAACAAAATGTAATTTACCCTATAAAATCTGATAACTGAACCAAACCGACTTATATGGTTTGAGTTAATTCAATTTTTTTAATATGTTGAATTTTATATTTTAGACCATCTCATCAAAAAATTTATCAAATTTAAATAAAAATAGTGAGGATAGGACCCATGGTAATTTTCGTAAAAAATGGGACCACAGTTGGTAATTAGGCCAAATTGGAAGAAATTAAACATTCAAGAACTAAACTATAAATATATAAAATTTAATTGCCAGGTTAGAAATTCACTAAAACTTAGAGGACTAAAATGTAAAATAATCATAAAAATGCATTTAGGGTTTCTCACCAGCACCATCTTCACTTCAAACCCCAAAAACTACTCACTCCACTGCAAGAGAGAGCGAGACACCATGTCAAAGACGAAGCTGTACAAAGCCGAAGAGTCTTCGGAAGAAGTTAAACCAGAGACAACAATCGAAGAAGATGAAGAAGAAGAAGAAGAAGAAGAGAACAAGAGGGAAAAGAAGAAGAAGAAGAAGATGAAGAAGAAGAAAGAGAACATTCATGTGAAGAAGATCGAAACTTTCAGTGAACATCCCGACAAGATCGCCCCTCTCGTCGGTTACTTTCCTTCTGGATTCGATCCTCTCAAAGAAGAATCATCGACACAGGAGCAACCCAAGGTTAGGGTTTTCAGGCACGAGAATCGGACCAAGAGGTTGCAACTCGTCGTCAGCCCTAATGGGTCGCAAGTCAATTTCGTCGGTACGAACTATTCGGGTGAGGCCACGGCTCCTCAGCTTTGTAATTATGCTCTTGGGGTTCTTGATAAGGAGTCTCAGACACTGAAGATCGTCCCTATTGCCTCCAACAAGGTAATTTTGTTTCTCTCTCTCTCTCTCACTAGGTTCATATAAGAGTGTCTCTAGGTAATTTCGATGAATAGTTGATGAAAAGATTGGAGTTGTTCATCAAATTAGCGTTTGTCAAACTTTCCCAATTGGTTATTTTCCACATCTCTTATAAGGATGTAGTTTCCATTCTGTTGCTCCCTGACATCTGTTGATAACCCTGTGTTCATGAAAAAGCTATCAATCACCTAGCCTAGTAATGCCTGATAATAGGAATTACATTTTGCCACAACTCTTAAATGATAATAATAATTCTAAAATCTAATGTTCAGCAGTAAAACCAGAGTTATACCAATGAGGAACCATAATAATCAAGCCATTTCCAACATGTTAATTGTATGCCTAACTGAATCGTATTTCTTTTTACTCGATGTTTTTTTGTCATATCCAAGTAATTCTTTAGAATGAGAGGAATAGGAGATCTTTGACAGTAATGAGAGTTTGATTTTTAGTTTTAAATGATTTGTGCTTTTCTCCTTGTATTTGTGGCTTAGAGATATTTTTTCATTTTCCTTATGTGGTTTTCTCGACTTTTTGGGGCAGTTGTACATCCCTGTAGATATATACGGGAATATACCTTTTGTTTTTTCTATACATCTGGTGTACAATGTTACACCCCATTTCGTGGCACTTACTTTCTAATAAAAATTTTACTTTCCAAAAAAAGAAAAGAAAAAAGAAAAGGCAGGATAGGAGAATGATTGGCAGCTGAAAATGAAAACTCAAGGTCAATTAGGTCATGTCATTTCACATCAATCGTTCATCAACAATGGCTACAAAGTATCTGTAAATTATTTTACTATAGTTACATACACAACTCTGACAGTAAAACGGCCAAAATGATCAGAAAATGCTAAAACTAATAGTCAATAGTGCCAGAAAAAAAAAATCAGAAAATCATAGACCACTATGAATGGTTTTGATGGTGGGTGGACAAACTGTGCAGCCTTCTGGGAAGCTGCGATAGGCACTGGGCTGGTGTATGAACACCAAAGGTGGACACACAGAGAGAGAGAGAGAGAGAGAGCAAAGCTACTAAACTTGTCTGTGAGAGGAAAGCATTCTGGGTAGATACACTAGTGTCACATGCTTGACTGAAGACAAAAGGTGACAAGTGGCTTCTCCTTTTTGGCCCAACAATTTGGAGATAGCAGCCACCGCCAAAGGCTTCGAATACTCTGAGGCCTAGGGGCCTCGGCAGCTACAACAGTGGTTAGGTGAGCTCCTCAACTACTTGGACATAGTCTGGAATTGTCTTACTGTAGAAATTTCTCTCTAAAAGACCGGTAAAGGCCTTATTAAAAAATGGGATGGGCCATCTTGACAAAGATGAACCCTTAACCTTAGACACCAAGTCACAAGACTCCAGTAATCACGCAAGAGGGTCACAGGGTCACAAATGTTCCATGACCGTGGTGCCAACCCCAAGTTCTTATGTCCTGCACCCGACCTAGGTAGGCTTGATAGCATTAGGGTACCTTGTAAAACCAAGTATAGATTGTAGGAGATGTGCGTTCTAATGTAAAACCCTCGGCTGACCCGAGGAAAGACATGACAAGGAACACGATGAGATGCGCATGCTTAGTCGAAGAATGAGCATGCTTGACACGTCTTGTGGATTAGTCTTGGAGGTGTGGGATGGAGGCATAAGAGGGACACACATGAGTGGAGAAGTGCTCAATCACGTCAAGGGTGACAAGCATGTCATCTTCAAGGCAAAGAAGGCAATTCGCTTGGCTCGGCCAAAGGGTGCCCCAAGCATGCCTAATCAAGCAAATTAGAATATGCCTAATCAAGCAAATTAGAATTTGCCTCTCAAGTGTCCTTCAGCTCCTAGGCATGATGCTATGTTAGCCTTAGTCAGCATAGCTCCACCATAGAGGGGAGCATGTGGAGGTACTTCATGGGTCCACATGTCATCTCGAAAGGCAGATACGTGGATCCAAGCCTTTGGAGATGATGAAACGGTGAATATGTGGCACATAGGAGAACCTACTACATACACCCACAACCACAACAAATACAAAATGCTTTCCAACAACAACACAAAGCCCTAGGAAGAAACAAACATAAAACACAAAACATGCTCATAGCCCATTACTCCATGTTCGTACACCAATTCAAATAAATGTTAGTTTGAAACATGCCAGACATATTGGTTTAATAAACTATATGCTAATCATAAAAGCGGGAACTTAATTGCATTGGTTGTATTCCATAGGCATTTGAATGGGCAAACAACAACTTCCAATCAAGTCTGTGTAAAATAAGAAAGACAAAAGGCTTGTCAAAGAAAGAATGAGTAATTAGATTGAAATAGCTGCAAACGAAACAATTTCCTACAATTTTAAAACTAAATTTATTCCAATGTCATTGAGAACAAAAAACACACGTTTGAAAATGTTATGCATAAAACGTATACATTTCAATAAAATAGTGAAAGTGCAAGGTTCGTTGCGGTCGCTGTAACGGTGGCGGTGATGCGATTGCGGTTGCGGGTGTAAAGGCCGTAGCGTAACGGTTGCGGTAACCGAATCGTGAATTTTTTTATTTTTCGCACAATTTGAAAAAAACTTACCGATACGCACATTTTTTTTTCATGATCATATTTATTAGGTTTTAAAATAAATATTGATCAATTTTTATAAATTTTTAAGTTTGATCCAATATATTTCATATTTTTAAATCACTATAAACTGAGTTTTTACGTTTTTATTTTAATAATTAATGACTTTATATTATACAAAAAATCAATCACTAACTATTATATATAAGATAAACAATGACAAAAGTAAGAGAATAAATAAAAGCCTAAATATATATATATATAATAATCAAGCCAAATAGATAATGACCACACTTATTATTATTATTATTATTATAACAATATATAGATAAACACACACAAACAAAATGGTTGAGTGATAGCAACTGAATAGAATAGTATAGGTCTTACAGCTTCAACAAATTAATAACATGTTCTTCATCTTCCCTCCTCTCTTTATCTCTCTTCCCTCATTTTCAACTCTTTTTTTTTTTTTTTTTTTTTCGAAAGAAACAATTCGGAACCGTTACATAATGGTGCGTAATAGGCTGTTACGGCCATTACAGCACCGTTACGACCGCTATAGCAACCGCTGCGGCCGATACACCTGTGAATCTCAATCACACTGCAAAAGCGGTCATAACGGGTGGCGGTAACTACCACAACCGTTACGTAACGGCGTTACGTAACGGTTGCAGCCGCTTTTTAAAACCTTGTGAAAGTGTGAAACTCCCCAAATGAAACCCATCACTTATCAGAAAGATGATACTACAACATTAGCCACCATAAACTACAAAAACAAGGTCCAATACAGCATCACTACAAATAAAACTAATCATAACAACAACACAGCAGCAGCATTAACTACACTCCTAGAATTTACATTGAAGAGTCCACAAACATGCCAAAGACGAGCCAAACAAAAAATAAATAAATAAAGAAAGACATGCCAAACACTCCAGATCCTAGTGTAAGTGTTCTGCAACCACTCATGCAGAACCATAGAATGTTGTGCTGCTATTGCAAACCATTCTAACGATTATTTCGATATAGATTCTTGAATATCACCCAAATTTCTATCAAAATGAAAATGTTGTGTCTATCACTACCCAGTCCACCTAGCAAGTTTGCATGCAACCCATTAGCCAGTATGAATTAGCTATGCAGATAAATAAATGTTTTAGGGTGCTCCTATAAGAAAATGCCATGCAACTTTTAAGATGAGGCCCTAAGATCTTTCAGAAAACTAGTAATACTGTAAGCAAACAGTAGGCTATAACGAAGGGTGCAATAAAACCATATATCAAGGCAAGTTGAGTACTCTGATCCATGTATCCAAAGGTAAAGAATTAGGCAGATTGTGTCACAAGCTCCTCCGATTCTTTTATAGCACCTGTTACATAAAATATAAACTAATTAAAGTAACTTTTGTAAAGATAATCGGTTATACTTATACTACGATGATATGAAGTTTCCAAGTCAATAAAACCTCGAACATAAGAATGAAAGCTCATTTAGACTATAACCTCCACATTATAATATAAGACCCTTGCAAAAAGATGACAAGGGTTATGAGAAGACACAAGTGCCCCATTAGAAAATAAAAGGAAAGGAAAAAAAAAAATTATTTTTAACTTAAAAATAAAGCCAGAATTCACACTAACAACAGCATTGCATTACATAGGAATAGACCCTAATTGTTAATGATGGTAGTTTCATTTATAATGATATCTCTTGCAAGGTGTACCACCCACACAAACCACCAACTGAACAACCTAACTATCCCAAAAGTGGCAGCTCTTTGCTGCAGCAGTGCAGAAGCATCAATAAAGCAGGGTTACAAAGTGATCTTATTTTTCCCTAACCGACCATGTGCAAGTTTGCCCTAAACTGCTTCAATCAAAATTTCATTTCTAACATTTAAAGCAAAATTTACGCCTCATTACCAATATGGGGTTGATTACTTCTCCAAAAGTGCTCCCTTTATTAGGGAAAAAGATCAAATATATGATCTGATCCTAATAAAGATGCAAAATCTTGCCATCATTTGATCATGGAAGCATGAATTCTATTGAACAAATTATGGCGTAGCTCTATCCAGTATCTCATTTCATCATTAATGCTTCTAGTAAAACTCAACTTATTAAGAAGCTCATTCACTACATAAAAAAAGTTACTTATGAACATCATCTATGAATGAAACCCATGATTTATGCCACAAAAAATCTCTAATTAAAACCCCCCCAAACCCTCATCCTTTATTAAAAATCAAACAAATGAGAGGAGGGACTTCAACCAAAACCCACAAAAAGCTGAATCAGAATTACATGAAATCAAACAAGAACAGCTCCAAGGACTACCAGGTAAGCATGTAACACTAACAATTCTATCAAAACAAGAAACCCCAATTCATATCCCTTTCAATTAAAAGGAATGAATCAGGAAAACTTGTAAACAGCTTCCGAAATTCCCAAACCAAACATTCAAAACAAAAACCCATGATTTATGCAAACCCCCCCCCCCCCCCAAAAAAAAAAAAAAAAAAAAACCCTCATCCTTCATTAAAAATCCAAATTTAAAAATAATAAAAATAAAAATAATAATAATAATAATAATAATAAAAGAAGAAGAAGAAAAAGACTCCAACCAAAACCCACAAAAAGCTGAATCAAAATTACTTGAATCAGATATTCCAATCTTATACACCCAAACAAACAAAAAGATAATCAAGAAACAGAGAGAGAGAGAGATTGCCTGTGCAAGGTTTAGAAGAAAAGCAAGAGAGAGAAGGAAGGAAGGGCGATGAAGAAAAAGTAGCTTTAGGAGAGAAGTGCTTCTTCAGTCACCCATGAACTGAAAAGACACACCCCCCACCCGAGCAAGATCCTCTCCTTGAATTCTCTCATTGGCTTTCTACTTGGTGGGCCATTGAGTTCAATTTTGATGATCCAAACCGTGCACATTTTAAAATTTATCATATATATTATATTTGTAAAACATCAAGTCGATCGGATATCGAAAATCACGTGAACTAAAAGTTTTATTAAACAATAAAATTATTTATTAATTTTTTTTTAATAAATGATTTTTAGTTCTTTCGATATTTGATCAATTTGATTTTTTACAGATATAATATACATGACAAATTCTAAAATGTGAACGGTTCGAATCATTGAAATTGGGCCCAAAAGTAAACCCAATACCCACCAAATAAGGAGCCAAGGAGAGGGAGGATGCTTGCTCCCCCAAATAGGGAGGATGAACTAAAAGTTTTATTAAACAATAAAATTATTTATTAAATTTTTTTTATTAAACGATTTTTAGTTGTTTTGATATTCGATCAACTTGATTTTTTGCAGATATAATATACATGACAAATCCTAAAATATGAACGGTTTGAATCATCAAAATTGGGCCCAAAAGTGAACCCAATGGCCCACCAAATAAGGAGCCAAGGAGAGGGAAGATGCTTGCTTCCCCCCATCCCCACCAACCACACCACTGCACTAGCTCTCTCTCTTCTACATGAGCAAGAAAGCTATCAGGTATGGTAAACGCCGCTGTCGTCGTCTGCGTTGTACTTTCCTAGCCCTGTTTGTGTAATCTGAAATAGACAGGGCTGCAATCGTTTTTTGGATTTTCTTAATTTTTTTTTTCTTTAATGGGTGGGACCAGGGCATCAATTGTTTGACAAAAAAAGGAATATGCTCTTTTTTATTGATTTATTTATTTTTTAAATCATGTTAGGACATCTACAACGTTTATTCATTTATTTTATTAAATTTGAGTAAAAATTTTATCTGATATCGCACATTTTAACGAAAATCTTCGATCTTTTATCAAATTACCGGTTGATCGGGCGAACGATCGGAAGGATGTCTGGCCAGTCAATCGGATAGTGTAAATTGCAAAGAAGTGGATGTCTAGAAGACAATCGGTCGGTCGTCCAATACTCACTAACGGCTATTTACAATAATTTGATGAAAAGTTTTAAGCATCTTCAATTTGATGAAAACTTTTAGACATTCTCAATTTGATATCAAACTAATGACAACGTTGAAGTAGGATTCTAATCAATTTTTCATCAAATTTAAATTGATAAAAGAAAAGGTGAAACGTTGGAGATAATCTTATAAGTTTAAGATTGACAAAATACCTATAAAATTAGGTAAATTATGCTTTGCCCTTTTTATGTTTGGCCAGTTTCTCACTTTAGTTATTAAGATTTATTTTTTCTCCATTTGGCCATTTATATTTCAAATTTTTCTCAATTTACTCATAAAACTAAATTATCTTCAAAATTAGCTAGAAAATGTTGTGATAACTGTTACATAACATAAAAAATATATTATTATATTAGGATTTAAGTTTATTTCAAAGATGCTAGTTATATGTAATAAAATATTTTTATATAACGTGACTGTTAATATGTCATTTTTTATTTAATTTTTAATAGAAATTAACTTTATGAGTAAACTGAGAAAAATTTAAAACATGAAGGGTTAAAGTGAGAAAAAAAAAACTTTAAGGGTCAAAGTTAAAAAAGGGCTAAACATAAAAAAGACAAAATGTAATTTACCTATAAAATTTGATAACTGAACCAACTCGACTTATATGGTTTGAGTTAATTCAATTTTTTTAATATGTTAATTTTAAATCTTAGAGCATCTCCAATGTTGAATAAAAAATTTCATCAAATTTAAGAAAAAATAGTGAGAAGAGGACCCATGGTAATTTTCGTAAAAAATGGACCACAGTTGGTAATTAGGCCAAATTGGAAGAAATAAACATTCAAGAACTAAACTATAAATAAATAAAATTTAAGTGCCAGATTAGAAATTCACTAAAACTTGAGGACTAACATGTAAAATAATCATAAAAATGCATTAGGGTTTCTCACCAGCACCATCTTCACTTCAAACCCCAAAAAACTACTCACTCCACTGCAAAAGATAGAGAGAGAGACACCATGTCAAAGACGAAGCTGTACAAAGCCGAAGAGTCTTCGGAAGTAGATAAACCAGAGACAACAATCGAAGAATACGAAGAAGAAGAAGAAGAGAACAAGAGGAAAAAGAAGAAGAAGAAGAAGAAGATGATGAAGAAGAAGAAAGAGAACATTCATGTGAAGATGCTCGGAACTTTCATTGAACATCCCGACAAAGATCGCCCCTCTCGTCGGTTACTTTCCTTCTGGATTCGATCCTCTCAAAGAAGAATTATCGACATAGGAGCAACCCAAGGTTAGGGTTTTCAGGCACGAGAATCGAACCAAGAGGTTGCAACTCCTTGTCAGCCCTAATGGGTCGCAAGTCAATTTCGTCAGTACGAACTATTCGGGTGAGGCCACGGCTCCTCAGCTTTGTAATTATGCTCTTGGGGTTCTTGATAAGGAGTCCCAGACTTTGAAGATTGCCCCTATTGTCTCCAACAAGGTAATTTTGTTTCTGTCTCTCTCTCTCACCAGGTTCATATAAGTGTGTCTCAACGCTTACTCTTTTTTTTTCATCAAATTTAAATTTGATGAAAAAAAGTTCAGTATTGGTGTTTCAATGTTAACATCAAACCAGTGATGTCTTAAACTTTTCATCAAATTGAGAATGTTTGAGAATATCTAGAGCCTTTCATCAAATTATGCCGTTAGCTTTGCAGGAATGCAGGAGCACGTCTGGCCGATTGTCCCCGGATATCCACTTCATTGCAATTTACTGTAGAAAGTCTGTTTCAAAATTCTCCGTTGGAATGCTCGATTAGATGAAGCTTTTATTCAACTTTTTACTCAAATTTGATGAAACTCTAAGATGTGTTCAGGTTATGTTGTTGGTGCTTTCTGCTAAATTTGATGAAAAAGTACCCAAAAAATCATTTTGAGTCATTTCATCAAATGTTCATTAAATCAAGAGACCTGTAATAATAGAAGAGTAAATTATATGTAATGATGACTAATTTTGGCCACTAACATCTTCACTAAAAGACATACTATATCAGAAAACAAATGTTTAATCAACAAACATGATATCACCCAGCAAAAGGAAAATAAAAAAAATTAAGAAAAGGGGTGGGATAGAGAAGAGAAGAGTAGTTATTAAGAGGAAGGGTAAGGAAAAGATTGATCCTATATCTAAGGAGTAGCCTAGTGACAAGAAATTAAAAGGTGAGTACATTATATATTAATTTTATGTGTCCGTGTGTATTGAATTATACGGTTTACAAAGAATTGAGAACATTGTTTTGGCTTGGTATGTTGCTGCAGATATTTAGATTGGAACCAATAGTTGCAGGGTTAGATTCATATGAAAAGGAACCTTCTAAGGAAGAACTCAGGGCAGAAGAGAGGGCAGATAAAATTAGAGAGCTGAAACGCATGTATTCAACAGCGAAGTCAGTAAAGCAGGTATAACCGTCTTTTAGCTTATTGAGATGTGAATATGTTTATGTACAAGTGCTAGGTCATCTCAATTTTCAACAAGAAATATTGCATGGTAGTTTTTGGAAATGAAACTTTCATTGATATATGTATTTTGTGAAAAGTGTTTTAGATGGACAATTTTATGGCCATCTGAAGCTTTTACTGATTGGAATTCATTGGTGAAGTCTATCAGATGGTAGATCAGTATTGTCATGCATGTGTTCTATCAGTGATGCATGAACACAGTTGATATATTCTGGAGTTTATCTTTTGTTGTTCCATTGGAAAGATTTGCTCGTAAATATATATTTCATGTTGCAGGACAAGAAAAGGCGGACCTTATATCGAAAAGAAAATCCTGAAACTCAGGAGGAGTTGGATAGGAAAATAGAGGGAATCAAGATAAACAAGGAGGCTCTTGAAAGTGTTGGTAGTCACAATGCTCGTAATGTTCCGCCCCATGACACTTCTGCTACTACACCCCAGATGGCTTATCCAGTGGACATGATTATTTTCGCAGGGGAGTGGGATTACCTTGGAGATATTCTCGAGCTTTTGCATGTTGGAGCAGAGGTAGCACCTAATGTTTACCCAAGCTTTGTTTGCAACAGACTTTATAAGTTGGAACATATTAAGGTAAGCAGTTAAGTGGTTTTTAATTTGCCACTCTCTGATTAGGTGTGGATTTCAGATTTCACTTCCTTTGGCCTGTTCATAAAATCCATGGCACTGAGCACCATTTCTGTGATCTGGTTTGAATTTCATTTTGGTTTGAGTTTTTTGAATTCACTTTTCTAAAAATTGAAATTTTTTATTTTCTGTGTTTTTTTGTTTTCATTGAATTTTTTCAATATTTCTGCAATTTTTTAATTTTTGGATACACCTAACATAAATACACTCAAAAAGTATAATATTTGTGATTTTTTATCCGGACAAACAATAAAGGTATCCATCCATGATTGATTCAAGTTTCTCTCTTATAAATATACAAAATAAAAAGGATCTAAATAATCAGGGAATGCCAGTCTCTTGGAAACCAATTGTTGGGTGTTTGTGTCACTATGTTTGATTTCAATTTTCTAGAAATTGAGTATTTTGTTTTTCGTTTTTTTTTTGTTTTGTTTTTAGTGAATATTTTTAATATTTTAAGTAATTGTTTTACTTTTTTAGATGTACCTTACTTAAATGCATCTAAAAAGTAAAATATTTTAAAAAATCAATAAATACATGAGAATACGAAAAATGTATTGAATTTTTGTTTTTTTTGTTATTTTGTTTTTGTTTTTTTTTTTTTTGTATTTTTGGTATTTACTGAATTTTTTTAAAAAAAATCACAAATATTATACTTTTTGAGTATGTATTCCAGCCCTCCAGGATAGTGGACAAGGTGTAAAATACCAGAAGATATTGGGCCCTGTTTGGTGCAGCTTATAGAGGTTGCTTATAGCTTATTTATTTATTTATTTTGGGAGCTTGTGCCAGAATATTTGGTGCAACTTCTGCTTATAAGGCAGAAATAGCTTAAATAGGCTGAAGAAAAAAAGAACCAATTATGTGGAAGGTTGTGGAAGGGGTGTGTTTAGTTTGTGCTTTTTAATTTCAACTGTCAGCTTGAGAAAAGCTGCATCAAATAAGTCAATAGTATTCCATATTGCCGTCACATGTTTCTGTCTACCGTGTCCAATTCATTTTAATTTGGAAATCAGATCATCTCTGTTTCCTTGTAATGTGTTTTGTTATCAATGTCTATAACCAAATACGTGTCTTTTGTTTAGGATGAGGTGGAGAGGACGACGCTTGCTTGTGTGTTCTCATACATCACCCATCTCATAAAGTTCAAGGACAAACATTCATCCGAAGGTTCCTCCTCTGCCAAGAGTCATAAAATCCCGAGCATCTTAGTTCAAAAGTTTTCCACCATGTTTGCCAATTCAGAGTCAAAATGGCTTACGGATGAGAAGAAAGATCTTCTCATTAGTTATGTCTTGGTTCTTACTCTAATTGCTGATGCTTTCCAGACCTACCCATCAGATATAGCTAAGGATTTGAGAATGACTACCGTGAACGTCAGACAGCATTATCAAAATTTGGGTTGCAAGTTTGTCCGCAGTGGAAATTCATCGGTGGCTACACTTTCTGTTCCGCTTCAGTTTCCAAAGCTTGTACAGAAGCGGAGAAGGTAGATCAATGAGTAATTGCATTTTCAGTCATGTGACTGTTTGATTGTATGCAGAAAATTCTGGGTGGTATTTTGGTTTTGTGATTCATACAATTTTTGATAATTTTATTCTAACTTGATACTGAGTAATGATGAGATTTGATATGGTGCTGGTTTGACTCGTATGAGAAATATATCATTTTTTATTAGACCGTTGATGCGATACATTTACACTATGATCTTGTGGTTTTGTTACTAAATATTGATTTCTTGCATTCTCTGGAAAAGTAAGCTTGATGCTCTAGTTTGCTAGGAAGATGGAGAATGAGGAATGCACGAAAGAATCTCACAACATCCTCCCTAGGGATTGAGCTAGCTCTACCTCTCTTTGTTTCATTTCTTCTTGAACAATTACTAACACTTTTTTTGTAATATTTACCCTAGGTATTGAGCTAGCTCTACCTCTCTTTGTTTCATTTCTTCTTGAACAATTACTAACACTCTTTTTTTGTTATATTTATTCTGGATCTATTACCAAAAGTTCAATGCATTTTTTTTTTTTTTTGAACAATTACAAAAACTTTTATTTTTTTGTTGTTTTGGATCTATTACCAAAAGTTCAATGCTTAATCTCAGCATTTAATGTGTATTTCTAAATAATCTCATTTGTGTTTGGATGCAACAAGATGTTATTTGTAACTAGTAGTTATGTCCCGTTTGGCCATCTAAACGGTTTTAATTGTGTGGGCATTTTTAATAAATTAGTGGTTTAATTTTGCTTTTCCCATCTATTTACAAACCTAGTATTAGATCTGACTAAAAAAAATTTAACCCAATATTTAATGGGTAGATAAAATTTAAACTTTTTATTTATAAAAAAAATAACTGTGTAGAAACAAATATGTTAGCTCAGATTGTTCTCTCTAACGTAGAATAGAAATGCAATTGCACCACCTTTAGGCACATATAACTGATGCACTTCCAAAAAAAAAATGAATGGACATATTATCTAATGCTTCCCATTCACAACATGCCATTTAAATAATAAAAAATAAAAAAAAAAAATTGAGAAAATATAACATCAATAAATAAATATCAAATATATTCCAAAGTACATCAAAATAGGCATCAATAAATAAGCATCAAATATATTCCATAGTACCAATGGGGGTTGGTCCAAGTGGAAAGGGACTTAGATCGCTTAAGCAAAGGTCTTGAGTTCGAGCCTTTGTGGATGCAGCAAATCCCCTTGGGAGACGACCCCGCATATGCGCCCGGCAGCTTCCTCGGCGGATTAGTCCTGGGTTCAAAAAATCTGGATACCGTGAGAGACCAAAAATATATATATATATATATATTCCATAGTACATCTAATCAAAAATAAGAAGAAAACATATCTGTGCTAACTCAACCCATTTAATGATGCCAAAACAAGACAATCAGCAAGTATCTGAACATTCTCGATGTTTAGATGTAAAAATTAGCAACAATGCTACAAACACCAAATAAATTACAATCCCTCTCACAAGATAAGCCCGTTCTTGTGAGAAAGTCGGTGATTTATGATACGATATGTCTGAACTTATTAGAAAGTAGCTTCCTTAATCCTTAGGGTAAAGCCATAAAGGATGGGTAATGAGTCTCAAATACATTTTTTCCATCCCAGCTTCTTGGACGGCTACTAGAAGCTCCTTGTACAAAAAAGAAAAGAAAACAAAAGAACAAGAACTTCTGAATTGAGGGATTATAGAACTCCCTACCTACTTTCTACAGAAGCTCCAATTTACAGAGCCATAACTCGGGATACATCATAACTAAAAGGTTCAAACAAGAGAACGGTCTTGTCATATAGTTTTCTATATAATATACGTAATCGCTGTTGTCATACACATTAGGTCCATGACAAAAATGAACGGACCAAACTATCTAATATTGATACGTGGTTTTATAAGACTTAGAGATCGAACCAACCAATGGAACGATGATGGTAAGAACACTTGACATCATGATTTGCTCTTGAACTTCCTCTGAGCTTTTAGGTCAACAACGATAATGGAGATATTGTCTTTGCTTCCCTTTTGGAGAGCAAGCATCAAAAGGTACTCTGCTGCTGCTTGAGCTGCAGGGTCGATTCCTTGGCCCCGTCCCACAAGAGGAACATCGCCGTTCTTTTTATGCCACAGCAAAATGCGTCTTCTAGCTGCTTCGCATGCTTCATTGTTTGTCATTACGTCCCACAACCCGTCAGTGGCTAAGATGAGGCATTCGTCTTCTCTTGTTCGGGGGATAAACATGACTTCTGGTTCGGGTATGATCCACGGTTTCAAATATCTGTCACCTGCGTGAAGAATGGAAGAACAACAAATCCAACATCAATGCAGGACCCCATAATAGTACATACACTTGTTATCAAAATCTTATGATTTGTGATTCGTGCATATATCGGTAAGAATCTATGAATAGATGTATTTTGGAATAGAATCTATTATGAATCGCACAACACACAATCAATTCACTTTTTACGGGTCATGCAATTCTTATGTGACCATTATTTATCTCATTTTTTATTTTTTTACTAGTAAAATGGGCATAACACACCTACGAAAATAAATGCATGATTTGTTGTTATTTCCATGATCCAAGGGTTTCTAATCAAAGAGAATTTATATTATGATTTTTTTAAAAATTTTATGGTTGGTCAGATTTGAACCCACATCTCTTGCTATGAAGGCAATACCTTCCAAAGTAGATGGAGCAATCATATGTTCTTATATAAGAACTATTTTATAACATGTGCTAAAAATCAATTTATTTCACTTTGTTTCCATATATATAATTGTTTAATATCTATAGTTTCTACTAAATCTTAACATTTCTATATTCGGCTTGACTCATGATTTGCAAAATTTAATTTCCGATACGATTATTGATTTGCCAACTAATATATAGATGATTCTTGGCATTTAGCAAGTACCAACATCCGTGCATCTATTTTTGTTCAGGTTAGATGAAGAAATAAACATAGAAAAAAAGAACATATGTATCCATTCCACATAGATGAAGCTCCAATCAAATGGAAAGAAGAGAATATGTTCACATTCTAGTGTTCTGCAATCATGTGCGGGCCTAGTATTTTTAGCACTGTACCACCAAAATCACTAAGCTATACTCGGAAGTTCCTAGTGGATCCAATTATTGGAATTTAAACTTCAAAAATAATTCAAAAGATCATGACTATGTTATCATCATCTCAACATTTCGCCTCTGTTCACAGGATTCGGACCATTGTTTTGGGATTTCATTTCAATCTGACCGGTTCCAATTATTTTATGATATTCACAAAAGATATTTCAGACCTTGCCGGCAATCTTAACAAAAAAAAAAATAAAGGGTAAATTGCAAATCAGTGAGATTTTTCCAAAATACTTACAAATTCATGGAAAAGTTTATAACTTTAATTATTAAAATTGATAAAGTTTACCACTATTTTTATAAAAAAAGAAAAAAATTGAAAACTTCCACTGAATTGCAATTTCCCCAAAAATAAATGGACTAATTGAGTAAGCGGAGGGGAGGCCGTTAGGCTTGAGGTCAGAAGCATAGATTTAAAACAAGCAAGTAATTCAGCAACATTAAGCCTATCTGTCCAATCTATGCATGCAAGTGAGAACAGGGAAGTAAGGCAATGGAGCCACATATGCACATGTGCATGTGCAGCGGAGCCACATTGAGACTTCTCAATTTTTTGAAAATCAAACTTTTAACTCTAATTGAAAACGAGTTTTCAATAACTCCCTAGAACTTTCAAATATGCCCCTAAATCTTTATATCTCCTCTTTTCTTTTCTTTTCTTTTTATTTTCAATAAATGCCCAACAGTTTGCCACTATAAATATTTAATCTTGCCAAAATCTTCTCTTATAAATTTTATATTATTTCTCTCTTCCCTCTCATATTTTTCTCTACCTCTATTTCTATCTCTCTTTCTTATGTGCATGTGATTGCATTTTAAATTGTGTGATGATCATCATGTTCAGAAACTAAAATACAAAATCAACCGAATTTTTTTTTTTTTTTTTTTTGATTGGTTAACTCAAAATATAATTTTGGCATCACGCTCATCTTTGGTTGACCTATCGTCAAATGAAAATTGGGTTCGATTGGGTTGTGATTGATCTTGCAAAATATTAAACTCAATAGCAACAAGATTACAATTAAAGGATACATACCAATGGACCTTGACATTGCAAGAACGCCAAGAACACGGTGTCCATTCCACTGTATCACCTTGCCTCCAGATGCTTCAATCCTAGCATATTCATCCTCTCGGTTTGGCTGACAAGAAAAGGTAAACTAAGATTAGTTTTTCCACAAAGAGCTTCAAATCTCAAGGGCAAAAACAATAAAAACATGCCTTACTTTATGATCGATCGACAATGCCATGGGTTCTTTGCCACGATAGAGGACTGCTCTTGAGTCACCACAGTTTGCAACTATGATATGGGATGAACTGATTAATGCCACAACAGCAGTAGACCCAACTGTTTCCGGGGCAATAGGATCAACGCTACCACCAGAGGCATCGGCATTGTCACTAGCAACGTCTCTGTTGACTTTTCCTCCAACTTCATCGTCAACCTTCATGAAGCAACGGGTGAAGACTCTCTCCCACTCAACCTGCTGAGTATCCATCATACTTCCTTCGACTAACTTGGGTTCAAGATCTTTTAACTCCTCGCCTAAAGCGAAATGCATCCGATCACGGCAATAGTTCGCAACCTGAAGAGAAAACACCTCTAATTAATGCAATAATTTTGGGACCGGGGAATCATATACAACATTTTAAATTTAGGATAAACAGGATAGTAGAGTGAATATGTTGGGAGAAGAGGTTCAAGAATAAATTTGAGACATTTTTTTAAGAATAGAATATGGAACTCAAAAACTGATTAAGAGTTGTTCATAATATTAAGGAAAGTTTTCTTATGCATAATGGATCGGTTAGTCTTCAAATAACAACATTTGTCGATTAATCGAGATCTATGTTACCAAATAACGCTAATACCCTAACGAACTATGTTTCAGATTGCACGTTTTGAAACATGCTACACTTTTTTTCCAAAATGGTAAATTTAGTGATCTAAAGCGATCTCAAAAGTTTTTTAAAATATATTTCCTTAAATGTTTCATTAGGAGAAAAAATAACTAAATATAATGAACTAAAATGTAAGGTAAGTTAAGTTTTGATGGGACAAAACATAAAATATAAAGCTCTTGAAGTACCTTAAATTCTTATTAGTGTAATGAATCTTTTATCTATACAAATCTCCCTCTATCGCATCACATTTTAGAGTATGCAGCATACCACGTTCCCATTCCTGTTTCACGTACCAGAACGATCCACATTCCAGGTAACATAGATCGGGATACACGTGTCACAACCTGCTTCCATCAAGAGCCAACTATGAACTCAAAGGGAGTTGTATAATTTGAAATAATGGAAGCTTGGGAATCTTTCTTTTTCCCCCCTTTTTATTATCTGAATATTCAAGAGTTAATACCTAACCCAAACAGGAATTTTAGGAAAAATATCTTCAAGATCACTTTCCTTTTTTCTTTCTCTTTTTTTTTTCTTTCTAGAATTCTCTAATATCGTAATCTTTTTCGTTATTAATCTAGATGTGAAGGAAAGGTGATACGGATGATAGGAAATTAATTCCAGCACATAATGTCACCTTTCCAAACTATACTCAATGTTTAAAAGTAGTCTTAATAAAAATAGGTGCATTCAATAATAGCTAGCAAATTATAATTAAAAATGGTGAAGCAAAATACAAAATCATTCAAAATTCATAAAATTGTGTGACATTAATCTCAAAGGATAACCATTAGTTGGACACGACAAAGTCAATTTAAAAAGGATGAGGGGAGCTAATGTACCTGAGAGCCTCCATGACCATCATACACTCCAAAAAAGTGTGTTGTTATATGACTCACACGTTGGCTTAGTCCATTGATCACATCATCTCTGACAAACATTTGGATAGGAATCTTCATAAACCAAGGAACAGCTACAACTGAATCTTCCATCTCTGGTCTTTTTCCACAAATAGAAACATAACCCCAAAGAGGAACGCAGTCTAGTTCAAAGACACTCTTGATGCCACCTCTGCTAATTTGACCCCTTTCGATTTCATGTGGGCTTGCCACTACAGATAAGAGATCAATGGCAGACTTCTGGTCAATACTTGGTAAACTTACAAGTTGATCTGTTTCAATTTTCTCGCTTTCAACTGATATTGGCAAACTTATTTCAGAACTAGCATCCATAGGCAACATTTCCTCAACAGCAATTCCATTAGGGTCATTTCCCACCGTAAAAACTCCATCTTCCTCACTCTCCTGAATGAGGGCATCACTAGCAATTGAACTGCTTTCACTTTTGGGCATTGTCTCCGGCAAATCAGAATTTTCTCCAGTTTCATCCGAACTACAAACAGACTCTTCAGGAAGCAATGACTCGGGATCTGATAACAAGCTTGCTGTTTCCGTGACCAGTTTGAGCCGCGTGATTTCAACGTGGTTGGCGATTCCAGAGTTGTCACACATTGGATTACTTAAGCTTAGTGTAAGTGAAACCGCTGGAGACATTTCTTCCATCAAACCCCCTCTCTGTATAGTGCTAACAAACTAACAAGTACCCCCAAACTCCCAGTAGTATGACAAGTTCACGGTTCGTTCTACTAGGCAGATATCGACAAGGATTCACCTACAAAAACATTGTTACAACTTCTCTATCTCCTACCAGTAATCAACTTGGGACAAGACTTGCAGATTTCCCAAACACCCCCTTCAGGTTTCCCAAACATCCCCTTCGTTGCAGACAACCTCAATGAACCACCATTTTTAGGTCAAGGACTCAAAAATACAAAGTAAATCAAGAGAAAATTAGAGGTGGGAATAACCTAAAGATGAGCAGAATGGGATGCCTGATTTTGAAAATTATAAAAATAAAAGAAAAGAAACACAAAGTAAAAGCACTGAAAACAAATTGAAGGTGGGAACAAGGCCAAGACGAGCAAAATGAAAAAGGGTTATCAGACCCTTTTAGGACAAGAACTCAAAGACACAAAGCACACGAAGAGAAAATTAGAGGTGGGTATAAGCTAAAAAAGATGAGCAGAATGGAATGCCTGACAAACACCAATCAAACATCTATTTTGAAAAAACAGACAAATTAAAAGAAACACAAAGTAAAATCACTGAGAGAAGCAAATTGAAGGTGGGAATTAGGGAAGATGAGAAAAATGAAAAGGGTAATCAGATCTGGTGGGGGAACAATCGATCTAAATAGAAATTTCAAGCCTGGGAAGAATTGAGTTCTCCAAGGTACTAGCAATTCCCAAATTCTTCTTTTCTAGAGAAGACCAACCAGAGAATACCTGAATCCCATCCTCCACCACCAACCCTTAAATAAACGCATACATATGAAACAGCCAACACCACCAAACCCTTATCCATAATCTCAAGAAGGAAACAGAAAGAGGGTCATGAGAAAGAACCTAGGAAAAGGGAGACTAATCCCAAGAATCACAAGGAAACCCTAAAAAGGTGGGACCTTTTCAGTTTTCAACTCACATAAATCTTGGGTTTCATGGATCTGAGGCAACCCATCTCAGCCTCTTGAAATATGAGTCACCTTCAACTTTTCTTTTCTTTCTTCTTTCTTCTCCCAACAAACACAAACCCAACAATCAATTACATATATACACATAGAAGAATAAACCCATATGGGATTTGGTACTCTTATATCTAATCTTTAAGTCACTCAAAAACTACAATTAAAAATTTCACAAATAACTGAAGAAAACAGTTGAAAACTGCTTACCAATTGAAACACCCAACAGCTGAATCCTCCAAATATGGCCAGTAATGCCTGTTTCCTAGATTTTTTTTCCTTGCTGTGCTTGGTCCCTTATGGATGTGAGATGTGTGTGAGAGAGAGAGAAAGTTGGGAGGGAATGCTTTTACTGTCTGGGTGTACACCTTTCGTGTGACACGTGTAGATTCAATTATCTAACTTCAATCAATGCCCTAGGCTCAAAATGCTAAAGCATGGGGTAGTTAGATCACCAGAAGTCTTTCCCATCAGATAAACTTCAAGAAGGACACGTGTTAGTTTTTTTTCTTTTAACCATTTATTTTTGGAATTTACATAGTTTATGAAATTGTGTTCTTAAAATAATGTTTTCAAAATATCAACGTGCTAATTCAATTAGACATAATTCATATGCTTCACTTTGTTGTTCAGTTTTTAAAATCAAATTTTTATATTTTAATTCATCTTTTTTTAGTGAATTTTTTAGATGTATTAAATATACTTAAAAAGTAATTATTTATACATTTTAAAAAAAAAATCAATAAATAATACAAAATACAAAAAATATATATTTAAAAATTCAATATATTTTGTATTTATTGATTTTTAAAAAATTATTCATATTATTTTTAACTTTTTTAAGTACTTTTAAATTAAGGTCAAGTTTGGCATCTTCAAAAAAATTCAAAAAATCAAAAAATTACATAAAAAACAAAAAAGACATTACTATTCATAAATAAAAAATATTAAAAAAATATTTTATATATATTTACACTTCCAACAATGATTGAGACCACTAATTTTAGAGCTCTAAAAAGATCACTAATGACATGGCACTCAATAAAAAAAGAAAAAAATACAACACCAAGGCCAAAACATCAAATCATTCATGGTGAGGCCCACTGCCACATCATTAGTGGGAGCACTAATTAATGCTCTCCCTCATTTTCCTTACACTTCAAATGCACCGCAGCTATTCGGAGCCGTCTGACAGGCATTTGCCTCGAAGTTTGGGCCCAAAAAAAATACTATATGTAAAGTTACAAAAATATTAGGCCCATGGGGGCCCACTAAAGACTCCCTTTTGATAATCCGAACCGTGAACATGTAAAAATCGTCGATTAATATATTCCTGTAAAAAATCACATTGATCAAATATCGTTAACTATATGATCAAATCAAATTTATATAAAGAAAATGGATGGTGTGATAGTTAACTGTTGAAAAAAAAACTAATCTATCATATAGTTATAGATATTCGATCAACGTGATTTTTAACAGGCATATAATACTCGACGAATTGTACATATTGAACGGTTCAGATTATTAAAATGAGACCCATGATGGCTCCCACGACTGACCATCACTATCCAAAAGTTATTTGCCCCAAAGGAGGCGATTATTTTTTTTTGTATACACATGTGGGCAGCGAGGCAGCCGTACAATCAATAATTAATCTTCCACTGCACACTTTATTTATACAATTTTTTATTACACATTTTTTTATAAAAAGACAAAATTAATCCAAACATCCATCTTTTTTTCTCATCTTTTTAGTCAAAAAAGACAAAAAGTGCACTTATTTAGGACACCCCAAACAACCCCTAAATATATCTAAAAAACAAAAATATTAAAAAATTTCTAAAAAAATATAAATTAAAAACTCAAAATTTATTTTGAAAACAGGATAATTAAAGTAATTCAAATATCTTTGCACTTACATATAGATTTTATTTTCCATATGAAACCACTCCAAAAAACAGTGAATTTATCTTTAAAATTGTGTTTTAAAGCACGATTTCAACTAATTTATTGTACAATTTTTTTTTTAAGTATTGTTTAGATAAAACAATTTAGTTACTATTAAGAAAATTACGTTTTAGTTATTTAAGCAAAAAAAAATTATGTTTAGTTGACTTAGTTAGGTGATAAAAAAATAAAAATAAAAATTTAAACAAGATTCATCATATTTGGCAAGTGTTAAAAAAATAAAACAAACTTTTTATCTTCAGTGATTTTTTAAAAATATTAATTATTTTACTATTTAGATCTTTCAAGTCTATAATAAATTAAAAAGAAAACAAATCAGAAAAGTGACCCAAAAAAAAAAATCAAACCTCGCCTAAACTTTCCAAATATCAACTTTATCTTTAAAAAAATAGGAAATATTTAAAAAAAACTAAAATTTAAATTAAAAAATTAGCTTTGAATTTGAAAATTAAAGTTTAAAACTGGTTAAGTTTCAGAATTTTGTTTGAAAAAAAAAATTAAAAAAAATAAGTTCTGATGAAAGAAAACTCACGTGTTACTGCAGCAAAAGGTCATGCACACAAAAGGCCATGCTTTTTGTTGGTCCAAGGTGCCCGTTGTCTAGTCTAATTCAATAATTTAATATATAAATTTTGTCAAGTATATTATTTTTATAAATAAATTATATCGATCAGATATTAATATTTATTTAATCAAATTAAAAATAATTTTTTATAAAAATAATATACTGAACGAGTCATACAAATTAAATGATTTGGATCATTAAGATAGATCCAAAAACAAAGGCTCATTATGAACCAGCAACACTCTTCAATTTGATATTGAACTGCAGAGAAGCCTCGCCTACATTTAATAATAAGAGTACATAATTTTTATTTTTTTAAATTCTTTTTCGGTAGGCATAATTGTTTTGTATATAACAAATGAAAATTAGGTATTTATATGCACGATTTTTTTGGTGTAATTTGTCGGAATTGTTTATAATTTTTATTTTTATTTTTAATTTTGCGAGTTTAGTATTTAGTATAACTTCTGTTTATAGTTTGAGTTAAAATTAGTTTAAACAAATTTATAAAAAAAAATTGATTATATAAAAATTGAATTATAATTTTTTTGACTTTTGTTTTTTTTGTTATCAATTATTAACTTGGGAAAAAAAGGGGGAGGGGAAAAAACTCTATGTGTATGAGGTTTGATTGAGGACAACGATTGAGGTTTGTATCAATTTTATTTTGATAATTCAGATCATTCATATTATAGAGTTCGTTGAGTATATCATCCATATAAAAAATAAGATTAAACGGGCATGTGTAACCCCATGATCGGATCATAATTGTATAAAAAAAATATATCAAAATTTTGTTAACCATTTTTATTTTTAAACATAAATGTTGTCTTATTATAGGTTATAGATGTCTAATTGACTAATTTTTTTTCATGAACTAGCGGGTGACACGTGCGATGCGTGTACAATTTAAATAAGTAAGCATAAAAACAAATAATAAATAAACTAATATCATAACATGTATGTTTTCTGAATGGTAAAAGTGTTATTTGGGTTCAAATCTTATTCACACCAAGTCAATACTCACATATATAATAATATAGATGATCTAATCGATAAACACTACAATAGAAATGATTTGAATCATTAAAATTAATTTTAAAAATACCCCAACAAACTCATAACACGATATTGTTCCAGTTTCCATTTGATTGAATAGCTTTCTCTTTCTTGGCAGTTGGCAACTGAAAAAATAAAGATGTTCCTCCCTTGTGATCTTGTCTAAAAAGCATTGTAGATCTTTATTGATCTTGCCAACCATTTATTTCCTTTTTTATTTGTTATGTAAATTATTAGTCAATTAGACTAACTTATTTGGCAATTCTTATATTTAAAAATTAAAATTTCAAAAAATTATTATTCCATAACTTTCACACATGTTAGAATGTAGATTTCATTGGATTTCTTTTGAATTTATATATATTTTACTTTTTATTTATTTATTATTCCTTTAAATTGTAAATTGTGCATCTCGTTTAAAAAATGTAGAATTACATGGCCAACTCAAAAAAATTGTCAAACTCAAAAAAGAACAAGGGGAAATTACCAATGGTAATTTCAAAAACATATTACAAATTTATGAAAAATTTATAAAATTTATCACATGATTATAATTATTTTTTAAACCTTTTATTGACATGAAATTTTCCCCAAAGAACAATGTTAAATGCACAAAAAATTTGTGTACATAATGTATAGAAACTCTCACATGATGATGGGACCCACATTCATATGAGAGTTTTTGTGCAAATATGGGACTCACCCTCATGTGAGAGTTTATGACCCCGTTTGTTTTCAGAGATAGAATGGAGGGGATTGATAGTGAGGGGATTAATAGTAAGGGGATTGTTAGTCAGGGGATTAATAGTGAGAAATTGTTAAATTATTTTTATATAAAATAATAAAACAAATAAAAAAATATAAAAATTAAACATTAATATTTTAAAAAAATTTCCAATATAAAAAAATAAAAAAATTTATAATCCCTCACTATTTTTCTAATACCATCTCTACCTCCTCACTATGAATCTCCCTTCCAAGGGTATTAGTAATACCAAGGTATTAGTAGTCCCAATGCCATCTCTCAAAACAAACAAGGTATTAGTAGTCCCAATCCCCTTCCTATAACCCTAAACAAACGGGGCCTGTGTATTCCGTGCACAAATTTTTTGTTTAAATAATATTTTTTCTCAAAAAAATTTGTTAAGCGCTTATGGAATAATGCTCTATACCATTTATTAATTGACATTTTTCAAATATTTTTTTAAATAACAATATAAAAGTGATGAGCTCTACTATTTAGATTAATAATTATTAAATTTTAATGTTACCCTTACCACTGATTACCGATTTCCTACCGAATACTAATAAACTGAGACTGATTATGATAAGTAATGAATCAACTGAAATACTGAACTGACTGACTGGAATCTGGAACTGAATTGACTGAGTATATCTAATTAATTGCATGTCTATCTGTTTGTCGTTTAATTATCTGTTTGTGATCTTATGTTTAAACTGTTAATTGAAGGCCTTATCGGCAGGCGAACCCGAAATCGATTAGTGTTTTGTGATCATCATAATTTATGTGATTTTATGGTGTAATTATCTGAAAATTGATTTGGTACGATTAAATTAGATTAATTGTTGGTAATTTGCATCATTAGGCTTATTTACAATCATGCCATTGTTAGTGGGCCATTATACCAACATAGAGGGACTTAGTCTTGCATTTGATCAACACTTTCTTCAACCTATTTTGAGTGTATAACCGACCTTAGAGAGAGAGAGAAACTTGAGGAGTTGATTTCATTTCAATTTTGCTTGTAAATTGCTTGGTAATTGAAGGAATTGGGACATAGGTTGCAAATTAAGCTTCCTCACCTTGTACTTGAAGCTCTAGGTAAGGAATTTAACCTCTCATTGTTGTGTTTAAGCTTGTTTATGCCTAGTTCTTGTATCCTTAGTGATTTGAGCCTTGAATTAGTCCATATATGTCAAATTGGAGCCTAACTCATGCATGCATGCCTTTAATTTGAAGTTTTGAAGTTGTCCTTCATGAAATGGTACATGCATGTTCATAATTTTGTAATGGTCCATGTTTTCAACTTGTTTTTGGAACAATTGGCTCACTAAAGCATCTAATTGAAGCTTTGAAATGATTTGAATTCATGCATGTTTGCATATTCTTCATGTTCATGAAAATGAGTTTGAAATTTGGATTTAATTGACTCACCCTTGGGCTTTAAATTCACAAATTGAGCTTTGAAACTTGTTGAATACTGAGTTTAAATGTGTTTTCCAGAAATTGGGCCCAAGGGGTCGAGTTTTAAGCTTAGGAATGCTTGGTTTGAGCTTGGGAGGCAAATCTGGAAATTTCAGAATTTGGCTTCTACGCGCTCGAGCGACCACCGTTTACTCTGATCTTCGCTCGAGCGAAGGAATGG
Source organism: Camellia japonica (assembly GCA_030407325.1). Lineage (NCBI taxonomy): Eukaryota > Viridiplantae > Streptophyta > Magnoliopsida > Ericales > Theaceae > Camellia > Camellia japonica. The sequence goes on along the minus strand of JAPPVO010000010.1, from coordinate 110,185,168 downwards.
TAGCTCGAGCGTAAATTTCAAGCTCTCAGAATCTTAGTGTGCACGCAGACGCACGCTCGAGCGAAGGAAACTGCGCTCGAGCGAGGACTTGTGTCTCACGCTCGAGTGAGGGTCAAGCGTCCATCGAGCGTAAATTTTGAGCATCCAGTATTTTTATTGTAGCACACAGTCCGCTCGAGCGACGGAATTCACGCTCGAGCGGAGCCCCTTTATCTGCATGTCCGCTCGAGCGTAGAAAGCCACGCTCGAGCGAGACCCCTGTTTTCTGAAAATTTTGTTAAGTGTTTAAAAGTGCATCTTTGCGTCCTCTTTCCATCCTAGGCATTCCTAGGGCATGTTTAAGACATCTTAATGAGGATATAGATGTAGAACCACACCAAGGCAAATTAGGGATTAAATTGTTATTTTTCCCAACTGTGTAGCTTAGTGTGTGTTCACTCTGTACTGTCTAGGGTTGGCATTTCGAAGAGACGCTCTAGCCTACTGTAGCCCAGAACTCTGTGAGTAACAATTGTGTAAAGATATGTTCAAAATGATTATCTTCTGAATACTGAACTGAACTGTTTACTGAACTGATATTATTTATTTACTGAGTGAATGTATGTCCTATATTCTGAACTGTACTGTGGCATCCTTAGCACCTAGTGTTTACTGTTACTGTTACAGAGATCTCTGTCGGTTCCCTCGTTGGAACCACTACTGTTTACTGATTGATGGCCATCATTTACTGTTCGGTCTTTTAAGACCTACTGTTTACTGTACTGTTATGCTAATGGATGTACCACATATGACTAAATGACTGTTCTGACTGAAATACTGATTTAATGAACTGTTTTCATTACTGTAAGGACATTCATTCTAAACCTCTTTACGCATTATGTTATTCACTGGGCTTTAGCTCACTGCTCATATATATATGTAGGTGTACAGGCACCGGACCAATGCTAGAAGCGTCGGGGTAAACTCTAGTTTTGTCAAGCCAACCACTGTGCCTCACTGCGAGGTTCCGAGCCTGCCAAGCTATGGCTTAGGGGTGTTTTTATTTCCCCGTCTGTCTCTATACCGTTTTGTAATACTGTATAGACTGTACCGTATTGTTTAATGGGGATTAGGTCCCTGTTCTGAATGGCTGTAAATATTGTGCATACTGTTCCGTACTGTGTATATATCTATGTATGTATGAAAAATCTTTTGCATACAGACTGTCACAGCTCATTGGACATTGTTTATTTACTGTATTGGCTTCCGCCATGCCCCTGTACTCTGTTATACTGTCTTATTGTTAAGCAGGCCTTCGGTAATCTCGGATTACTGGCCGGTTATGGTGCTAAACCCATAGGGACGGGTTTGGGTCGTGACAATACCCAAGGAAGGACTTAATTTTATTTTTGTTAGTGGGATTGGGGGATTCTATTTACACCTAAAAAATTATGAAGTATTCCTAATTTCTAAGTACACCTTATTTAATTATTTCAAATTTTATTTTACTCTCATTACATCCTATTATTTTTTTCAAATTACTCTCAAGGTAAACCCAAATAACAAATAATAAACAAACTAGAAAAATTAAATTATTTCAAAAACTTTTCAATGCAGAAAATAATTCTCAAATACAGAAGAACATAAAAAAAAAAAAAACTTATAAGCACATAAATATTATAAATACAAAAAAAATCAAACTTTTACATAAGCATTATAAAACTTTTCAATACAGGAAAAAAATTTACATTATAAATTATCTACAAGAATGCTCATGAAAAAATAAAAACCAAACTTATAAGCACATAAGCATCTGACACTAACAAGAAAGAGTAGTTTTCAAATAATATATTATTTAAATGATAAATAAGAACAACTCCAATAATATGTTATTGTTAATCTAACTATTGGACTCTTTAATTTTTGTCAAAAAAACGATATAGAAATTATTAGGAATGCAACTTGAGCAGGCTCAACTAGAGCAACCCGAGCCCAGTCCGAATTTTTTTAGGGTTTGGACAAAATATTTTCAATTTAGTACGGGCTTGGGCAAAGACATCAAACAACTTGAGTAACTCGAAGCCCAAATTATATATATATATACAAAAATATTAAATATACATATAAATTATTTGCCATTACATGGTATTAAAGTAATTTATATTATTAAATCATATTGAATATATATTATATATATAAATAACATAAAATCTTACTTTTTTCTTTTTATTTTCACTCATAAATTGTAAGGACTACTATAGTGACATCTCTCTTATATTATAAAAAGTATTTGTTTTGATAGTATTAATGATTTTCAAGAAAATAAATAAATATTGTAAATAGAGTCAAATTTTAATAATTTAATAATGTAGTTGACAAAAAAAAAAAATTGAAATTCATTTACAATTCGGGTTTAACTCGGGTCAGGCTTGGGCAAACAACCTCGGGTTACAATTCGGGCTTGGGTAGGTCTCAGCACAACTTGGGCGGGGCTTGGACAACCTTCTAACCCGACCGAACCCGCCCGAGTTGCACCCCTATAAATAATTGATGGTGCTCTACAAAAATTTTGAAACCCCTTTATATGAATACTTACCTCCTTTTTGATGGGTTGCTTCAAAAAATTATTTTGATTATTATTCTCCTCCATTATTTGATTTTGTTCAAACTTTCTTCTAGAGTTTAGGGTTTCAAAATAATAAAGAATAATGATATTGATGATGATGGTGAGTTTTGGTGGGATGAATTGGAGTTTTGGAGGGAGAACGAAGACGAAGAAGAAGAAATAACTTTGATTTCTTGGGGAATAAGATATAGAAATTTGAATAGGAAAAACTGATTAGGGTATACCATGAGAAAAATATATATATTTTAGAGTTTAATATATGTTATCCTTATTAGTAAATTCATATTAGGATGTAATATGAATTTAAATTAGACATACTGAGATATATTTTGAGTTCAAATAAATCCTCATTGGATTGGTATTTTAGCACATGGAGCTAGATTGGATTAAATTTTTTGACTCATTTAATTATTGGATTGGGCTTGAAAATCAAGTTTGTAGTTCAACTTATCTTGATCTAATAATAAAATATTTATATATAGAGACTTCGGCCTGTAAGTCTATTTTTAAATTTTTTAACCCAAATTTTAATATTTTTATATTGAAGTGACATAATTTGTCTAAAAATACAACTATTTATTGAAATCATCTTATTTGTCTATCTTTTGAAACTAACTTATTTGTCCATCAATTGAAAATTACCAAACAAACCATCTATTGAAATGTGACATGTGTCACTCATTCAACAACTGATTTGTTGATTATTAACATTTTTTTATCTCACCACCACCATCTATTGTTGCTGGCGATTTTTTCAGTGATTTTTTGGGGGGCAATTTTGCTGCGTCAACAAATTTTTTTGGCGTGTTCTTATCATTAAATAAAATTTTATTTTAGATCTAATGCCATATATCTTTTTTGGATGAACTTTTTACTAATTTTCTTATGTATATATATATTGTTTATTTATTATTATTATTTTAAATAAGCAGAAAATAAGTTTGGGGACTTACCTTTTTAGCCAAAAAGTCAAAAAGTTACCTTTTTAGCCAAAAAGCCAACAACTCATACAAAAAAGTCAAAGATTCTCTTTTCTCTCTACTTTTTGCACATCTTTTCGTAATTAGCCAAAAAGTCATTCCAAACATATAAGTTTTTTGTACCTACCTTTTTAGCCAAATAGCCAAAAAGTTACTAAATTAGCCTGTTCCCAAACGAAGTCTAGAAAGTTAACTCTGAGAAGTTCCTTACATTTGTCGACATTTATCATGGCTTACTATATTTTTATAGTATTGTGGCCTTAGATAACACGGACTTTCTAAGTCAAAAATACTGAGTGTACTACATTCTTACAAGATTGAAAAGAAGGTATTTTTACTTTTACAGAAAGCTACAAGAATTATCTCTCAAAGATAGATATATAAAATAAAATTTTGATTTTTCTGTAAATCTCACATAGGAAAGATGAGCTTAATGCTATAAGACTCAGTGTATAATTTCTGAGAGAGGATGTAAACAAAAATTGAAGAACACTTCTCAGAGAATTTTTTAGAGAATAGATGTGAGTGATTATAAATCAAAAAATATTTTCTGTTTTTTTTTTTTTTTTTGTAACTTGTTTACATTAAAGGCTTTGGTATATATAATGAAGCTTATAGCCGTTGTATTCATTTAAATTTATAACCGTTTATAGCCGTTGTATTCAGTTGAATTTATAGCCGTTTATAGCCATTGTACTCCATTATTACTAATTTGAATATCTTCTACTCCATCATTACTAATTTGAATATCTTCCACTTGAACCTTTTGGCATGTTGCTGTGCTGGGCTGTTTGAACCTTTTAGCCTGCTGCGGGGCTGAGCTGAGCTGGGCTGTTTGAACTTCTATTTTGGGCTATTTAAACCTCTGGTTTGAGTATTATTTTGGATTGAAATAAACTCCTGATTTAAGTAAATATTAAATACATTCAAATAATATTTAGGATAAAAGTTTATGTGATAAATAATGGGACAAAATAAATTTTGATTCTATTTTTCTCTTTCAAACATAATTAAATAAATCATCAAAATAAATTTGGATTCTATTTAAAACATAATTAAATAAATCATCAAATAAATTTTGGATTCTATTTTTCTTTTTCAAATAAAACATCAAAATAAATTTTGATTCTATTTTTTCTCTTCTAAATAAATTAAAAACATAATTAAATAAATCATCAAAATAAATAAGTCTAACAATCTCCTTGTAACAACCCTCGTCCTGATTACCGATAAACTACTGAATTACATACTGATTACTGCTAAATTGAATTGATAATGACTGATGATTGAATTAACTAAAGTACTGAATGGACTGATTGAAATTGAAACTGAAATTGAATAAGTTTATTTGTTGAATTGCATATTGCATCTGTTTGATTGATTGATTGTCTGTTTAAATTGCTAATTGAAGGCCTTATCGGCGGTCGAATTAGGAACCGTTTAGAGTTTGAGATCAGTAGAATATTCGTGATTTAATGGTATATTTATCTGAAAATTGTTTAGGAATGATTAAATTAGATTAATTAGAGCCAATTAAAGAGTTTGACGTAATTACAAACTACCATTGTGTGGGCATTTGTTAATCTTATTACTTGAGCCTTTACACTTTGTTATACACTTAGCAAACAAACTCCTCAGCCATTCTTTTGAGCTCAACCGACCAAACAAGAGGGAGAGAGAGAAGAGGTTGATTTGGTGATTTTGGCTTGGATTTTGGTAGATTTGAAGTGTAGATTGTCAAATTGATCTCCTAGGCTCTTAATTGAAGGTTTAGGTAAGGAAATCATTGTCTTCTTGTTGTCTTTAAGCTTCATCTTGCATGTTCTAGCCCCATTGTAGAATCAAATCATGATTTAGTTCATAAATGTTGAATTGGAACTCCATTGATGCATGCATGCTTGAATTGGTGCATTTTGAAGTTGAATTCATGGTAGATTGTACATGCACTCATGTTTATATCAAAGTCCATGTTTTCATTTTGTTTTCCAACTATTGAGCTCATTAGAGCAAGATTGAAGCTTGATTTTGGTTTAAAGTTCATGCATTGCATGTTTTGAATTGTTCTTGAAATGGGTTTGAAAAATGGCTTTAATTGACCAACTCTTGGCCCTTGCATGTGTAAATTGGCTTTTGAAACTTGTTGTATATTGAATGTAGATGTTTTCCAGAATTTGGGCCCAAGAGGTTGAGTTTTGGGTTGTTGAATGCTTGGTTCGAACTTGGGAGACAAATCTGGAAATTCCAGATTTGGCTTCCTCGCTCGAGCGAAGGATTCCTCGCTCGAGCGAGCACCTTTGTCCAGGGCTCCGCTCGAGCGAGCATCGAGCGACCATTGCGCGTAAAATTTCTGCATCCAGTACTTTTGCATTTTTTCTTCAGCTCGCTTGAGCGAGCATCGAGCGAGAAAAATCCAGCAACCAGTACTTTTACTGTTCATCAGACCGCTCGAGCGAAGGATTGTTCGCTCGAGCGAAGCCTTTGATTTTGGAAGCTCGCTCGAGCGAAGGAAGGCTCGCTCGAGCGAAGCGCCTATTTTCAGCAACTTTTGAAAAATGCCTTCCAACTGTATTTTTGCATCCTCATCTCATCCTAGGCATTCTTAGGCCTAGTTTAAGACATCTTAATGAGGATTTAGACATAGAACCACACCGAGGAAATTTAGGGATTTAATTATCATCCTTTCCGACTGTGAAACTTAGTGTGTGTTCTATTTGTTAACTGTTTAGGGTTGGCTCTCGGGGACGCGCTCTAGCTGCTATTAGCCCAATCTCTGTGAGTAACAATTGTGTAAAGATATGTTCAAAATGACTATCTTTTGAATACTGAACTGAACTGTTTACTGAACTGATTTTTTACTGAATGAATGTATGTCCTTTATTTCTGAACTGTACTGTGGCATCCTTAGCACTACTGTTACTGTTACTGTTACAGAGATCTCTGTCGGTTCCCTTGTGGAACCATACTGTTTACTGAATGACTGGCCATCATTACTGTTCGGTCTTTTGACCTACTGTTACTGTTATGCTAATGGATGTACCACATATGATTGTTTATTGTACTGAACAACTGTAATACTGATTGAAATGAACTGTTTTCATTACTGTAAGGACATTCATTCTAAACCTCTTTACGCTTTATGTTATTCACTGGGCTTTAGCTCACTGTTTATATATATATGTAGGTTCTCAGCAGCCAGACCAGAGCTAGGAGCGTGGGTTGGTCCCCAGTTTTGTCAAGCCAGCCTATGTGCCTCACTGCGAGGTTCCGAGTTGCCATGCTATGGCTTGGGGTGTTTTTGTGTCCCCATCGGTCTCCACTGTTTTGTACTAGTATAGACCGTCTACTGTTTTACTGTACTGTTATCGAGGGATTAAGTCCCCGTACTGAATGTTTGTGTATGATTGTATAGACTGTACTGTTCTGAACCGTATGAATGCATGAAAAATGTTTTTGGCATACAGATTTCACAGCTCAATGGACACTAGTTTTACTGTATTGGCTTCCGCCAGGCCCTGTACTCTGTTTAACTGTATTACTGTTCAGGCCTTCGGTAATCTCGGATTACTGGCCGTTACGGTGCTAAACCCATAGGGCCGGGTTTGGGTCGTGACAGAGTGGTATCAGAGCGATACTTAACCACGAGTTATACCGCACACACGTGTCCAAATGAGCTATAGGGTGTCCTAGAAAAGCAATTAGGGCATCTCATGAATTTGAAAAGTGTGTGCTTATGACTGACTGATATATGTTAAAATGTTAAACTGTTTAATTAATACCGCTTATCATGATAACTGTTATAACTGCTTATAGTGAAATGGATAACGCAAACGCTGCAAATGAAACTGAACATCATCCTCTGAGGCTAGAATGGCCAGACTTGAACTAATGATGGGACTGATAATTGAAAGACTGGATCAACAACAGAACCAACAGCCCCCCCCCACCTCCTCCTCCGGTACACCGGAACAAATGTGAATGTGCAAAATGTGAATGCAAATGAGGGGGATATTATTGCTCTTACCCAGAAGTTCAGCAAGTTGAAACCGCCATCCTTTCAGGGAGGCCTTGAACCATTGAAGGCTGAAGCTTGGGTGCTTGAAACAGAAAAATTGTTTGAAATGTTTCCGTGCTCCGAAGCCAATAAAGTACTGTTAGCAACCTTCACCCTTCAGAAGAAGCAAGAAGGTGGTGGATGTTGACCCGCGATGCAAATACTATTATGACTTGGGCTCAGTTCAAGGAGTCCTTCTTTGAAAAGTATTTTCCCCAGTGCATCCGGGACAGAAAAGTAACGGAGTTTGAACAACTGAGGCAGGGCAAAATGTCTGTTGCCGAGTATGAGAAGAAATTCACCGAACTTGCTAGGTATGCACCACACATGGTGGACACCGATTATAAGAAGGCCAGAAGGTTTGAGGGAGGCCTTAGTGTTGCTATACAGGACCGAATAAATGTTTTGAAACTACCGACTTTTGTGGGTGTTCTCGACCGGGCATTGATGGCCGAGACGAATATTGCAGCAGTGAAACATCTGAAACACCAACAACTGAGTGGCAAGGTAAAAGGCAGGGTTTCAAATTCAAGAAAGGCAAGCATAACCCAGCAACCAAGAAACAGAATACGGGGTCGACGACTAGCCCCAGCCAAGGGAGTGGATTTACTCCACCCTGCTCCATATGTGGCAACAAGCACAAAGGGGTTTGCTACCAGATTTCTGGAGCTTGTTTCAGGTGTGGCAAGGTGGGCCACAGAATTAAAGACTGCCCTTCTGCTCCACCAGTTAGTAGTAAAGCTACACCAGGCGCAGCAGCATCAAATGTAGCACCGAAGCCTAACCCCAAAGCTACCGGGAAAGAGCCCATGAGGCAGGGCCGAGTGTTTGCCCTAGTACCGGGAGACGTGCAAAACACTGAGACTGTTGTGTCAGGTATCCTCTCTATCTGTGCTCAAAATGCATATGTGTTGATTGATTCGGGGTCTACACATTCGTATGTATCGCATGCTTTTTCGCGTAAATTGAATAGACCCTTAGAACCCATGAACTATCTGCTAGCTGTATCATCACCTGTTGGGGGATCCATGACATGTGCATATATGTATCCTGCTTGTGAGATTATTGTTGGGGATATGTATCTGTTTATTGATTTACTGCCATTGAACATTGATCATTTTGATGTAATATTGGGGATGGATTGGTTACAAAAATATCATGCTACTATCGATTGTGTGACCAAACAAGTAGTTTTCCGTCCACCGAGTTTGCCTGAATTTGTGTTTAATGGGGTGGAGTAGTATCTCCTCCGTATCTGATTTCTTCTGTGAAGCTGTTAAACTAATTAGAAAGGGATGTAAAGGATATCTGTTCTGTGCTGACTGTGCCTACTGATGTGTGTTAAAACTGATATGAATTGTATTCCTATAGTCAGAGAATTCCCAGATGTATTTCCAGATGATTTGCCAGGGGATTTGATCGACAGGGAAATTGAATTTACCGTTGATGTAATTCCGGGTACACAACCAATATCTAAAGCTCCTTACAGAATGGCTCCAACTGAACTGAAGGAATTGAAAGTACAATTGCAGGAACTGTTAGACAAGAAGTTTATCAGACCCAGTACTTCACCGTGGGGTGCACTGTTTGTTTGTGAAGAAGAAAGATGGCTCACTGAGACTGTGCATTGACTACCGTGAATTGAACAAGGTAACTGTGAAAAATAAATACCCATTGCCACGTATTGATGATTTATTTGATCAGTTACAGGGTGCACAAGTGTTTTCCAAGATTGATCTCAGATCGGGATATCACCAAGTGAAAGTTAAACCAGAAGACGTTGGTAAGACTGCCTTTAGAACAAGGTATGGCCATTATGAATTTTTAGTTATGCCATTCGGAGTCACGAATGCCCCTGCTGCATTTATGGACCTTATGAACAGAATTTTTAAACCATACCTTGATGATTTCGTTGTAGTATTTATTGATGACATACTGATTTATTCTAAGACTGCTGAGGAACATGAACACCATCTAAGACTTGCCCTACAGACCTTAAGAGAACAGAAACTGTATGCTAAACTGTCTAATGTGAATTTTGGCTTGATCATGTGATGTTTTTGGGGGCATGTTATTAGCAAAGATGGAATCTCTGTTGATCCGCAGAAAATTGAAGCTGTAGTGAACTGGCCTAGACCAACAAACGTGACTGAAGTCCGAAGCTTTTTGGGATTGGCTGGATATTACAGAAGATTTGTCAAAGATTTCTCCAAAATTGCCCTACCACTGACTCAACTGACACAGAAGGGGACATCATTTGACTGGACTGACCAGAGGGAATCAGCGTTTCAAGAGTTGAAAACCCGACTTGTGACTGCACCGGTTCTGACCTTACCTTCAGGTACGGATGGTTATACTGTATTTAGTGATGCTTCTCATAAGGGTTTGGGGTGTGTTTTAATGCAGAATGGGAGAGTTATTGCTTATGCTTCTCAACAGTTGAGACCGCATGAAAAGAATTACCTAACCTATGATCTTGAACTTGCTGCTTTGGTTTTTGCATTGAAAATTTGGCGTCACTATTTGTATGGGGCAACATGTGAAGTATACACCAACCACAAGAGCCTGAAGTATTTCTTCACCCAGAAAGAACTGAATATGAGACAGCGGAGATGGCTTGAATTGATCAAAGATTATGACCTACAGATTCTGTACCATCCGGGAAAAGCCAATACCGTTGCCGATGCTTTGAACCGAAAATCGATTGGGAACTTAGCCTGTTTGCTGACTGGACAGAAGGAGTTGCTTTGTGACCTTGAAAAGTCCGAGATTGAAATTGTTTTGAAGGAACAAGGTGGAACCTTAGCTGTCATTACTGCTCAACCCAGTGAGTGATTGGAGATTAAGGAAAAACAACAACTGGATGATTTCTTGAAAAAGGTTATTGAAGAAAAAGATTCTAAACCGAGACCGGGGTTCAAATTTGACAACAATGTACTGAAATTTCAAGATAGACTGTGTGTACCAAATGATACTGAATTGAAAAGAAGAGTCATGCAAGAAGGCCACAATTCGAAATTTTCGATCCACGGGGAATACGAAAATGTATCAAGACCTGAAACAGAATTTCTGGTGGCCGGGAATGAAGAAAGAAATTGCCGACTTTGTGTCCAAGTGTCTTCATTGCCAACAAGTCAAAGCTGAACATCAACGGCCTGCCGGATTATTGCAACCCTTACCCATACCAGAGTGGAAATTGGAGCATATCACGATGGATTTTATCGTTGGGTTACCTCGCTCCAGGAAAGGTATGGATTCTATTTGGGTTATTGTTGATAGACTGACCAAATCTGCTCACTTCTTACCTGTCAAGACAATTTATAATGCGGACAAACTGGCTGTTATCTATATTGATGAAATTGTTAGACTGCATGGAGTGCCTGTGTCTATTGTTTCTGACAGGGATTCGAAGTTTACATCGAGGTTCTGGCAAAGCCTACAGACTGCGTTGGGCACTGAATTGAGGCTGAGTAGTGCCTATCATCCTCAGACAGATGGACAGTCGGAAAGGACCATCCAGACTCTGGAGGATCTATTGAGAATGTGTCCTTGATTTCCAAGGAAACTGGGAAAGTCATTTGCCGTTGGCTGAATTCGCCTACAACAACAGCTACCATTCGAGTATTGGTATGGCGCCTTTCGAGGCATTGTATGGCAGAACGTGTAGATCTCCAATTTGCTGGGCAGAAGTTGGGGATGGGCCTTTGCTTGGGCCCGAGATTGTATATGAGACGACTGAAAAGATCAAACTGATACAACAGAGACTGAAAACTGCACAGAGTAGACAGAAGAGTTATGCAGATGTTAGAAGACGGGACAGAGAGTATGAAGTGGGTGATCACGTGTTTGTGAAAGTGACACCAATGAAAGGCCAGACTCGTTTTGGAGTCGAAGGCAAGTTAGCGCCGAGATATGTCGGGCCGTAGTATGAGGTGATTGAGAAAATCAATCCGGTGGCGTATCAAGTTGCACTTCCTCCTGAAATGGAGCATATGCATAACGTCTTCCACATTTCGATGTTGAGAGATTATCCGGGATCCGTTTCATGTGATTGAGCCTACTCGTATCGTGTTGAGTGATGACTATACTTACGAGGAACGGCCTATACAAATGTGAACAGAAGGATCAAGAAACTGAGAAACAAAGAGATCCCATTAGTAAAAGTTGACTGGCAGAATCATGGTGGTGTGTATGCACTTGGGAGAGGGAAGATGACATGGCTAGGCGATATCCTGATTTGTTCCCGCTGAATCCTGTTTTCTTCCAGAATGAAGGTAACTCGAGTTTAGAGGACTAAACTCCTTATAAGGAGGGGAGACTGTAACAACCCTCGTCCTGATTACCGATAAATTACTGAATTACATACTGATTACTGCTAAATTGAATTGATAATGACTGATGATTGAATTAACTAAAGTACTGAATGGACTGATTGAAATTGAAACTGAAATTGAATAAGTTTATTTGTTGAATTGCATATTGCATCTGTTTGATTGATTGATGTATGTCCTTTATTTCTGAACTATACTGTGGCATCCTTAGCACCTACTGTTATTGTTACTGTTACAGAGATCTCTGTCGGTTCCCTTGTGGAACCATACTGTTTACTGAATGACTGGCCATCATCACTGTTCGGTCTTTTTGACCTACTGTTACTGTTATGCTAATGGATGTACCACATATGATTGTTTATTGTACTGAACAACTGTAATACTGATTGAAATGAACTGTTTTCATTACTGTAAGGACATTCATTCATAACCTCTTTACGCTTTATGTTATTCACTGGGCTTTAGCTCACTGTTTATATATATATATATGTAGGTTCTCAGCAGCCAGACCAGAGCTAGGAGCGTGGGTTGGTCCCCAGTTTTGTCAAGCTAGCCTATGTGCCTCACTGCGAGGTTCTGAGTTGCCATGCTATGGCTTGGGGTGTTTTTGTGTCCCCCATTGGTCTCCCTACTGTTTTGTACTACTGTATAGACCGTCTACTGTTTTACTGTACTGTTATCGAGGGATTAAGTCCCCGTACTGAATGTTTGTGTATGATTGTATAGACTGTACTGTTCTGAACCGTACGAATGCATGAAAAATGTTTTTTTTGGCATACAGATTTACACAGCTCAATGGACACTAGTTACTTATTATATTGGCTTCCGCCAGGCCCTGTACTCTGTTTAACTGTATTACTGTTCAGCAGGCCTTCGGTAATCTCGGATTACTGGCCAGTTACGGTGCTAAACCCATAGGGCCGGGTTTGGGTTGTGACACTCCTCCTTTTTGATGATGGCACACAATGACGTTTTGATTTGATTTTGGAGTAAGAAAAGCTCTCCCTCAAATCATGCTCTCTGAATTCATTTATAAATACATAGATTAGCACATGTGTAATAAATAAATTTTAATTAGAGACATGATATGAGACTAAGATATCAAATTATAAATACATAATCTCATATTAGTTTTCAAATAATACCATAATTTAAAAATAATACCATAATACATAACATCATAACAAAATAATACCATAATACATAACATCATATAATTTCTCCCCTTGTAACATTATCAAAAGGAAATCATGGGTCAGAATCTGGACGAAGAGGAGGAGGAAAATGATAGGGATAAATGGCATCTATATAATTCAAAACATATATAGACATATATGCATACACATACAACTCTCCTGCATCTCTCTTTTTCCTTCGATAAACGCGTTTGACATACGGCCTCACTTTTTGCGTCATTGGTCGACAAAAGCAGGCCTCGATTGTACTCGCATCGGCTCCCTCTCCCTCATTGCCATATTCTCTTTTGCCTTCTTCTTAATCACGCACTCATCCATTTTCTTCTTCACCATTCTCTTCTTCACCACTCTAGTATGTTTCTTCTTCCTCATCAAGAGACAAAAAAAAAAAAAAACTGAACGGAAGAGGCCAAACCTCAGTCTGTTCGCTTCTATTTCTCTGCAACTCATTTCTTTTACACCTCTCACCTCTAATCCATGGCTTCCTCATCCCATCCTCTCACTCTGTTTTCGGACCTAAACGATCCTGTAAGCGCTGCTGGGCCGAATGCGCCGGCTCCTACTCTTCCCAACCTTCCTATGATGTCGATTGAGCAAATAATGGCAGCTCAATCAGACATTGAAACCAATCATTTCACACTAACGTCCTGCATGGAGACGGGCTCACCGATTGCAAAACAGAACGAGTGAGCTCCATCAGGTCAACGCCCAACTCTCTCTACTTCAGCGCATGTACAAGGATGCACAAGCAGAAATAGGCGCATTGAATGGCGAAAATAAAGAGCTTAAACGGAAGACCACCTCCATGGCCCGATTTAGAGCAACGTCGTTCTTGGCCTTTGATAGTCAGCGGGGAGTCGTCGCTCTCGACAAAAGCACGGGGGCAGGGGCGTCAAGGGTCTCCCAAGGTGATAAAAAGAAGAAGAAAATGATGGAAGAGGTGAGTAAGTAAGATCGGCGTATGGTCGTAAAAAAAAATGAAGTTTTTTTTATTTATTTATGTAAATATGTTTATTTTGATCGGCGTATGGCCGTAACAAAAATGAATGGTGTTTTTTTTTTATGTAAATATTTGTATTTTGATTTGTTTTTGTTTTTATGTTTAAGTACTGAAAAATAAAATTAAAAATCATAAAAAAATAAGAAAATTAAGCCCAAACAAATAATAATAATGATAAAAAAAATATAATAATATCAGTAGAAATTAAACTTAATGGGACGTTGGTGTTGCTGGAATGGTAATGGAAAAAAATACCATGAGGGTTTAAAAAAAATCAATGTATGTAAAATTAATTTTACCTTAAGATGCAGAACCCAAAGAAAAATTACACAGTTGAGAATAGCAAACTGTTAAAGAGAATAAATGTATGAATGACTTGAGAGCATGCAACTGATATAAATGTTTCCATATCAATGTAGCAATACACATATTATTTTAACAAAAATTCAAGTTTCACAGTCATAACAAAACCTTTTAAGTAGAAATCGACATTCCAAGTTCGCTACGAATAAAATTGAAGCAATCCTCGCTTAAGGGTTTTGTGAAAATATCCGCCAATTGCTTATCAGTGTTTACAAATTCAAGTACAATATCTCCTTTTTGAACATGATCTCTTAAAAAATGATGTCGAATTTCAATATGTTTTGTTCGTGAGTGTTAAACCAGATTTTTGCTTAAATTGATGGCATTAGTATTATCACAATGTAGCATCAAATTTAGATAAATGCCATGGGTGCAATAAGGAGAAGTTCCAAAGGTCAATAATGAAACACACATGCTATTGTAACAAGATAATATGGCAACAATGAATCAATGAGCTTATCTATTATGAAGAATTTATGTTATTTTAATCTATTTTCAAGCAAAAGCCAAGGAGATACCAAATTGTTAAAAGTATATGTGAAGCAGTTGAGTATGATATAACAATCGATTTGAACATGATCTAACAATCAATTTCTAGTAAGAGCGTACAGATTTTATACAAGATAATTAAAAAAAATATGTGAGGTGCAAGCTTATAAGTGTGATATCAAAAATAGAATAGAATCTGAGGGGATTTTTTTATTTTTTTTTAAAATAATCTAGTTTAAATTATTCCCTTTGTTTCATTTGGCAAAATCAATAGGAAATATGATAAATGAAAGCTCATAACTGAAATGTTCTCCTCAATAATATCAAACAGGATGCCAAATATTACCAATAAGGATGCCAAAATGATACTAACATGCAATCTACTAAAGATACCAATATGCAATCTGGAAAATTTAACAATCATAGCTCAAGTATTATGTAGAATACCAAATATTGCTCATAATAGGTTAAACTCAATATAATCTCATGGCGCTAATGTAATTCAAAAAAATGAAGCATGTTCAAGGTATAGCAATCCATATGCTAAGAAAAATCATGAATTTTAATATATAATATATAACACATATTTAAGCATAGGCATGATTCTTAGGCAAGAGTATCATCAAAGAGTATACATTGCAAATTAGATGAAGCATAATCAATCTTTTTCATATCAAAGTAATAACGACATTAGCTCAAAGGATATAAGATAGAATTTTTACCTCAAAAGCTTAAGAGAGTGTAGGAGACATACCTTTGGTTCATGAGTTAGAAGCTTTTCAATTTTCAATTTTCTTTCATGAGGAGTTCATCTCAAAAGGGTTTAACAAATATGTCAGCAAAATGATTTCTCCCCCTAAGTTGGTGTTACCCTTTTCTAATATGATTTTGTGTAAATATAACATTCATAGAACAATCACTATTACTCAATAAAAATACAGCACAAATCACTTCTTATCACAAACTCAAAATGTGAAAAATAATTCAATGATCAAACAAGAGTTTGGAATACTATTTTTCAAAATTTTCGAGTTGTAGCACATAGCATAATATAAATAAGAAAATAGTGTTATGCTCTTTGTTTTATTAAGAAATGATGCAACAATCTCATTTAATCACATAACATTATCAATAAGCATTTTCATCAATTCAATCCACCTACTCAAGTGTGATAAAACATTTTACTTAATGTGGAACACAACATGAATGTTATAAACAGTTAATTTAACAATTTATCAATCAAAAGTATTTCATGAGATGTATGCAAATATAATCCATATTCAAAGAGATTCAATAGGATAGATGCAATATCTTTACAAACGTATGATACTTCTTTTCATTTAGACATTGTTGATGGATCATAATCAAGGAATTTCACAATTCATTCAAATATTCCAATGTAAAGCATATAAACATGAAATTTTCATATTGAGCATATTCTTGAGATCACAAATGTAGAATTCAAAATATAGATTGTATACATCTAAAAATTATGCTATGACATCAAAATTGATTCTACAAAAATATGACTCAAAAAGGAATTAACATATTAGTATGAAGTCATATATAAGATGTGAAAAGTATGCTCACAAATTTTTTTTATCACTTCTTATCTCTTTTTCATAGCAATGGATGGCATGATATAAAATGTTAATGAATACATGAATCATTCATATTCTAATAGGCATTCATCAAAATAACATAATTCTCATTATTGAGTTCAATGAATGTTTGAAAGAAACTAGCAGAACATGACTTAACAAACTTAGTACAATTAGGTTACATGGAAGCAATGATTAGACACAATCTATTGTACACAAATCACACCTTAAAGAATATAGAACTTTAAGTTTAAAGGTGTGTTAGGAGTTATACCTTCATTTACCTCTTTTGTTCATCTTGGTAATTTTCATTTCATCATTCTTCTTCTTGTAGGAGCTGATTTTGCTCTTTAGATTGAACACTCTTGTTGTGCATTTCCTCTCGAAGTCTTGGTGTTCTTTGAGATTTCATTTATAAAATATCTTGATTTCTTTCTTGGTATCCATGCTTTCTTGGGTCCATGGAAATTAGTCTCAAGAACATTTAATCTCATAAAAAGTTTAAGAGGATCAAAACCAATGCCTACTTTGTCAAAAATACATATTTTATTTCCAAGAAACTTGTTGAGGTTTTCTTTTCCTTTTACAAAATTTTCAAGAGTTTTGTTTAAATCCTCAACATTATTTTTCAAAATGTTTTTCTCATTGGCAATAGACGTAAAGTCATTTTTCAAAGTAGCATTTTCCATTTTTAAAACACCCACATCATTTGAAAGAGAAGTAACTAATTTATTTAATTTAGAATTCTTAACACAAACATTTCTAAATATGTCATGTAATTCATTAAAAGCACTTTCAAGTTCTACATAATTAGAAATTACCTCATCTTGAGTGGATTTTTTTTCTCCAAGAGCCATGAGACACAGGTTGGCTACTCCATCATTTTCTCCCCAAATCTCTTTAGCAGTAATACACCCAGAAATTCCATTGTACTCATTTGCATTTAGTCCACACACAAGAATAAGCTTGGCTTTAGCATTAGCTTGAAGGAGTTTATAATCACGCTCATAAAATTCATTTTCAAGTTTAGGCACACTGATATGGTCTACTACCTTGGTAGGGATTTTAGGACCTTTAGTGATAATGAGCCACAAAGCATAATTGGTAGTTTGAAGATACAAAGTCATTTTTTCTTTCCAATGAATGTAATTACTACCATCAAAGAGAGGTAGCCTATTGCTAGCTTGTCCTACAGAGAGTAAGTAGAATACATGGTTGCTATGGATAAAAAACTCAAGATTGTTAAATCTAAACAAAAGCCTCAGGCTCTGATACCAATTGTTACCCAAAAGACAACCTAAGAATGAGGGTGAATTAGGTTTTTACAATTAAAAATTAATAATACCCTAATAAAAATTATGACCAGCACAATAGATAAATATAGTTAATGAAATAAAAATAATTAAAAACAAGTGTTCTAACAACTATGTCAGTGAATGATTTTAGCACAATGAAAATTTGAAATATAGTTACAGTAATTTAAATAAAATAGAGAGATAAGGGAGAGAGAGGCAAACAAATTTATAGTGGTTCGGTTTCAACTCGGCCTACGTCCACTCCTCAAGTTTCACTTGAGATTTTCCACTATGCTCTAGCTTCACGGGGTGCTAGCAACCTCTTTACAAATGGAGCAATCATCCACAAATTTTACATAGACTTTTTAAGTCAAAAACACTGAGTGTACTACACTCTTACAAGATTGAAAAGAAGGTGTTTTTGCTTTCACAGAAAGTTACAAGAATTATCTCTCAAAGATAGATATATAAAATGAAGCTTTGATTTTTCTGTAAATCTCACACAGGAAAAATGAGCTTAATGCTATAAGGCTCAGTGTATAATTTCTAAGAGAGGATGTAAACAAAAATTGAAGAACACTTCTCAAAGAATTTTTCAGAGAATAGATGTGAGTGATTATAAATCAAAGAATATTTTCTGGTTTTTTTTTTTTTGTAACTTGTTTACATTAGAGGTTTTAGTATATATAATGAAACTTATAGCCGTTGTATTCATTTAAATTTATAGCCGTTTATAGCCATTGTATTCATTTGAATTTATAGCCGTTTATAGATGTTGTACTCCATCATTACTAATTTGAATATTTTTCACTCCATCATTACTAATTTGAATATCTTCCACTTGAACCTTTTGGCCTGCTGCTGTGCTGGGCTGTTTGAACCTCTGTTTTGGGCCATTTGAACCTCTGGTTTGGGCATTATTTTAGGGTTGAAATGAACTCCTCATCTAAGCAAATATTAAATACATTCAAACAATATTTAGGATAAAAGTTTAGGTGAGAAATAATGAGACAAAATAAATTTTGATTCTATTTTTCTCTTTCAAACATAATTAAATAAATCATCAAAATAAATTTTGAATTCTATTTAAAACATAATTAAATAAATTATCAAAATAGATTTTGGATTTCATTTTTCTTTTTCAAATAAAATATCAAAATAAATTTTGATTCTATTTTTCTCTTCCAAATAAATTAAAAATCATAATTAAATAAATCATCAAAATAAATAAGTCTAACAACATGTTTTTTAAGAAAATAAAAATAAAAAAATCAATTTTTAATTCTCAAAATGTATTTATGTATGTCGTATGTTAACAATTATTATATTTTTATAGTATTATGTATATCCTAGGTCAAATCATATAGTAAAATTAAATGGTAATAATTAACTGATCATTGTAAAATTAATAATAACAATGACCGTGTTTGGTAAGTTGAGTTTGGAAGATTCTCTTAATTAAAATCACAAAAAAAAAAAAAAGAGAGTTAAAATAATTAATAAGATAAAATGTCTTATTAAATTCATAATTATTTAATTTTTTCTTTTACAAATATTACATCAAACTATAAAAAATATAACTGAGCTCGTTTGGGAAGTGAGTTGGCTTTTTGACTTTTTAATTTTTTTGACTATTTTAGCCTGGGGCTTAAAAGCCTGGGTTGGGAAGAACTTTTGATTTTTTTGATTTTTCTTGTGAGAGAAAGAATGTAATGATTATGGATTAGATGTGATGTTTTGTCTTATTGGGCTAAAAATACTATTTTGTTTTTTGTGGCTATTTTAGCCTAAAAAACCTCAAAACCAACTTCCCAAACGGAGGCTATTCTAAACACAAAAAATTTATCATATTAAAATAGTAAAAAGCTAAAATAATTTATTAAAATAACCTAACTTCTAAAACTAGGTGAATATTTTTAAAGAGCAATGTTACGAGCTCGAAGTCATTTGATCGGTCATTCGGTAAAAAGGCTGACAGTTGCGGTTGATAATGTGAGAATCGTGGTAGACAAGTGCTTCATCCAGTCATTTAGATGGTCATCCAGCCGGTCAACCGGTGAACACAAATTCAACCTATTCGAGACAGCTCAATTCAAGGCGCCAAGGATTCCCTATTTTAAATTACAGCAGCGATTTAGACCCCCTCAAACTTCAACCCCCCCACACACGTGGCAGGTGGTGATTGGAGGAGAAGAAAAAAAAGAAAAAAAAAAAAAGAAAAAGTGACCAATCAAAAAAGAAAGAGGGTCAAAGGGGGTGGAGGGAAAGGGGGTCCAATCTTTATTCTTTAAATTAGGCCAATGTTAACCATGTTAGCAAGACCCTTTCAATTAACCATATGTCCAACCTTCAATGTGTGTATATATGCTTGCAAAAGATAAAATATGACCTTTATGGCCTGATACTGAGACAAATAAATGTTATTCAAAAATGTTAAAAATTTTATTAAATATCTTACATGGATGTGAGATTCACAGAATTTTTTGGCCTGGACAAATAAATGTTATTCAAAAATGCTAGAGATTTTAATAATTTTACCAAATGTCTTACATGAATGCGGGATCCACATTGTGTGGGTCCCACATTCATGTAAGACATTTGATAGAAATTTTAGTAGAATTTTTAGGATTTCTAGCAGTACTCAATGTTATTTTTAAATAAATACCACAGGAAACACTATGGTGGATACATTTTTCAAAATATGTGCATTATATATATCTTATAATTAAAAAAAATAATTTTAATTTTTTGAGTTATAACTAAAAAAAATAAAAATATCATAACTAAACATAACATGAAATATAACTAAAAAATTCATGAGTTATAATTAAAATAATATTATAATTAAAAAAAATAACACAATTAAAAATACATATAATACGCCTTTTTTAAAGAGGCGTGTATTAGAATTCCCCTAATACCACGTATTACAGGTTTCCCATCTTGACATATGGCTAGCATCTCAAGGTCCATACATATTTCATTATTTCTCAGATTTTCTAAATTAGAAAAACCTAAAAATACAAAATTGTAATAAATATTTTTTTTGCTAAAAAAATATGAGTATTTTAACACTTGCCAACCATAATAAATATTATTTTTCAATTATTACCCAAATAAATCGAAATCAAATAGTTAAAAGAACTTGAACAACTAAAAGATATTATTCCTAATTGAAATCAAACATTATGACCACATATCTTTAATTAAAAAATTTAAAAAGTCATTATAAATTCAATTATTTTTTTGCATGTACTTTTATAAAAAGTTAAAAAATTCAACTCAAATAACTTATTTTCAAAACAATCCATATTCCTAATATATAATGGAAGCTCGATTTAAAATCTCAAACTCATCCAAATTCAACTTGGCTCAATCACGTCCATCAGAATCATAAAAATATAAAAAGTATCACGTAATCATTCAGACATCTAATAATATCTTTAAAATAGTATATTTACAATGTTATCATATAACTACTTCTAAATTGAATGTAAATGTAAAATTATCGAAAGACAGATAACTATTTAAAAATTTACACACATCTAATAATATCTCTAAAATAGTATATTTGCAATGTTGTCATATAACTACTTGCTTCTTAACTGAACATACCGCCAATGTAAAATTATCGACAGATAGATAATTACTTGGAAACTTACAAAACTACCCTTAATATATGCCCAAAAAGGGTAAACAATTTAACACACTTTGCTACTTAAGCAACTTGTATTAGTTTGCTCCAATACATACATACATATATGATATATTCCCGCCCAATTTAGCCCTAGCCAGCTATCAAATCACCAAAATAGCAATGGCGGAATCAAAATCCTAGTGAATAACAATGAAGACGAAGAAGAAGAAGAAGAAGAGAAAGCTTCTCAATTTTCGATTTGGAGTTGTCAATCGTTCGAATTTTCGAGTTTTCAAGTTCTCAATTTTGGGGGTTTTATGTTGTTGGGAGGGTCTGGTACTCTCTAGTTGTGTACATTGCCTGTGGATCAGGCAGAAAATCTCAGTGCAGTCTTTGGCGGTGGAGTGTCTGTGGAGCGAAGCGTTTGACAATGTCTCAATCGCCATTGACGTGGTCACGGAGTTCTGAGGAAGGTATTGCTACTACAACCGCCATTGCAATTGGTACAGACAAGAACAGCCAATTTGCTGTCAAATGGGCCGTGGATAATCTATTGAAGAAGAACTCTATTGTCATTCTTGTCCATGTCAAGACCCAATCATTGCAATACAGTAGGTACCTTGCTCTTTCATCATCACATTGAATCGAATCTATACAAAAAGAAAGAAAAAAAAAATTAAATCACAGTAATTGATGTGTTTCCCATGAAATCAAGGTGGGTTTTGTGTTTCAATTGGTATAAAAATTGTTTCATACTAAGAATATGCAAAACCCAAATTATGTTCTTATCAGTTGGTACATAATACATAAGGGAAAAGTCGTTTAGATAATCTGATATTTTATATTTGATATTGAATCTATAAATTTTGAAAAAAGAATTCCTTTTTTGAAGAAATTAGAGAGTTGATCAAAAAAATCAAGTCGCCTGTCATCACAATCAGTGTAAATATATTCGGTATAAGAATAGTTTCATACTTTTGAGAATATGCAAAACTCAAATTATGTTGTCATCAGTTGGTACATAAAAAGGCCTTAGCATGGAATGCCCAAAAATGATTCACAGAAGGAAAAATTCATTTAGAATAATGTGAAAATATCGAATAAATTTGCAATACAGGTTAGGGATATTTGCTTGTGCCCTTCTTGTGCAATTGGGTATGAATGAATCTTCATTGGTGATTGTATTCCAATTGTGATTATCTGTTGTAGTTATTGGTACTGTTGTCAAATTTTTCATTGTCTTGGGTTAAAACTTGGTGTATTAATGTTGAAGGAGCTCATGGGTTTGAACCTGAGGGCAATGACTTTGTGCATATCTCAATTTGTGGATTAAAACTCAGCGTATTAACCATGAGGAGGGAGGTTATGGATAACCTGAGGACAATCATTTTGTGCATATTTATGTCAAAGGTTATGTCTGCACCCGATCTACTTCTCCTAGACCCTCGTCAAATGGAGATTAAACCGGACATACTTTCTTTTTACTTCCTTTCTTCTCAAATTGTTTTATTTGGTTTTGCAGAGGATGATGCCCCTAGAGGAGGCAATGCACCAACTGGAAATGAAATGCAACAGTTGTTCCTTCCTTATCGTGGATTCTGTGCTCGCAAAGGGGTAATTCTACGAACCTAACTCCCTAATACATCTATTAAATAGGCAACAAACTGCTACCTTTTTTCTCTTTTGAAATTCTTGAAGAGTTGCCAATCAAATTCATTTGGAGCAGGACTACACTATGTATGGCCTCTTAGAAATTAGTTTGATTGCATGTTAAATAGCAGGCTGAAGGTTTGAAAAAAATAAACAAAAGCTTTTAGTATCCTATAGAACAATAGAGGTGGCCAAATTTTCCACTAAAGCCTGTAAATTTTAGCATTAATGTCAAACATATCCGCAAGGTCTGATTTCAAACCCATGATAATTTCAGGTTCTAGCAAAGGAGATGGTCCTCCACGATATTGACATTTCAAATGCGCTAGTTGATTTTATCCAGAACAACTCCATCAGCACTATGATCCTTGGTGGTTCCAGCCGCAGTTCTCTAACAAGGTCACTGTCTGTCTGTCTGTCTGTCTGTCTGTCTCTCTCTCTCTCTCTCTCTCTCACACACACACACACACACACACACACACACACACACACACCATTTATGGGTACATGTCAATTCGTTTTCACATGATTTTAGTAAACTAATGTCAGAACCTGTTGGTCAAATATTGCTGTGGTTAGTTATCATCCCTAAACTTTTTGGGAGCAAATAATTCATGATCATCTTTTTGCATGTATAAATTTTGGATTGCATCAGCATCAACTGCATTTCTTTATTAAGAGGTATAATAAGCTAACATATATCAAGCAACCTTTCTGTCTACAACATTTGTTTTGTTACTTGGAGAAAACACTATGAATCCTAATGTGCAGTGTGTTGGTTCCTAGGTTGCTAGGTCTATAAACTGCCTGTAGGATACTGGTACTCTTTAGGACTCATTAAGGAGGTTTGAGTTTTCAAAACTTCCCTTTCCTTTTCCCCTCTTGCAATACTATTTTTGTTGTTGCTATGCAGGGCATTTAGAAATGTAGACGTGCCAACTAGTTTGTGCAAAATTGCACCAAACTTTTGTTCGGTGTACGTTATATCGAAAGGGAAAGTTCAGAGCATCAGGTCAGCCAGCCAACCTTCTATACCTGGTGGTGCAGTTAGTTCCAAGCGACCATCTCAAACACCATTTTCAGCAGATACCCCAGTGTCTGAAGATTTATGTCAGTAAGTCATAAAATTACATGTTTACTCTTTTGAAGTGTATAATAGTAACTAGAGAATGACACCAATACTGGCTACTCCGACTGTCCATGCTAATTCATGCGGCAAGGGAACTTTTGAAACAAATAATAAATGATGGCCTTTTGACACAAAATGAGAGTGAGGGGACTGACTTTTATAGCATTGGTTAAATAGCTATAACCGTCAAATGCTCCAATTCTTTTATATGTATCCAACTACTTCAATGATTTGAATCAGCAATAGAGCATAATGAAATTCTCGCTCCCTTTGATTGTCAATTGTCATATTTGGTTTGAGACTTTTAAACCCTTTGCTTTCTCAGCCTCGAGACAAAGAAGTATGCCATTCAGACTCTAATGTTATGCCTTTTTAGTTTTCTCGTTTCATTTAGAGTAGGAATTTGAAGAAAAAAAAATAAAAATAAAATCAAGATTATGGTTTGTAGTACTGAAACAAAAAGTCCACCGGCCAAATTTTAAACCAAAGTTCTTAAGTAATCCTTCCAGATTAGAACACTTAGGTTTCTCATTTTTCGATATTTACCTACTATTACAGAAGTAATAGCTACAGGAGTTGGCAAAGTGGAGGCTCCAGCACAATGTCATTTGACAAGAACAATGATTTGATGCAGTTAACCTCATGTGACAAGCTCTCGACCTCGAACAGCAGAATGATTTCTTCACCGCAACATCCAATGTGCAATCTTGATCTTTGGTTTCGCTCCAAAGGGAGTTCATCCAATCAAGATTCTGCTATAGACGTCAGTGATTTTTCAGGACCGCCCAGTTTTCAATCAACTGAAATGTCTTGTGAAAATTTGGACTATTCCCTCGCATCAGATGTTTCCAGGACCTCTGGCTCTTCCCAAACTTCGGTAAGTTCAATACAACAGAAATTCTGGGTACAAGATATAATTATTAATCAATGGGATCATAATTATGGATCATCTATCATGATTATCTGATTATAGCTTAATCAACAAATGGAGCACCCTAATTGAATGATCGTGATAAGTAGCCTCATATTATATGGGTGTTTGGGAAGTTGCTATTTTAGTAGGTTATTTTAATTTTTGGCTATTTTAGTAGGTTAAGATTTTTATGTTTGGGAAGATAGTTGGATTTTTTTGTAGTTGGATGTGATGTTTGTGAGAGAAAAAGTGAAATGATTATGAGTTTGATGTAACATTTTGTCTTATTGGTTATTTTAACCTACTTTGTCTTTTTGTAGATTTTAGCTCAAAAAGCTAAAAAAAAGCTTTTGCCAAACACCCCCTATATTTAATTTATTATGGGTGTGACTTAAATTTGACCCAAGGATGTCTTGTAGTTGGTACTCACATTCAAATGCTACTCCTGCCATAGTTTCCAAAACCAAATATAAGACATTTTTCATAATTCTAATGTGTATTTCTTTAAATTAGTTTCAAGGAAAGAAAAATAGGTAGCACAATGGACTGATAAACTCATTGCATATGTATTTAAAACAAAACAGACTGAGGTATGTCCAAGCATACAACAGTTCTGCAGTATTTTCTAGCTTTTAGTGCCTATAAAAGAACTTTGCTGTTACAGGGTGTCATTTCAGTGGCACCGAGCAAGCATCCATCCAATTCATGAGGAAGAAACATTAACTTAAAGCACCGAGGAAGGTACTTTGTTCTCTTCATTTGATTGAAGGGCTAAAACCCACAATTTTTCGACCCCAGTGGTCAATATGTTTCAAAGTTTGTAAAATACTAACACATATGTTAATTATGAAATTGCCTATGCTCTATGCTTTATTAGCTTTGTTTTCTTTTGCTGGTTGTCAATGAGAAGGCTGAAATTAAACACATTGTTGTGCACAAAAAAGATAAGGTCATGACCTGTAGTCTTGCAAAGTTTTGTTATAGCAGATTGACTTGCATGCCTTCATTTGAATGACTATATTACAGAATGAACTAGAGGCTGAAATGAGGAGATTAAGAGATCAATTGAAGCAAATGATGGAGATGTACAATTCAGTTTGCAAAGAAGCAATCTCTTCCAAAGAGAAGGTAAAAATCTTGACTTGAACTAGATTGATGTTTCCTATCTTCTACATGGAAGCTATCTCACAATAAGTCTTTCCAAATGTGACTACAAATCACTTGTGTTTCCCAGGCAAAGGAGATTGATGAATGGAAGCCAGAGGAGGAACGCAAGGTTCTGGAAGCAAAGCAAGCCCAAGAGGCTGCGATGGCTTTGGCCGAGATGGAAAAGCAAAAAACCAAGGTTGCGATTGAAGCAGCACTGATGGCACAACAACTCGCAAAATATGAGATCCAGATGCGAAAGAATGCAGAGATGAAGGCCATACATGAGGTAGGAGAGAGGAAGAAGGCTATGGACGCGTTGACTTGCTCTGAAATTCGGTATAGAAAGTACCCCATTAAAGAGATTGAAGCTGCAACAGACTACTTCTCCAATTCATTGAAGATTGGTGAAGGAGGATATGGACCTGTTTATAAAGCCTTTCTTGACCACACACCTGTTGCCATTAAGGTTCTAAGGCCGGAAATGTCACAAGGGAAAAAACAATTTCAACGAGAGGTATTATGTATTCCTTGTTTCTGTTGCCAATTTGTAGATGTATACTCGGATCATGTAGAAAACTATCCTGAACAAACACCATATATGAAGGTTGCAGCTTTAAATAAGCTAATTATGTCTGTCTGTGTCCAAACACCAACTTAAGCATCTAACTTTCTATTATTGTTCTCACCATGCAGGTTGAGGTACTAAGCTACATAAGACATCCAAACATGGTTCTTCTTCTGGGTGCCTGCCCGGAGTATGGATGCCTTGTTTATGAACACATGGAAAATGGCAGCTTAGAAGACAGGCTCTTCCGGAAAAACAACTCTCCTCCATTGCCATGGAAAACACGTTTCAGAATATCTGCTGAGATCGCCACTGCTCTTCTTTTTCTTCACCGAACAAAGCCAGAGCCTCTAGTGCATCGAGACCTCAAACCCGCAAACATTCTTTTAAACCGAAACTATGTGAGCAAGATCAGCGATGTTGGTTTAGCCAGGTTGGTCCCGCCATCTGTCGCTAATGGTGTCACTCAATATCAAATGACCGCTGCGGCTGGGACATTTTGTTACATCGATCCCGAGTACCAACAAACGGGGTTATTGGGTGTGAAATCTGATGTATATTCATTGGGTGTTATGTTGTTACAAATTATTACAGCAAGGCCTCCGATTGGTCTGTCCTACCATGTTGGCAAGGCAATTGAGAGAGGAACATTTTCGGAGATCCTTGATCCGATGGTGCCAGATTGGCCTTTTGAAGAGGCGTTGTCATTTGCTAAATTGGCTTTACAATGTTGTGAGCTGAGGAGGAGAGACAGACCAGACCTTGGTTCGATCATATTACCTGAACTTCAGCGACTTAGCAATCTTGGTTCTGATAATGGAGCTGGTAACATAGGCGGGATCACATATGGAGCAACTTTCAATGATCCGTGTTTTCAAGTGAGATCACCATTTAGTGAGGTCAGTTACCATTCTGAAACTTCTATCTCTCAGTTTCTTATGTCTAAGCCTTGTCATTAATTCTATCTATTTGTTAACTGAGAAGTGAAGAAAAGCAGAAATTTATGGCAGTGAGAATAGGATTCTACATTATCTTCCCTTCTCTTGCATCTTCTTGGCAACCAAACGGATATAAGAATCCTATACAAGAAAGCAACCCTGATACCATTTTTCAAATTTATTATTGTTAAAATTTGTGTTAAATATTAGTAGTACTAGTACTGATAGATGGTTACTTTACCATCTTTCATCTTCAAGTGGTAAACTCTTTGTAATATTCATTTAAACCTAAAATCCTTTATTTTCGCCTGAGTTCGGCGGGATGAAAATGGTGGAAAGTGAAGGAAGGGCAAAAAAATATATATTCCGAGTTTGTTTAAAATTTGTTCATAAAATGGTTACTTATGATTAGAATTCTAAAATTTTATCTTTCCATGCAAACTTTTCATCCTAATCAAATGCATATGAGAAAATATATTTTCTTTTCCATTTCTTTTCTTTCACTTTCCTTTCTGCCTGTTTCACTTTCCACCATTTATTTCACTTTTCTAGGGCAGATAAGATATGAATAACCAACCCAGAACAGAAATATAACAATGCCTCTGCAATCACAATCAGTTATTCTACCTAGATTAGCGAGAGAGCTATTTGTCAGGCACAGACATTCAATTCTATGTTTTGATATGCTTAACCAGGAAGTAAGGAGAAGAAATTGTATTCAGCAGATTGAAATTCAGGAAAGATCAGTGTTGAAAGAAGATGATTGCAGATCGAGTCCCAAACCAGATAGTGAAGTTTGAAACTAGTTGTGGAAAGGATCAAGACAGGTTTGGGAGGCACTTTGTCTAGTGAAATTGAACACTTCTTCCATCTTCATCTAATTGTCAGTTGAAGAAATTGAGGTTGTATTTGTATTTATGGATTTGCTATCACTCATTCAAGGAAAAAATTATTAGGTGGTTTCGGGGGCACCACGTGACAATGCTCTCACCAAATGCCATGCCCCTGTTCTCCCAACACCCAAAGCCAAATCGTGAGTCTTACTTCCTCTACCAATTGCAATGCTTTTGAGGCACTATCTGACCATGCTCCAAAACCACCAAATAACTTCTCCATTCAAGGTGTAGAATTTTAGAGCTAGATTTCAAGAATGGATGGTGAAGATTGTTATTTGAAATCTTCTCATGAATGATTTCACTTGTATGCAAATATTTAATCAAATTTGTCTCCTCTGTCTTTACATCATCTATTGCTTTTAGAATTACCAATTTACATTAAAAAATTCCAAAAACCCTAGAAGAATAAAAGAAGAAATAAATGGATGAAAAGAATCTTGTAATTTATTCGGATAGTTTTATATATTAATTTTATTGACATAAACTAGTGGTTCGAAGATGAAGTTTTTTCATCAATTTTCATAACAACATTGAAACACCGAGTTTATATGGATAAAGAGGAGAGAAATTGTGAAATGGTTACAAATATAGAGAATAAATAAATTCTTAAAACTCGTATTTTGTTTTTTTATTAAAATTGATAAGATTTGATGAGAAATAAAAGGGCATGAATACAAACTTGAAAAAAATTAGTAATGTCTCTCCCATAAAAGTCCATTAGATCTGATCCTTCTAAAAATATCTCCAAGGGTGAGTTACTCTAGTTAAAAGTCAAATCCAGGCGGGTGTGGCAATTTGGTTGTGATTTGGCAATAGGTTTTTTAGTTGATTTTTTGATTTTTTTTTTTGATTATTTTAGTTTGGTAAAACTTGAGATATAAACGTTGAAGTGTCAAGTGGGATGCGACTCTCTCTAGGGAAACCTTCTAGGCTTGGGCATCGTATTTAGTATTAGGAGTGTAGATTCAAATTTCTATCTGTGTGCAAGTTCGCGACTTATCACTACATGATTAAGTGGTTTTGCTGTGTGGTATTATTTAATGGTAACCTCTAAGATCTCTGATCCTTAAAGTCTAACCTCAGAGGTCACCTCTATGTGATTAAGTGTTTTTTTTTTTTTGTATGTAATTGGAAGAGGAGGTTCATATTTTGGGGCAAATGTACACTTATTTGCATTAAAAATAAATAAATAAATAAATTTTTTTGTTAGGCATCATAGTCTAAAACGATCTAAAATGTTTTTAAAAAATCCAAAATCCAACAAAAGCTCATTAAAGATTTTTTTTTTTTTTTAAATTAATAATTTTTTGTTTTGCTTTCATTGTACTTTTCAATTTTTCTTAATAAACTTTTCAGTTCCATTTTGTAGCTCGAATTTTGTTTGGCCTGAGTGGCTCGACTGCCCAAAACGACGTCGTTTTGGATAGTGTGTGTTTTTGTGGTCCTTTTCTTTCTGCAGATGAAGAAGAAGAAGGAGGAGGAGGAGGAGGAAGAGGAGGAGAGAAGAGGAAGTTGTGTGAGAGATTCATCATGATTAAAAAAAAACAACACCAAATCATCAACACCAACAACAAACAACACCAAGCTGATAAAAAAAAACAACAAACAACACTAAATCAAAGAGATTCATCTTTTGTTTTTTTGAAGATCAAAAATCAAATCAAAAAATTAAACCCCAAAATCAAAGAGATTCAACCAAAAAATCAAAAATCAAAATCAACACATCATCATCATCATCATTATCATTATATGTAGATCTGTACCCAAGCGACGCCTGTGGTGCTCCTTTCTCTCTCTCTTCTTCTTCTCTCTCCTCTCTTCTCTTTCTTTCTTCTCTATTTCAATGACATAAGAGGGGGAAAAAAAAAATTCAAAACGATATCGTTTTAAATATTCGAGCTATTCGGACCATCTTTTTCCCAAATTAGGAAGGATTATTGTAAACTTTTTAAGTTTACCTAATAATAATAAAAAAAAAACAATTATCAAACTGCTCTAGGTAGGTCATTAAAGTTTGTCACGTGTTACCTTGGTTCATTAATGGTGGCCTCTGTGACTTATAGAAGTGTGTGAAAAAAAAAAAATACATTTTACTTTTGACATTTATTAATTTCGAGTCGATTTACTTTTATCTTTCACATATTTTGACACATTTTTAATATTTTAATTAGAATATATATTTATTTACTAAATTAATAAATATTAACACATAAAATTAAAAACTTACATTTAATTTTTTTATTAAAAAATTACTTTTAATTTATTAGATTAGAAAAAATTGAAAAAAAATTAATATTTAGATCTTTTTAAATTAAACCGGTAAAACAATTTGGCAAAACACCCTTTAAATATTTTTGAGTAAATTATAAATATATTTCTTAAACTTTATTTAATGGGGCATTTATACACGAATCTTAATTTATAAACTTATATTCCATTAAGTTTTAATTAAGATTTTTTAGAATTTCAAGTTCTATTAAATTTTTAATAGTCGGAATTACCCTTCAAATAATGATTGTTTATTATTTATAATTATCTATAAAATAAATAATGATTTGATATTTATTTTAATTTTCAAAACTTTAAAATATTAACTTTCAAGTTGAAAGAACTAAAAAAAAAATTATGTGCAAAAACAAATATGTTTTTTGAAAAAATTGAAAAAATGACTTTCTTTTTTTTGTGTGCAAACTGAAAATTTTGTATCTATAAATGAGCATGATATTGGAACATTAATGTGAAAAATTGGGAAAAAAAACTTTAAAAATGAAAAATGTTCTCAGTTTTAAAAAGGAAAAAACTGATAATATTCTCTATTTTATAAGATAGTTGAATCAAATCAATAAATAAAAAGGTAAAAATATTTAATCTCATGCTCTATTTTTTCATCAGTTAGTGAAACAATTATATGAAACATTACTATGCAAAATTGATAATGTTATTAATTTTAAAAATTGAAAAATAATAATATTATCAGTTTTACTAAATAAGATTGATTTAAAAACTTTTAAATAAGACCTGAGCTACATAACATTCCTAAATAGGACTTTTAAGTAACTAACTTTTATTTATAAAATATAAATTTCCCTCATGTGATTCTAGAAAACACTTCAAATTTCATAACAATTAACTCATTTTATGCATAAATAATTAAGTCAATTAATAATTTTTAATAATATCAAAAATTTATTTTAATTAATAATTTAAATAATTTTATTACCGTGTAAAAAAACAGCTAAAAATTTTATTTTATTTTTATTTATAATTTTTTAAACCAGACAATTTGTACTTTAAAAAAACTTATATTTATATTTTACCCAACATTTTTGGAGATGCTTTTACTTTCGACACGACGTCGCATTCATTGCAAATATCAAACCGGTCCAGGCAATTAATATCACCGACCCACCACCTAACCTAACCCTAAACCCGGTCCGATTTTTCTGCGAATCGCAAACTCGGCGTCCACTTTACTCTCTCTCCCCCTCTCTTCATTCGAGACCGAGACCAAAAGCTCAAAACCCCAAAACCCTAACCCTAACCCTAACCTAAACCATGGCGTACAATCCAAACCCTTCGAATCCCAACGAAGACCACAATCGTCGACTCTACAACCCTTACCAAGACCTCCAACTCCCAATCCAAACCCTGTACAAGCTCCCAACCTCGCCGGAGTTTCTCTTCTCCGAAGAATCCCTCGCTCAACGCCGCTCTTGGGGCGAAAACCTAACCTACTACACCGGAATCGGATACCTATCGGGATCTATCGCCGGCGCCGGGAAAGGATTCGTAGAGGGAATCAAGGCGTCGGAGAATGGTGATTCGGTGAAGCTGAGGGTGAATCGGATGTTGAATGGGTCGGGTCATGCGGGTCGGAGGTTGGGGAATCGGGCGGGGGTGATGGGGTTGTTGTATGCGGGGATGGAGAGTGGGATGGTGGCGATTAGGGATAGGGATGATGGGGTGAATTGTGTGGTGGCGGGGTTGGGGACAGGGGCGGTTTATAGGGCGGCGGCGGGTGTGAGGTCGGCGGCGGTGGCGGCGGCGATTGGTGGTGTGGTGGTGGGGATGGCGGTGGCGGGGAAGCAGCTTGTGAAGAGATATGTTCCGATTTGAAAGGGCTTGTTTGGTTTGTTAGCTTTAAACTTATTGAATTTTATGCTTTCTAATAGATCTATTTTTCTTTAGTTTGTTTGGGATGAATAATTTTTAATTTTATATATCAGTAGAAAAGTTTATACTTTCCTTGGAAAATTTTACAATCTCTTGTCAAAGAAATATATATTTTTTAGTAATTAATTATTGTCTCGTTTATTTCTGATGATGAGTAAAAACTGTCTTTTTTGGGGTGTAGTGAATTCTGTAAATTGTTCTTGAGGTTAATTTTGCTGGTATTAGTGAGTTATGAGTTACTTTTTTAATTTTATTTTTAATACCTCTCTTATGTTATTTAATATTTATTGGGGTGAAAAAATAATGTAATGAACTGCTAGCTAGGAGCGTAAAAATGGCTTGTGGCCGTGGGTGGCTTGAAGCTTGCCAGCAGCCTGGGTTGGGCTCGCTCTGTTTAGGCCCGTTTGGATTCGGGTCCGAGATTCAGGCCAGAGTCATCATTTTGAAGCCTGGCCAGCTTGCCCAAAGCCCGAAAATCCCTGGGCCTAGGGCTGGGTTTGGGCCTAATTTTTTGGTCGGTGGCCCGACCCAACCCAAATTTTGGCGGGAGTCCGCGAGGCCCGACATGGGCCGCGGGCCGGACTAGATTTACACCCTATTGCTAGCCTATATTCTTTGGTTGAAAATTATGTGGATTTGACTATTTAGGCATTGTTTGGAAACATGTTATTTTGTAATTTTTTGACTTTTTTTATTAAAATATGAGGTAAAAAAAAATTAGTATTTTTGGAATGATTTTTATTTTTATGTTTTATGAAAAGATGTGCAAAAAGTAGTGAGAAATTTTTTTTTTTTGACTTTTTAATATAGGATATAAACTTTTTGATTTTTTAAGTAATTTTTGACTTTTAGACTAAAACAGGCAATTCCAAACGAGGCCTTAGTTTGATCTTTATTTTTCCAAGTAAATAATGGATTAGTAAATCTACTGAAGATGAAATGCAATTTCATGCCTCAATCCCGTGTAACAAAAGCACCCATTGTGTTATTGATTGTCAAATGAATTCTTGGAGTAAATCTTGTCCACCACTCCACCTACGGCAGCTGCTCTCCCACCTCCCTGCCCCCCTTCCACACCCTCTTCCACCAGCCACTCCTCTCTGATCCCCGATACCCCGTCTCCTTCCCCTCCAGCAAACTCTCACTTGGGGATGGGCCAGGAAGGTGGCCAGAGTTGTAGTGGTAGGTGACGGTTGAATTAGGATTTGAGAAATTAGAGATGAGAATAAAATGGAAATTTATGATAGGATGAAATTGATAGTGAGTCATTTCAATAAGCTCCTCACCTCTGTTTGATTGTTTTCTATCAAAGAAAGTTTTTTTTCCCCTCAATTTCTTTTTTTACTTGTTTTACTTTTGCAGGGGAAGAGGAAGATGGGTTACATAGAGAGGTTGGGAGGTTGTTCTTGTACACCCTCAACTGTTCAATACATTATTTTTGCAGGAGCAAATTCTTACTTTTATTAGGATTCTATGTGCCGAGTGAGTGTGTCGGACAGGAAATAATGTGTTAGAATATTGTTTTGATCCTTTTCACAATGGTTGGTTGCTTTGTATTATTTACGTAGTTTCGTAAATTTTATTGCTCATTAAGTACAGTAAGTTTTGTTTCTGAATGGGGTTTGGCCAGTAAAATTTTCTTCTTTTTTGTTTTGTTTTGTTTTGCATTTTTTTTAATCAAACCCAAATATATATATATATATATATATAAATTTTCTTGTTGATAAATATACTCTATAAAAAGCACTTGTAAGCAAGACTCCCTTTTTCAAGCCCCAATATCACCCTCCAAGCTCAATATTAGTCTTGACAAAGGTTTAACCAAAGAGATGTTCAACCATTTGTGACTTCAAAACTCAGGGTTAAGAGCGAGTTTCCAAAACCCATATTAAGTTAATTCTGAGGCACACTACAGACTAAATTGGACGTCTCTCAGGCATTTGGCCAATCCCACATCTCAAACTACCCAAGATCAGATATTTGATCTAACAGTTGAATCAATGACCCTTTAACTAAATTTATGGCTAATCAGTTATAAGGTCCAATGCATCAACCAATTGAAGTTACATTTGATAAAAATAGCTGTGAAATTAAAAAATTGAAATTTTGTCACCCACTAGTATGCGAATTTGGTCCATATCATGGCATCTACAAACACAGCACACTGAAATTGGCTGGCTCCTTGAGAGAAATTAGAGCGCCTTTCTTTCATAGGCCATTTTCACAAACTACCACTAGAAGACGACACATTTTTTTTACCAGCAATCCGGAGGAATGTTGAACCAGATCCTCCGCTTATCCAAATTATATCCAAAACGATGAAGGGGTTTTACACTCTACATGAGCAAAAATCAGTGCATGGTTACATCGCTGCCCCCTTTATTCCATAAAAAACTCTCTTACCCTCTTGATCCTACAAGGAACACTAATATATGAATGTCAATCAATCCAATACGAAATCAAACCGAAGAAGTCCCTCATCCGGATTGATCATGGGGAAATTTGAATGGACCCAAAAAAAAAAAGTTGATCAACTTAGAGCAACATTGATTCCGGATTCTCAATGTAACCTTTAAATGCTTTCAGCCATTCTGCACCGATTGCACCTAAACAAACAGAAGCAAAAAAAGAAGGGATTAGGGTTTTTCTCTATGCAAATGAATAAGTGTTTGATAGATGTAAATTTTATATTTTGGATGTTTGTTCAGAGCAACCTTACCATCAATAACACGATGATCACAGCTCAATGTTACGGACATGAAGGTTGCAAAATCATATTGCTCTGAGCCCAAACCAGGTACGACCCTCTTCTCAGCTGCTCAAGAATTTTTAGAGATGAAAAATGGTTAAAAGGGAACAAAATAACAAGAAAAAGGGGTGAATAAATGAATGCACCAAATGCATGCATTAGGTGCCCATCTTACCGGAACCAACTGCTAGAATGCCTGCCTGGGGGGGATTAATGATGGCACAAAATTGTTTGATCCCAAAGGGCCCTCCCAAGTTCGACACGGTGAATGTACCTCCCTGCAAATAGAATACCATAAAATAAGAATTGAGAATAGCCCAAGGCATATGTCTAATAACAAAAAGCATAGTTGTTAAAATCTTGCGATTCACGATTTGATTCACACAATTTGATGAGTTTCAACCAAAACGATTTAATTTGTCATTGAATCTTAAATCGAGAAAATCTTATGATTTAATTGAGATTCACTGGGACTCAATTCTATTTGCATAATGCCTGAAACAACACCGTTTTTGCAAAATTTAAAAAGAAAATAGAAAAAGAATCAATTAATTAATTTTTCATATTGATATACATGAATTTATACATATATACATATATAATTTAGTTATATTGATATATATTTCATTTTAAACACTGTATTTTCAAATATATATAATACATATATAAAATTATATATTATGCAAAGTAAAGTGAATTGATTCGATACAACCCACGATTTTAACAAAATTATTAATGAATCAATTCGCAATTTGACAACAATCAAAAAGCATTTTCTAACCTCATAGTCTTCTGGCTTTAAGCTGTTCTCCTTGGCTTTTTGGGCCAAAAGTTTGACATCATCAGAAATTTTGGATAAACCTTTCTTGTCAGCGTCCTGCAATTCCAGAGTAGGGTTGTAACACATGCTATATCTGAACTAGTAAGTCTGAGATCATGGAAATCATTCAATAACATCAAACTGTAATGACTCACCTTGATGACGGGGACAAACAATCCATTGTCTGTTTGCACAGCAACATTGATATTCACATTGTTATATCTGGATTATTTGCCAAAAAAATATCAGAATGAATTTCACAAGGCGACGCGATAATAATGTTTACCACATAAATACTTACTGTCGGATATAGTCATTTGTCCATGAACTATTGCACTGAGGAACTTTTCGAAGAGCCAAAGCAGCAGCCTGCAGTCAGTTTTCACTTCTAAGATCACCACAAATATATGGCCAAAGAATTGGAAAAAAAGAAAAGAACATTTAAAAATCCCATGTTCATAATTGTCACTTCTTCTTTGAAAACATAACCAATCATTATACTATCACTTCTGGTGGCAATAAAGCCCACTCTCCCAGTGAATTTTCTTTTACACATTTCACAATTCTGTTAGGGTTTCGACATGAAAATGATTGCTGATAGAAGAACTCAGATATCCACAAAGTTTACTGTGCCAAGAGAATTAGATACCTTAATTACAAGATCATTAACAGAGATTCTCTTTCCACCTGAAGCTTCTTGTAATGAATTAAGTTGGCTCCGCAATCTACAGAGGAAGTAGTTATTCAGTGCTCATAAAATCTTTTGATAGGTTTTATCTTTCAAATGAAAATCAACAAATACTCACTCCATCAGTTTGTCAACACATGTATCGACAGTTAAATAGTAATGGGGAATAGTTTGCTTCGACAATAACAACCTTGAAGCTGTGATCTGTAAACATTGCACCAGGGATTAGATTTGGGAATAAAGCTTAAATTAAGCTTAAAAGATTGATCAATTAAGAATTGCAAACATGGATCTGAAATCTCAGAAACTAAGGTATGATGGTCCACATGGCAACAGGAAAGGATCAGCACATCAAAATTGTTAAAAGAACACTAGGATATGATGCTGACAATTTAATTGACTATATATATTACCTTTCTTATCTGAGAATGAGGGATGTCTGTGTAATCTAAAGATACTGTGTCACCTTTGGGGGCTGCTCTTGAAACTTCCTTCCTTCCAGAAGCTACACCACGGAGAAAAAAACAAAAGTAATTCAATATTCAGCTGAATGATTATTGAAAAAAATTGCACATTAAAGAGAAAGCGAAACCTATAAATAATACATGAGAACATCATACAGCAGCATTTAGCCTTGAAAATAACTGAAATAAGCAATAAAAGAAGCAAAGCACCAAAATCATGGCACATAAAGTAGTTGAAGAAGCAAACATAAAATACCCAAATAATCTTCAATATCAGCCTTCACAATGCGTCCATCAGGACCTGTTCCTTTGATGCTTGAGAGAGGCACCTACAATCAAGGGATGTCATACAAATATCAAAAGATATTCAGCTTGAGTTGTCCTCCAATCCATGGGATGACAATAATTGAACAAAATTTAGTGAAAGCATCTTATATAGTTACATTGTGATCTTCGGCCAACTTTTTTGCAAGAGGACTAGCAAAAATGCGATCTTCAGCTGAAGAAGGGGCAGGGGCCTTAGTAACCTTTGGCTCTGGCGAGGTGGCAGGTGCCTCGACTTTTTCTTCTTTGGGTGGGGCAGATTCAGAGGCCGCTTTAGCTGCAGGAGCAGCACCTGATTTTGAAGGTTCATAATCTTTGAATTTTGCAATATCCTCCTCGTCTTCAACAGTTATGGCAATTACCTACAGGAAATCATAACAAACTTTCAAAGCTCCAAAAGAATATTCTCTATACTGCTCATCAATTATATATATATATATGTATTTAAAAAAAATAAATAAATAAATAAAAAACTCTATACCAACTAAGAAACAATTTCCAATTCAGATAATTAATTTCAGTTATTTACTCTAACAACATTTCAACTCACTAGGCTTGACAAAACATATGATATCAAAAACATGCTCATGGCATGTGGAGCAACTGATGGATATGTACCACATTAAATAAAAATATCTTTAAGGCAGCTCTAATGCTAGATCAAATTTACGCATAGCTGAGATAAGGATGCAAAGTCCAAAGTGAGGCAAGACAAAGGCATGGCTGGAACAAACAAATAAACAAACACTATTTGTTTTAAGTTACATAATTCAACAACTTTAGAAAATAAAAGAGGCTGCAACAGCTTAGTTATGTGCAAAGTTCACCCATGAAGTCCCAAAAATGACGGAGAGAATTAACCGGATAAGAATATGTGGCTATACTTTGGGAGAAAACGTAGTGGCCTATGAAGTTCTTTACAACATGAACTGAGAAAAATTGCCAAAATTTCCAGATGAAGATTAAAAAAATGCTGACCTACAACAAAATGCTTAGAATCATGTGGTTGTATACTCCGTGAGAGCTGAAAGGCAAAGCTAATGGGATCTACTTACTGCTAGCTTGGGAAATTGTCATGTTCAGCCAAAAAAAGGCTAGTGCGCATAAATGGGCCATGAAAATGTTCACAGAAGAGAAATGGGTAGCCTCTAGTCTCTAGCAAATGGGAACTCTAAAGCAATTATTAGTGTAGATAATTGAAAAACTGATGTCTGGTATCCAAGTACAGTCCTTAGCTTTTTTAGTCATTTAGGCCTCGTTTGGGGAGTGGCTATTTTAGCCAAAAAGCCAAAAAGCCAACTACACTTGTCACATCACCTCTCTACTTTTCTGCACATCTTTTCGTAAAAAGCCAAAAAGTTACTAAAATAGCCTGTTCCCAAACGAGGCCTTAGCAATAAATTAAATAATATGAAGGCAGACGCAAAGGCTTTTTTCCTAGAATATCCTGAAATCAGTTTGTAGGTGTGGGGGTGGTTGCATAAAGAACAGAGAGTATATGGCAAATATGTTGGTTAGCCATTTCCCAATTGTTTTCAAAAAATTTGAGTTTAATTTTTTTTTCCCTGCAAACACCATATTTATGTTTTCTGTTCTCTAGTAAAAAATAATAATAAACTACTCAACAAAATATATTCCCAAATATTCTACTGTTCTTATAAAACAGGTTTTGGAGAACTCATTCCTCAAAACTACACCTAATAGGCCAATAGTATCCAACTTTAATTCATATGTTCATTAATATATACAGAAAAAGATAACCATGCAAAGTAACCTCAGCATTCTCTCCAGGAAGGACATAAACTGTAGGGTAACTTTCCTTACAATACGGGAGTTTACCGTCATGCAAGACATGAGAAGGGTGCTCATTCTAATTTCTTTCTATTCTAGTTCAAAAAATAAAAATAAAAAAATAAAAGGAATAGACATATGAAATAATTAGGACCAAAGTGATCTTAATACAAGACAGAATTAGTACCTCACCAACTTTAATTTCTTTCTCTCCATCTCCACGTACTATCTTAGCAAGATATCCTTCCTCCATGCATTCCATCTCAACTGTTGCTTTATCCTTCAATATTGAATGGAAGTGACATACAATGTCAATTTACATGACCAGTCTAACAATAACTTTAAACAGTTATTAAAAGTAGAAGAAAAAGCAAGGACCCACTGTTTCAACTTCACAGAGCACTTCGCCAGGAGAAACTTTATCACCTTCTTTTTTCAGCCACCTTGCAATATTACCCTGCAATGCAAATATATTTAGAAGGAAAGAGTAGATCTAGTATGCTGTGAATCTCTGTGCTCAAAAATAGTACATGCCTCTGTCATTGTTGGTGAAAGTGAAGGCATCCCAATCTCCTGGTGTGGAGGAAGGCCTGCAAGATATCATAACTTATAAGAAACCATACAGTTATGAATTACATGGCCAGATCAAATATGATTTGAACAAGATCATCACACTTGA
Organism: Camellia japonica; assembly: GCA_030407325.1. Classification (NCBI taxonomy): domain Eukaryota; kingdom Viridiplantae; phylum Streptophyta; class Magnoliopsida; order Ericales; family Theaceae; genus Camellia; species Camellia japonica. The sequence continues at coordinate 110,144,692 of JAPPVO010000010.1, read as the reverse complement.
CAACAAAGGAAAAGCTTGTACACTTCTTCAGCACCATCAGACCATGTCACAAAAAATAACTAAATTGAACTATACCTGAATCAGTCGAATAACCTCTCCTTGGGTGCACCTGTGAACTGATAGCACAATATATGAAATCAGGCCCACGTACATAGTACTTTTTTCACCTTTTAAGCGTTTGCATACGACAGTAAAAAATAAAAATAAAGATCTGACAAACTGGTGCAGAATGTACCCTCTGTAGAATACCAAACCAGCCATTGGAGATTCTGATTTCATTGCTGTTCTCATAGCATTTCCTTCACATACTACTGCTGATGAAGTCTACACAAAATGGAGCAAGATAGTTAGCCACTGATCTCAGTTAGGGAGATGCACATGTCTCCACAAGAAACTGTGATGCAAAAAGAGAGGCAATCTAAAGGATGAGAACGACGACTAGGAGGATGAGGAGAGGAAGAAAATATTAATGTATCAAAAAGACCTTGAAGATGGCTGGATTTATTGCTTTATAACGAAAGCTATCTGTACTTGAAGTATATCTAGGGGACGATTTGCAAGCCCCATTTCTTTCTCCAGATACATAACCATGTCTGCGGGCCCCCATAATATCTGATAATAAAAAAAATTATAAAAAACACAATAAAGCTCAAGAACTTCCCAACACCACAACTATCATGCCAAATGGAAAGGCAAGCTTTAGAATATTTATTGTATGAATATAGGTGGTAATCAAATCAAGATAAATATCCAGATGCCTAGTACATAGAGGGAACCTCACACCACGTGACACGTGTGCCATAATCCAATAAGCACCATAGGAGGTGAAACTTTCGGAATTCAAACTCTTTAAAGCTGAAAATATTCTCTAGACTGAACAACAATTTCTACAAGTAAAGGCCAACCCAATCCTAACATTAAATGATTCTCTTCTTCTTTGTCTGTTAAATCATTTATCAAGGGTATTCACAGATGACATATTATCCGACTTATGAACATATATCATTATATGACTATTACTCTTCGAAGGGAATAACAAGGCTAAAATAATTACAATTATCTATTGAAGGGTATGCATATAAAACAAAGGAGTAGTGAGGAGTCCCATATGAAGAAAAAGGAGAGGAGAAATGCCATCAATTAAAGTTGTTTGCACAATAATGATAAATGACGAGAGATATTCAAGGATCTACAACATATTCAAGGTTAGAGTCAACCATACCCAAAAAAATTGTCAAAGGGCAGGACAACTTGAAATCTTAATTTTCAGAATTAATTGTGCCAGCATGTTCATAATTTTGACACATATGCTTGCACAAGTCAATGAGAAAATAGCGAGTTTGAACACAAAAGGTGCAATGTTCCCTAGGGCAGTAGCTTTGTAGCCCATTGAAAAATAAAACAAAAATATATGAAAAAAGTTTTATGCAATATGAAATTAACATAGAATTAGATAGGAAAACGCTGTGGTGAGAAGATGTGAGTTAGTGAGCGTTAAACTCCTAAAACTGGAAGAGGCCGAGGGCAAACTTCAACAGAAATGGTTATACTCCCTCCGTCCCAAAATAATGGTCCCTTTTGGGGAATCCAACTTTTTTTGGTAGTACAATTATTGCATTTGAAAAAAGTTGATTTTCCAAAATTATCCTTTTGATAGTACATTTTTTGGGAATATCAATATCATAATTGTACTTTTTATATTGTTTATTAATTTAAAAGAAGGGTAAAATAGGAAATTTACATTAGTTTTGTACTTGATTTTTGAAGAGCGACTAATATTTTGGGACAATGAAAAATGGAATAAGGGACTAATATTTTGGGACGGAGGGAGTAATATCTTAACAAATTTCACATGATTCAACAATATTTTAGGTTGCATTCATGCATGAACTACAGATAAGAAAAACAAATTTTGATTCTATGCCAAACACATTCACATCGAAAAGAAAAGAAAACTATATAATTCCATACTATGTACAACAAACTCATTAGAGAACACTAGTAGGCATCAGACCTGTTACCAGCCGAAAATTAAAAATCCAGAACCAGCTACTTACCATCTCCTATACCAATAGAGGGTCGTGCACCATTTGAAAACCAACGTACCAAAATGGCACGTTCATGCCGCAGTAAGCTGTGAGCATTTCTCAACTGTAGATAGAAAGAACAAAAATTTAACACTAAAACAAAAAACTTATCACCAATCAACAAAAAACTGTTCCTCTGTTTGGGAAGTGGGTTGGCTTTTTGGCTTTTTTGGCTATTTTAGCCTGGGCTAAAAAGCTTGATTTGGGAAGGACTTTCTGGCTTTTTGGGCTTTTTTTGTGAGAGAAGAGTGTAATGATTATGGGTTGGATATGATGTTTTGTTTGTTGTGACTAAAATAGTCTATTTTGTCTTTTGTGGCTAAAATAGCCAAAAAAGCTCTTGCCAAACGGAGAAGGCAACAGCACCGAGAAACACAAGTGGAGTTAATGGTATTAGGATAGAACAATAACAAAAGCATCTTAAAGATGGATTCACAAAATGCCAGAACACATAGTGAAAAAATTGGTTGGATACTGTTTTCATGTTTTCTGAAACAAAAGTCAAAAAAATACCCATCGATGTAATTGTGTGCAAAAACAATTTTCAAAAATTTACAAAACCAACTTCAAAGTCTTTCATAAGAAATGGGGTGTTCTCATTTGATTTTTTTATTTTTTTTTCCTAAAACAGTTTGCTAAACAAGTTGTCTATGTCAAATTTCAGTTTTCCTATTTTCAATAAAAGAAAATGAAAAATCATACCAAACGCACTTCTCTTGTGTGTTTTCATTATATTTTATTCTTTTCACTTTTAGAAAACAAAAACAGTAAAAGGTTTAAAAACACCTATAGTCTTTTTTTTTTTTTAATGAAAACAAAAAAAAAGTGGGTTTTAAAAAATAAAATAAAAAATAATGAAAACAGTTTCCAGACCAAACAAGTTGAAGTTTTCTGGAAGACGAAAACAAAATCAAGCAGCCCCCAATACAATAAAAATCCAAACTGAAAACCATGAACATAACATCTTTGATTTCAGATGATACAACAATTTTATTTTCTCATAACTCAAGCTATAAAAATTACAATCAAATACAGAGGAGACCATAGATACACGACATAAATGCATATAATAATAATTATTATAGTGAATATACAGAAAGTTTGAATGAGAAAGGTATGTACCTTTTTAGAGTGAGTGAAGAGGTGAGATGCGTGCGACATGGTAGCTGCTGAGATCGAAGAACTGCGTTCGAATCTGGAAAATCGAACGAGAGAGAGAGAGAGATCTAGGGCTGGATCGCAAAATTCTCAGGACGCCATTTCGGTTGTTTTGGGGCTTAATTTTATATATTTTTCCGGGGTGTGTGTTTGTGTTTGGTGCTTGCCTACCTTTACAGACTTTTCACTTCGTGTTTTTTTCTCGTTTTATTGGCTGGCCGTCTTTTGGCTGAAAAACTATTCAATGTAGAAAAATACGTATTCGTGTTTCAAAACTAATCATTATATACATTAATCATCATATATTATAATTTTTTTATTTTTAATTATTCATTATAAAATTATAGATTCTATCTTTATCTTTTTCTTTTTTAATCAATTATAATATTTTAAATGTTAATTTTATAAGATTTTTAGTGTATATTATTAATAAAAAATTAAATTTATTATACTAATTTGATAAATTACATACGGATAAAAGTTGAAAAATTTTTTTTACAAAAACATAAGTAGTACAAATGTATTTATAATGAGATGCAAATGAAAGATTGTAGGGATACAAGCACCCTTTATGTGTTAGTAATTTTTTCCTTTAACTCCCACTTGTATGTAGGTACTGTTTTATTAAAGTTTTAGAATTATGATTTAATAATAGAATTGTATTTTGAGTTTGTGAGTTTTGAAATTATGATTTGAGTATGAAAAATTTGTTTGATTATGAGTTTTAAATTTAGTTTGAATTGAGTGATGTGACATATGATATTTGATAAAAAACTTAACTCAAAATTTTATTCAAAATTCATAAAAAAATTTTAAAAAATTTCACAAATATTTTTTTTGTAATATAAAAATAACAGGTCAAAAAAAAAATGAATATTGCTCCGATCATCCGGCTGGATGATTGGTGGGACGACCGGTTAGCTCAAATTTTCTCACATTTGAAAAAGTTTTCAAAAGTAAGTGTGGAATTAATTTTTAAAAACGCTAAACAAACACTACACTAAAAAATGAGTGTCGAACTATATTTTAAAAGCTCCATCAAACGGAACCGTTTCTCTATTATTATTTTATCACATTTATTTCATAAAAAATAAATAACAAATAAATATTTAAAAATAAATCATAATTTTTTTTGGAAGACGAATCATAAAATAAAACAGTTGCGATACGACCCCTTTCAAAACCAACCCCCACGACCCCCTCTGAGGTGGCAGCTGTTGAAGTCATGTGAAGAACAATTGCACAAGAAGGAAGGTGTGATACACGCAACTGTAAGACCAAAAAAAAAAAAAAAATGAGGCTGAAAACAAAAGAAGGTGTGATACATATTTTCATCATTCAGCAAGATCATAATCATCAAATTAATGCCCTTTTATTGAACATTGCCCTAATTTCAGCAAGATACATATATATATATACACACCAGAGGGAGGAGGGGAGTCGGGACTCGGCCATAACCACCACAAACCAAATCCAAAATCAAACCCAAACCCAACTCCAAAATCTATTTCCTTCAATATATATGTTTTTTTTTTTTTTCATTCTATTCCAATCCAAGACTAACCGACGTTGATTTTCCTCACCAACCCTTCTTCCAATGCCGACACCAAACCCAGCAAACACGAAGTTCTTCTCTCTTCTTTCTACTGACAAACGGCGACGCGACGACCGATGACGAATGGTGGTGGTCGGATCTCCTTGTCGTCGTCACGATACTTCGGCGGCGGCGGAGGTAGCCGGAGCAATGGTGAAGAGAGGAGAGTTGAATGGTTTGAACAGATGAGAGAGAAAAGAGAAAGATGAAGGATGAGATGGGTGCGTGGGTGCATGGGCTTTCATTCACGTGACCCATCCATGTGATCGGTCCAGCTCAGAGGGGGTCGAGGGGGTCGATTTTTGAGGGGGTTGGAAACATTTTTCAAAATAAAAATATATTTATTGTTTATTTTAATTTTTTTTTATAATTATTAAATTGATGTAATTTTATTAATAAACGAAAAAGTAAAAAAATTGTGAGAAAGCCCAACTACGGAGAGGTACTCACAGTCTACACATACACAGAATTTCCACAGGAATCAGCAAAGTTTAGCGAGAGAGAGAGAGAGAGAGAGAGAGAGAGATGGGGAATCAGAAGCAGAAGTGGACGACGGAAGAAGAAGAAGCCCTTCGAGCTGGAGTGGCAAAGCACGGCACTGGCAAGTGGAAGAACATCCTCAAAGATCCTGACTTTGCTCTTTCTCTGTCCCAACGCTCCAACATTGACCTTAAGGTTTTCACCCTCTCCTTTGTCTTCATCTTTTTTTTTTTTTATACTAGAATGTTGAAATTTAGCTTTCTGTTATGTTGTCTGTGTTTCTATTCTAATTTTGATGTAAGAGAAGTGGAATTGTATGAAAAAGCCGAGTCGGACAATTAAATGTTGTTGATTGATTGGAATTCGGTGATGTAGTGTGTCTTGCAAAGTCTTCAATCCATGAAAATATAGAAATCTCATGGGAAAATATCCGAAAGGAAGAATGCATTAATAAGAAAATTAGTATGTTGAAATTGAGCTTTTCTGTTATGGTGTCTGTGTTTTTAGGTTAATTTGAGGTAAGAGAAGTGGAATTGTACGAAAAAGCTGAGTCGGACAATTCAAAATTGTTAATTGTTCAGAATTCCGTGATGTCGTGTGTCCTGCAAAGTCTTCAATCCATGAAAATATAGAAATGTCGAGGAAAAATATATGAAAGGAAGAATGCATTAATAAGAAATTACTATGTCAAAATTGAGCTTTTCTGTTATGGTGTCTGTGTTTTTAGGTTAATTTTGAGGTAAGAGAAGCAGAATTGTATGAAAAAGCTGAGTTGGACAATTCAAAGTTGTTAATTGATCGGAATTCAGTGATGTAGTGTGTCCTGCAAAGTCTTCAATACATGAAAATGTAGGAATCTCGAGGAAAAATCTCCGAAAGGAGAAAAACAATGAACACACCAAGTCACTATATCCATTATTGAATGAAAAATTACGAGCCTCAATGACGTTCGGATTTGTAACCCTTACATGGTTAGCCTAACCCTTTTTCCACAGCCATCCTCATCATTTTGATCCTCCTGGTGTCTTCTGATTGAATAGTATTCTACGAAGCTCTCCTCGCCCTTATATTTGTATAGAATGACTCTATTACCAACGATCGAGGGTTAAATTTGTCAGGCATTTTTTAGTTGAAAACAATCGACGTAGCATGTGAAATTTTTTGTTTCCAGATCAGGTAAGTGATAGGTTTCAACAGATCTCCTCTAAGAAAATGAATAGATCTGTCATGAACATTCAAGGGCTCTCAAGGGCTGCTCAAGTTGTGCATAAAGTCTAAACCAAATCAAGCCTTAAGTCTCATCAAATGGGGTTGGCTAAGCTCTAATAAATAAAAATAAATAAATAAATAGGTTTTGGAATCAAGAAACATGATTTGGCCAAAGTTCCGTACGCCTACTTAGGAGTGGTTTGGGAATTGGCTTTTTAAAAAAAGACGGACAGAAAAGTAGAGTGATTGATGTGACAACTTGTAGTGGTTTTTTGGCTTTTAGGCTAAAATAGCCTATCCCGAAACGGGGCCTTAAGTGGGCTATCGATCGAAGCTCGTAGTAGTTTTGTAGATAGGACCCTGCTTGAGCTTGTAGAGAGTAGAACTCATATTACTTTTGTAGGCTTTTGTAGGTCTGCACACTCGCACTTGAGTAGCCTATTAGGTAGGCTCTCCTGTGGACTCCAAAAGTATTGTATTTTCCCAAAATTTTTTTTTCAGTGAAATCCAAACTTATTTTGGTGCCGATAAAAAGAACCGTGCCCCATAGTTGATGCAAATGCTCATCCTATTTTTTATTATTTTTTTTATTTGATTGTAATGGAGTGACAACTTTGCACAAGTCACAATCAAATCTTCAAATGGAATCAACAAATTGACAACCCAAATAGCATGCCCAACACACAAATACATGGACTCAATTTTTTTGTTCCACAGAAATTGCCATCCTTACATAAACTTTATGTAACTATTGGCACCATAAATAAATTTTATTATTATTTATGTAATTGCAGGACATGTGTCACTCTCCTATTCATTTGGAAGTTATAAGAAGTTATGAAGTATGAAAAAATGTGGAAAAGATGATGGAGGAAGTGGAAGAACGTGGAGCATACGGAGCCTAAAGTGGAGGAGATAGGAGATCATGGAAGGATACATGGTAAGACAAGAATGAAGATGGGAGAATAGGGTAGTTAGTTAGTGGGTAGTTTTTTCCTACACATTTTTGCCTATAAATAGCCTCATATGGCTATATTGTAAATCCATCCAACACAAAGCAAAGACAATTTATTTATCTTTCTTGTCTTTTCTCTTATCTCAGGAGTAGATTTAACTTAGATTTATTTTTTAAACTTCCTTTTCAAAGTATAGGAAAAGAGGTAAATTAATGGTTACTTTGATTGCCCACTCAATCATCTTCTTCATCTCCCTCTTTTCTTCTTTTCTCTACATTTGGCAATTTTGAAGTTCTCTTCTTTGAGGCAAAAGAACCGTCAACACAATCGTCTGATAATTGGCTTGAATTAATCCTTATTGGTACACTTGCATTTATGATACTTCCTTCGAAGGAAAAATAAACCAAATAGTAACGGTGTAAGATGTACTTGTCTTTTTTAGTGGCTTTTTAACCATGTTATGCAAGAACCTGGTTTCGATCACATAATAAACGATAACAAGAAGAACAAGCGCACGCATAAACATAAGATATACGTGGTTCGGCGAGATGCCTACGTCCACAGCGGAGAAACGATCAAAATCCACTATATGCAATAAGGATTACAAAAACACTCCGCAACTCGTTGTTTGATCTCTAACCCTAAAACGTATAAATTGATACAATATATAGGGTAAAGTCTGTAGGCCCGAAACTAATATTACAGGCTCGTAAATATCAATTCCGGTGCGTCGCGCCCCCCCCCCCAGTTGGGTGTTTAGTAAATATAAGATACCTCACAACAAGCCACTTGCCAAAGGAAGCCTTAGGCCTTGTTTGTCAACTATATATTTTAGCTAAAAAGCCAAAAAGTCACTATAAGTTGTCACATCACTTTCTTTACTTTCTGCACATCTTTTCGTAAAAAGTTACTAAAATAGCTTATTCCCAAACGAGGCCTTAGTATAGATAAAAAATCATGATGACCCTGTAAGACCTTTGGGGTTAAACCCTATCGTTTGGAGCTGCAATTTTAGATATATTGAGAGCTTTATCTTTTTATTGCTTTATGTTCTATATATTTGTGTTTTACATTAATTTACTTATTTTTGCAACTTATGTTTATATATATTAATGTAGAATATGACGCATGATACAATACGTGCTGTGTTACAAATCACAATGATACACAAAATGTATCATGATTGGACCACATTGATCAATAAAAAAAGAGGTTTCTTTATTTCATAAGGTGGAGTTCAGTTTGTAGTTATTGGATTATTAATCATCTTGTGTGGTAAACATGATGTTTAAGTTTTATTGTAACATATTCAAGATCTTTATAAGGTTGATGTCACCGCATCAACTCTCTGCTTCATTTGCTGCTATGATAATTTTATTTGCATCTGATTGTGTCTGTTTCTTTTACCAGAATATTTGTTGTATGAATATAGATGGTAATCAAATCAAGATAAATGTCCACATGCCTAGTACATAGAGTGAACCTCACACCACATGAATTGTGTGCCGTAATCCAATAACCACCATAGGAGGTGAAACCTTAGGAATTCAAACTCTTTAATGCTGAAAATATTCTCTACACTGAACAACAATTTATTCTGTCTGTTGAATCATTTATCAAGGATATTCACAGATGACATACTGTCCAATTAGGAAGTGATATCATTCTATGATTATTTGTCTTTGATTGGAATAATAAAGCTAATCTAATTACAATCGTGTACTGAAGGGTATCCATATAAAAAAAGGAGTAGCGAGTAGTCTGTTGATACCCCATTTTGTCCCATCAGAAAAATAAATGTCCCCAACAAATGCAACAAAAAAAGAAAAAAGAAAAAAAGATTTGTCTATCAATCTTTTATTATTATTTTACTAGTTGTGATCTTTTAACCAAGGACTTTGATCTAATTGTTGTGTAGCACCACTTTATGGTGCGAGGTTGTGGATTCAACATTTATGAATAAAAGTTTACTCAGAAAATATGAGAAAGGAATATATTTTCACACACAAAGAATAAGAACATGATTCTCTCTTATAAAGAGAGCAATTACAACAGAAAAGGAAACTAATTAAAGCTAATATTTGACAGCTTCTACTTGCCTACTTTTCCTGATTTCATACAGCTTTTACTATCCATATTTACATAGAAAAACATATCCTAGAATATTGACTGAATGAAGGTCTTAATAACTGAATTTCTAGCACTCTCCCTCAAGCTGGTTTGAAGATATCTTCCATAGCTAGCTTGCTAGTTAGCTTATCACATTGCTTTTTGTGTAGTCCCTTCGTTAGCACATTAGCTAATTGTTCACCTGTTGGAAGATATGTTATACATATTATTCCAGCATTGATTTTCTCCTTGATGAAATGTTTATCCATCATGTAGAACTGGATTATGAGCTCTAGATATAGCTGCTTTGTTGTCACAATAGACCTTCATAGGAGGCGGATGAGAAAGCTTCAATTCTTGAAGAATTCTTTTGATCTATATTACTTCACAAATTCCATGGGCAACAGCTCTGAACTCTGCTTCTGCACTACTTCTTAGCTACCACATTTTGTTTTTTACTCCGCCATGTAGCTAGGTTCCCACCTACAAAGGAGCAGTATTCGGATGTTGATCTCCTGTCCGTAACACTTCCTGCCTAGTCCGCATCAGTGTAGACTTCAACTCGAAGATGTCCATGTTTCTTGAACAGTAAGCCTCTCCCTGGAGTTCCTTTCAGATATCTTAAGATCTTATAGACGGCCTCAAAGTGCTTTGCCCCTAGTGAGTGCATGAACTGACTAACCATGTTGACTGCAAAGGCGATATCAAGCCGTGTTTGAGACAAGTAAATCAATTTCCCTACAAGTCTCTGATATTGTTCCCTATCTTTTACTTTTTCAGCCTTAGTAGCTTGTAACTTCAAGTTAGGCTCGATCGGAGTCTCCACTATTTTACAACCAAGCAAACTTGTTTCTCCAAGGAGATCAAGAACATATTTTCTCTGGTTAACGAATATACCTTCATTGGATCTTGCAAATGCCATTCCAAGGAAATACTTGAGGGCTCCCAGATCCTTAATTTGAAATTCTTTTGCGAGTTTCTTCTTGAGGGCTGCTAATTCTGCTTCATCATCACCAGTTAAAATGAAATCATCAACATAAACAATCAAAATTGCAATTTTACTGTCTTTTGAATGTTTATAAAATATTGTGTGATCTGCTTGACTTTGCGAGAAGCCACGACTGATAACTGCCTTTCCAAAGCGTTCAAACCACGCTCTTGGTGATTGTTTGAGTCCGTATAATGACTTGTTCAATCTGTATACTTTGTTGCTACCAAGTTTTTGCTCAAATCCCGGCGGTAGGCTCATGAACACCTCCTCTTCAAGATCACTATTGAGAAATGCATTTTTAATGTCAAGTTGATGTAGAGGCCAATCTGAATTTACTGTAAGAGATAACAGTACTCTGATGGAATTTATTTTCTCAACAGGAGCAAAAGTCTCCTGATAATCGATCCCATAAGTCTGAGTGAAGCCTTTAGCCACTAGTCTTGCCTTGTAACTCTCAACGCTTCCATCAGCTTTACATTTTATCGTAAACACCCATTTACACCCAATTGTTTTCTTGCCTCTGGGTAGATCAACTATCTCCCAAGTACCACTTCTTCTTAAAGCATTCATCTCCTCCATGACTGCTAATTTCTAATTCGGATCATCTAGTGCTTCCTGTATATTCCTTGGAACAAACTAGTGTGAAATCCTAGATGTGAAAGCTCTATGGTTTTTAGACAGTCTTTGATAGGAGAGGTAATTTGCAATAGGATGTTTAATGCAATTTTGGACACCTTTCCTAATTGCTATTGGAACATCAAGGTCAGAAATAGAAGGAATAGGATTACCTAAAGTTTCGGTGCCAGAACTCGGGTGGACATTCGAGTCTTTATTCCTCAGATGAAATCTCTTCCTAGTATAAACCTAAAGCTCAGAATTTAGATCACGTTGATCAGTTTGTAGTACTTCTCCCCCTGAACGAGAATCTTCGTTACTAGGCACCAAAGAACTTGGTTCTCCTAAGTGAGCATTATCAGACGCACTTGGACTTGGATTTCCTAAGTGACCATGCTTAGAAATATGTGGTTCTTGTGTAGGATAAATGACATTGGGGAGTGGGATAGAAATATCCCAAAAATTGTCTTCCACTCCACTTGTCGCCCCCTGAAGAGAATTTTTGGTGAAGTAGGATTGTCTTTCCACAAATGACACATCCATACTCACATGGAATTTCTTTGTTTGAGGATCGAAACACTTATACCCCGTTTGGTTTGATGAATAACCCAAAAAAACACATTTTATAGCACGTGGGTCAAGTTTTGGATGAAGTTGACTTGGAACATGAGCATAGGCAGTACATCCAAAAATTTTGACAGGTAAATTAGAAAATAGCCTCGTTTCAGGAAAAAAAAATTTAGACAATCAAAGGTGTTTTGTATGTTAATACCTTAGTAGGCATCCTATTTATCAAGTAAGTGAGCTTTGATTAACCAGCTTAGGGTATGATATAAAATCATCCCTTATTTATAGATGAAATTAGGGTTTACAAGAGAGACAAGATAGGCCCTGAGGGCATAGAATAATACAATCCCCTAATATAATGCAACTTTCGGTGAATAAAAAATGCAACACTTTCGGCTAATATATTATATGCTAACACTCCCCCTCAAGCTGGTGCGAAGATATCTCTCATGCCCAGCTTGCCTAATATGTCATGAAATGGTTTATTCCCAACCCCCTTGGTGAGAATGTCAGCAAGTTGTTCACCAGACTGGACAAAAGGAGTACAAATGGTACCACTAGTGAGTTTCTCCTTAATGAAGTGGCGATCAATCTCAACATGTTTTGTCCTGTCATGTTGAACTGGATTGTGAGCGATGTTGATGGCGGCCTTATTATCACAGTATAACCGCATGGAGTCCTTCTGATCAATACCTAGATCACTCAACAATAACTTGATCCATAAAAGTTCACACACACCTTGTGCCATAGCTCTAAACTCAGCTTCTGCGCTTGACCTGGCAACCACATTCTGACTCTTCTGTTTCTTACTCCTCCAAGTAACTAGGTTGCCTCCAACAAATGTGCAATACCCTGAAGTCGATCTCCTATCAGTTACTGATCCAGCCCAGTCAGCATCTGTATAGGCTTCCACACGAAGATGATCATACTTTGAAAAATAAAGACCCTTACCAGGGGCAGACTTCAAGTACCTCAAGATTCTCATGACAGCCTCAAGGTGAATCTGATGAGGAGCATGCATAAACTGACTAACCACACTGACAGCAACAGCAATATCAGGACGGGAGTGAGATAGGTAAATGAGTTTACCCACTAATCGCTGATAGCTCCCCCTATCAACAACTTCTCCTCCTTCATCATCCCCCAATTTCTGATTAGGTTCCAGTGGAGTGGCACATGCCTTGCAGCCAAGCATCCCAGTTTCCTTCAACAGGTCAAGCACATATTTTCTCTGTGAGATAAATATCCCATCCTTAGAGCGAGCAACTTCAATTCCCAGAAAATACTTCAAGCTTCCCAAGTCTTTGATTTCAAACTCATTAGCTAAATATTTCTTCAACAGAGGTATTTCCTCACTATCATTGCCTGTAAGAACTATGTCATCTACATAAACAATAAGTGCTGTAGTCTTACCACGTGAGGAATGTTTCACAAACAATGTGTGATCTGCCTGACTTTGTTTGAAGCCATATTTAAACATAGCCTGAGTGAATCTCTCAAACCAAGCCCTTGGAGACTGTTTGAGACCATATAATGACTTCCGAAGCTTGCATACTTTGCCTTCTGTCTGATGATCCTCAAAACCAGGAGGAATGTCCATATATACCTCTTCTTCGAGGTCACCATGGAGAAAGGCATTCTTGACATCAAACTGATAAAGCGGCCAATCAAGATTAGCTGCTAGAGAGAGAAGTACTCTGACTGAATTCATCTTAGCCACGGGTGCGAAGGTCTCCTGATAATCAATGCCATATGTCTGAGTAAACCCTTTTGCCACAAGTCTTGCCTTGTAACGCTCAATAGACCCATCTGCTTTGTGTTTCACAGTATATACCCATTTACATCCCACAGGTCGTTTGCCCGTAGGTAACTCAGTCAATTCCCAAGTGCCATTCTTCCTAAGTGCTTTCATTTCCTCAATCATGGCTAGTTTCCACTCAGAGGTAGCAAGAGCATCCTGAAAATGGTTAGGAATGCTAACAGAGGAAATATTGGACACAAATGCTCTATATGAGGATGACAAATGAGAGTATGACACAAACTGTGAGATAGGATGTTGAGTACAAGATCTCACACCCTTCCTCTTGGCAATAGGAACATCAAGATCAATGGATTCAAGAGATTCAAAGTTACCTAGACTCTCATCAGAAGCAGGAGATGGCAGTGGAGTAGCAGAAGTGGTCCCTTGTATCCAGTTAACTTGTTGTCTGTCTATGTCCCGGACATAAACATGCCCGACCTTATCCTTGGTGACAGTGGGTTCTATAGTCCCAGTAGAAGAGGGTGGTGCAAGAACAACTGGTTCCACCATAGGAGCACAGGACTCACTTCACCAAGGCTCCCCCGGAAATGAGGACGGTGACACCGGAGAGGACAAGAAATAGGACTGGGACTCAAAGAAAGTAACATCCATGGATACAAACCACTTACGAGAAGAAGGGTGGTAACATTTATACCCCTTTTGAGTAGGAGAGTAACCAAGGAAAACACACTTGAGGGAGCGAGGGTCCAACTTACCACGAGAGGGAGAGTGATTATGAACAAAACAGACACACCAAAAATTTTGGGGGAATAGAAAACAAGGACTGAGAACCTAGGAGGACGTGAAGAGGAGCCTGTTTTTGCAAGACCTGGGTAGGGAGACGATTAATAAGATGGGCAGCGGTGAGAACAGCGTCGCCCCAATAGGGCCGAGGCACATTCATAGAAAAACACATGCACCGAGCCATGTCAAGAAGATGCCGATTCTTGCGTTCCGCCACCCCATTTTGTTGAGGGGTATTGGTGCAAGAGGTCTGATGGATAATGCCATGAGTAGAGAAATATTGTCCTAACCCAGAATCTATGTATTCCCCGCCATTATCAGAACGAAAGATTTGACAGTGGCCCCAAACTGAGTACAAATCATCTTATGAAAAGTGCGAAACACAGAGAAAACCTCACTCTTATCTTTCATGAGATACACCCAAGTAGTACGAGAAAAATCATCAATAAATGTAACAAACCATCGATGACCTTTCACAGACATGACACGAGAGGGACCCCAAACATCAGAATGTATTAAGGAAAAAGGAACTAAACTTTTATTCAAACTGGGAGCAAAAGAAGCTCTGTGCTGTTTTCCGAGTTGACAAGACTCACAAAGAAAGTCAGACACATGATGATTGGCGAAACCAGAAGGAAATAAATGCTTAAGTAAATGAAATGAAGGATGCCCAAGACGCCGATGCCACAGCCATAAATCAGCGGGGGTAGTAGAAGATGTGGTGGAAGAATAAGCAAGTTTGTCCGGTTGATCTAGGAAGTAGAGACCATTTTCTGCACTACCACTGCCAATCGTCCTCCTCGTGACAAGGTCCTGAAAAAGACAATGATCAGGAAAAAACGTCACACTACAATTCAAATCCTGGGTGAGACGACTCAAGGATAACAGATTAACAGAAAAATTGGGAACATGGAGAACAGAAGACAGATGTATGGTAGGAGTGACGTGGACTAAACCTTTTCCAGAAATGGAAGAAACAGTACCATCGGCAATCCTAACTTTGTCCTGACCTGAAGAGGGCTTATAGACAAAGAAAAGATCAGAGGAGCCAGACATATGATCTGAGGCACCAGAATCAATGATCCAAGGCAAAGACTTATGACACAGGAAAGCACAAGGCGAAGAGGCTAAGTTACCTGAGCGGGCAAAGATGAGGAAGCTGTACTGGGAGCAGGAGAAGACCGGCGGTCTAACAATTGGCGCAAAGCATCCTCCAGCTCAGTATCAGAAGTTTGGCCAACAGAAGCAGAATTAGAATCAAGTGGATCAACGACTAGTCTGATGAGCCGGGAATAGGAACCACGTCCTCTAGCTTGACCTGACCGACCGCCTCGAGAACCAGACCGATCACCTCGACCCCTAGATGGAGTCCCATGAAGCTTCCAACATGTCTCACGAGTATGCCGCGGCTTCTGCAATAATCACAGAAGACAGACTTTAGCAGCAGACGGAGGAATGGGAGTCAGGCTGAGGCCATCTCGAGGAGTAGATAGTAATGCTGAACGGTCAGTAGAGACAGGAGACATCATAGCAGACCGGCGACTCTCTCTCATTCTGTACATAGGCAAATGCCTCCTGAAGTGAAGGAAGAGTATCCATACCAGAACTCGACCCCTAACTAGATCATATTCCACATTTAGGCCGGCCAAAAATTTAAAGACCCGTTCCCGTGCGATGAACTTCTCTGTACTCGACAGAATCAGCAGGGCAAACGGGCTTATAGTCTTCCAGGTGGTCGAGGCTTTCCAGCCGTTGATGAGAAAGTAAAGTACTGAAGAACAGTCTGCTCCCCTTGAATTGAGCTCTCAATAGAGCGGCGTAACTCAAATGCCTGTGAGAAATTCCCTTTGCGGGAAATAGTGACAGCCACAGCATCCCAAACTTCCTGGGCAGTCTCCATAGACAAGTAGCCCTCACCAAGTTTTGGAACCATCGAATGGATAAGCCAACTCATAATCAAGGAGTTGTTAATCTCCCATTGGCATAACCTGAGTCAGTGGTACTAGGTGCCTGTATCCTGCATCAACATACCCCATCTTCCCTCTGCTCTTCAGAAACATAGTCAAACTTTGAGACCATGTTAGGTAGTTGTGACCATTAAAGAGAGAGGTGGTGATTTTCATACTAGGGTTGGGGTCTCAGTCATGGTAGTAGGTATAATGGGACTCTCACTCCTCGGTGTTTGAGAAGAAGGGGACACACTGGAGGAATCTGTCATGGATACAATACTACCAAACCCGCAACAAAACTAGTGGTAATCACAAATCCGGAAGGTAGTGGTGAAAGAACAGGCACAATGACCACTATAAGAGCATAACAAAATTAAGAAATCATTTTTTATTTTTTTTTGTGTTTTGTTTTTTGTTTTTTTTTTTTGTTTTTTATTTTTGTTTTTGTTTTTGTTTTTTTTTTGTTGTTTTATATATATATATATATGTATACTGCTTTATTTATTTATTTATACATGTATGAGTCGGTGCTGTGTTATACAAAAACAAAAAAGAGAGGTATATCATTACCTAACAGAGACGACGGCGACAGAGGCGAGAGGCGAGACGAGCGACAGAGCTCAGGCGAGAGGCGAGACGAGCGACAGAGCTCGACGAGATCGACGGCGAGAGGCGAGAGGCGATCGACGGCGACAGAGATGGAGGAGAAGGGGACGACGGCGACTGAGGCGGAAGACGAAGACGAAGCCGAAGCCGAAGTTGGCTGATAAAGATCGACCCAGCAGAGGATCCACCTAGGTAAGTTTCGAACCCTAGAGTGAGGGTGTGCCGAAACCCTAGAGCTCAAGCTCTGATACCATGAAGCTTTGATTAACCAACTTAGGGTATGATATAAAATCATCCCTTATTTATAGATGAAATTAGGGTTTACAAGAGAGACAAGATAGGCCCTGAGGGCATAGAATAATACAATCCCCTAATATAATGCAACTTTCGGTGAATAAAAAATGCAACACTTTCGGCTAATATATTATATGCTAACAGTAAGAGGCTGTTAAAACTGCTTCATCCCACAAATACTTAGGAACATGCATGTAAAACATTATAGCATGTGCCACTTCAAGTAAATGTTTATTTTTTCGTTCTGCAATGCCATTCTGTTGAGGGGTATCTCGACATGTAGATTGATGAAAATTTCCTTTTTTGTCCAAAAACTCACCCAAGTGCTCATTGAAATATTCTGTTCCATTGTCAGAATGTAAAATACCAATTTTGGTTTGAAATTGATTTTTAATCATATTGTAAAAATTTGTGAATAAATTTTTCACGTCAGATTTTTTATTCATCAAATAAATCCAACATAAGCGTGTATGGTCATCAATAAATGTGACAAACCATCTTTTACCAGAAAGAGTAGTGATTTTTAGAAGGACCCCAAACATCACTATGAATTAAATAAAAAGGTTTGAAAGTCTGGTAATGTTTTGGCAAATAAGGAGAGCGATGAAATTTTGCAAAAATGTAACTTTCACAATGAAAAGAAGAACAATCAATCCCTTAAATAATCCTGGAAATAAGTGTTTCAGATAAAGAAAACTAGGATGTCCTAGTCTATAGTGCCATAGCATTATTTTTTCGCGAAAAAGATTGAACTAGTACTATTAAAGCTCTGAGCTTTTTTATTGCTGAAAGGTACTTCATCAAAGTAGTAAAGGCCTTCAATCATCCTAGCACGCCCAATCATCATCCTCGTCTTCTAGTCCTGAAATTCACAATGGGATTCAAAAAAGGTAACACGACAATTAGAATCCTTAGATAGTTTACTGACAGACAAAAGGTTGCAGGCTAAGTTGGGGACATGAAGAACAGAATTGAGATTAATTTTCTCGGTTAATTTAATAAGTCCTTTTCCTGCAATAGGTGAAAAACTACCATCGGTTATTCTGATTTTTTCATGTCCAGAACAAGGAAAATAGGTACTGAATAAATGGGAAAAACTAGTCATGTGATCGGAGGCTCCAGAATCTATGATCCACGGAGAGAAGTTTAGGCAAGAGAAGGCATTAGGATTTCTACCTGTTTGTGCCAAAGAAACATAAGGAGTACCGGATGAAGAGTTGGATTTTATTAGCTTTAAGAGTTGATCAATCTGCTCTTTGTTGAAGGGACCTGAATCGGCTTCATTGGCAGTAGGAAAGCCGCGATTCTTCTCGCCTTGTTTGCTGCTTTTCTAGTTGGCAGGTTTTCCATGGATCTTCCAACACGTTTCGTGTGTATGGCGAGGCTTGTTGCAAAAATCGCACCAGACCCGTGGCTTATCATCAAACCTGTGCTGGTAATTTGCAGTCTTGTAGGCTGTAGCATCACTAATTAAGGCAGAACTTTCAATTGACTCACCGGTACCTTTTTTCTTAAGCATGACGCTCCTTCAGCTCTCTTCCCTTCTAACTTCGGCAAAGACTTCGCCAACGGATGGGAGAGGAGGTCTGCCAATAATTCTCCCTCGCACTTCATCGAACTCAATGTTGAGGCCAGCAAGAAACTTGTAAATATGTCTGTCTTCCACAATTTTCTTGTGGTGGTTGCAGTCGTCAACTGATGTCCATTCATATATGTTGAAGATATCAAGATCCTGCCCACAACCTTTTCAATGAATTGAAAATTTTGACGACGGAATCATCTCCTTGACGAATCTTTCCCAACTTCAAAGTCAATTCGAAAACTTGAGATTGATTGCCTAGGTCAGAATACATCTGACTAACATTAGCCCACAACTCTTGTGCAGTAGTATAGCACATGTAATTAGAGCTTATATCCTCCTCCGTGGAATTGACCAACCATGGAGTTTTCAGCATCCCAAATGTCGAACAGCTGATCATTAACAGTAGGAGCCTTCTTGTCACCCGTGATGTAGCCGATCTTTTCTTGCCCACAAATATACATCCGGACGAATTGCAACCAGCGGAGAAAGTTATCACCATTTAGGCGGATGGTGGTGATTTGGACAGAGTGAGAGTTGGAGTGTTTTTGCAGGGTCTCGGACGTTTTCACTGGAATGGCAGGGGTTGAAGTGGTTTCGGACATGACTTCCAACATGGCTCCGACGGTTTTAGGGCTGCTGTATTTTCTGGCTCTGATACCAACTCAGAAAATATGAGAAAGGAATATATTTTCACACACAAAGAATAAGAACATGATTCTCTCTTATAAAGAGGGCAATTACAACAGAAAATGAAACTAACTAAAGCTAATATTTGACAGCTTCTACTTTTCTACTTTTCCTGATTTCATACAGCTTTTACTATCCATATTTACATAGAAAAACAGATCCTAGAATATTGACTGAATCAAGGCCTTAATAACCGAATTTCTAGCAAGTTTCATATTTGTGGTGCTTATTCCTCTACCATTATTGGGGTTGTGTATAGTTTGTTTATTTCTTTTTAAGTTTGGACTAATAGTTGTTATGGGCCTAGTGGTCAGTTTGGTGTAATATTTTATATATTTGTAACTATACTACTTTTTATTAAAAGAAAAATAATAAGAAAAAAAAATATTACGCCAAATTGTGCAACTTGCCTAGTTGCAAGCTATGTTCATGTATTGAGATTTGGAGGAGATTTGGTTGGTAGCTTCCTATTGGTTGAGAAGAGTGGCAACATCTCCTATATAAGAGGGGGGGGGGGGGGGGGGGGGGGGGGGCGCGTTTTTGTGGACTACCATGACATGCCAATCCCACAGATAGAAGACCAATAAAAAAGCATGGTTGGCTGATTATATAACAGTGTGCTGGTAAAGTAATCTTGAGTGTGCATTTTGAATTGGCCCAATAGAAATTTAACTTTAAATTTTGCTTTTACTTTTTTATTTGAGTTATTGTAAATATTAGAGATATGATTGATTCATATTTGTCTAACAAGTGGATGGTTTATATTTTAAAATTATTTTGATGGTTAATTATTTTAAAAATAAATTTAATTTGATCATGTGATTATATTGATATCTAACTAATCTGATTGAATCTTATAAAATAAATTATTTGAATTATAAAAATGAATTTAGAGTGAACCTTAACAAAGGGGATAGCTTCCATTACTGTGCCTCAAGGCACAGGACCTTAACTCTCAAGATGCGATTCAATAAAATTAAACATTATCAATTTAAATATGCATAAAAATATGGAATAATTAATGAATTTTAAGTTGTATATTAATCTTTGAGTAATTCAAAATTTATTGAAATTCGGCCTGATTAAAATTTTCATCTTGTGAGATCTTCTCTATTCCTATACTTTTGCCCCCCTGCCCCCAACCACCACTGCGTTCTTGGCTCCACCCCTGGTTTGCCTCACTTGTGAGGGAGGCCAAGATTAAAAAAAAAAGAGAATAGGAAGGCATGGGAAGCACTCTCTCTTTTTTCGGGTCGTTTATTTCTTAAATTTTTGCTCATTTATTATTATTATTATTATTATTATTATTTAGGTGAGTAAGGTCAAGTCTCTTCATCTATTATAATAATCTAAATATTGGCAAATGCTGTTAGATTTCAGACAAAATTGTGGATTGAAGTTGCCATACCTTTTATAAGAACATTGATTTAACACTATAACTTACTATTTCACCTTCCCTCTGTCATAATTTACCCTAAAAATTATAAGGGACAACAATAAATTAGGGTATTTGACAAAAAATAATTATAAATGTATGAGGGTTTTAAGTATTTTTTGTGTATAAAAATACATAAAAAACATTACACTCATACACACAATTTAAAATTTTTGTAATTATTTTTGCCACCAGTTACTGATTTGTAATTTTTCCAAATTATAATTGGTGCAAGTGACAATTGTAGTATTTAATACAAGTAAAAGTTTGGGGACTTAAATTTTTGCAATAAAAAAATGATGAACCAACAAAAAAATAATAATAATAATGAAAATTGAATGCCAAAAAGTGTATCTTAAGAAGCACGGATACGGACAACTGACACGACACGGATATGTAGACACGCAAATTTTGAAAAAATGCAGGACACGACACGGCACGTTGGTGATATGTGCAAAATATATAATTTTATATATTTATTATATGTCATATTTTTAAATATTTAATATGTATTTTATATCAAAATTTAATTTTATCAAATTTATCAAACCTTAGGTATGCTATTTTAGTAAAAAATTTTAAAAAATATAATTTTCTTTAAAAAAGTAGTCGTCAGCGTGTCCTTAACGTGTCCTTAGCGCGTCATGAGAGTGTCCCTAGCGTGTCCTCAACGTGTCCCTAGCGTGTCATTAGCGTCCCAGCGTATCCGACACTTGTATGTGACCTCCGTAGAGGTGTCCATGCTTTATAGAGTGTATCTTCCCTTAAGAAAATGATAAATTACACTGACTACTTCTAATGTTTAGAATAAATACAATAAGATCTACAAATTTAACATAATGACATTGGCTTACTTTTGTAATATTTTCATTTTATCACATTTGTTTTCTAAAAAATGAACGACAAATATATTTTTGAAAATAAAACATCATTTTTTTTTGGAGATGATCGCCATAAAATAAAATTATATTTATCATTTATTTTTTTTAAAAATAAACTTCATAAAAATGAAATATTACAATTATCAAATTCACTTTATTTTTTATTTTATAATAAATGATATATAGAAAGTGCTCTACAAAATAAATAATTTCGAAGAAAATGTAAAAATATTGCGAGAAAAGGGAAAGGGAAACACACGTGCCCTAATCCGAAAGCCCAAATACAGAGAGGTGCGAATGAAACAACACAGTCTATACATAACCCCCATAAATTCACAGTTGATGAACCTTCGAACAAATTTTGGGAGAGAGAGAGAGAGAGAGAGATGGGGAATCAAAAGCAGAAGTGGACGTCCGAGGAAGAAGCAGCCCTTCAAGGTGGAGTGGCTAAGCACGGCACTGGTAAGTGGAAGTACATTCTCAAGGATCCTGAATTTGCTCTTTCTCTCACCCACCGCTCCAACGTTGACCTCAAGGTTTTCACCCCCCTCCTCTTCTTTGTTCTTCGTCGTTCTAACGTTTCCCTAATTTTCTGTTGTGTTGATCTTTTTTTAATACTAAAAGGTTGAAATTGAGCTTTTCTGTTATGGTGTCTGTGTTTTTAAGTTAATTTCGAGGTAAGCGAAGTAGAATTGTATGACAAAGCTGAGTTGGACAATTAAAAGTTGTTGATTGATCGAAATTCAATGATGTAGTGTCTTGCAAAGCATTCAATCCAAGAAAATATAGAAATCTTGAGGAAAAATCTCTGAAAGGAGAAAAACAATGAACACACCAAGTCAATAATTCCATTATTAGAATGCATTAATAAGAAATTAGTATGTTGAAATTGAGCTTTCTGTTCTGGTGTATGTGTTTCTAGGCTAATTTTGAGGTAAGAGAAGTGGAATTGTATGAAAAGGCCCAGGTGGACATATTAAAAGTTGTTGATTGATCGAAATTCAGTGATTTAGTGTGTCTTGCGAAGTATTCAATCCGTGAAAATATAGAAATTTCGAGGAAAAATCTCCGAAAGGAGAAAAACAATGAACACACCAAGTCAATAATTCCATTATTGAATGAAAATTACAAGACTCAATGACTTTAGGATTTGTAACCCTTAGATGGTTCATCTAACTCTTTTAACCTTCCACAATGATCCTTATGTTTGTTCTCCACTTATCATGATTTTGATCCTCCCAGTGTCTTCTGATTGAATAGTATTCTATGAAGCTCATCGCCCTTGTATTTGTATAGAATGACTCTATTACCAATGATCATGGGTTAAATTTGTCACGCAATATGAACATGGATTTTTTTACTTGAAAACAATCAACCTAGCATGTGAATTTTTTTGTTTCTAGATCAGGTAATTCACAGGTTTCAAAAGATCTCCTTTAAGAAGATGAATAGATCTCTTATGAACATTCAAGGGCTCTAAAGGGCTGCTGAACTTGCGCATAAACTCTAATAGACAAAAATAAATGAATAAATAAATAGGTTTTGGAATCAGGAAACACAATTTTGAAGGAAGATTACAAATGTTATGGTGAGTTCTGATGGCTCTAACTTGTGAAAGAGGAAGTCGGTGGTTTGGAACTAAAATTGTCATTTGAGACTTTGGGGATGTTTGTTTGCAGACGATAACTAAATATTGCATTATTCTCTTTTTGGAAATTCTGTGAGGTTGATTCTTAAGGGCTTTTTTGGAAGAAAGAAAAGCAACACAACTTCAATTTTAGGGGAACCCCAAACTGGTGTTCTTCTTTCATATATTAGTATAGATAAGAATCACAATGACCTTGTAAGACCTTTGGGGTTAAACCCAATCATTTGGAGATACTATTTTAGATATATTGAGAGCTTTATCTTTTGTTGCTTTATGTTCTATGTATTTGTGTTTTACATTGATTTACTTATTTTTCCAACTTATGTTTATATATATTAACGTAGAATGTGAAACATGATACAATACATGATAGATGAATGTGTTACAAATTACAATGATAAGACAAAATCTATCATGATTGGACCACGTTGATCAATAGAAAAGGTGTTTTTTTTCTTTCTTTAGGTGGATTTCAGTTTGTAGTTAGTGGATTATTAATCATCTTGTGTGGTAAAGATGATGCTGTGCAAGTTTTCTTTAACATATTCAAGATCTTTATGAGGTTGATGTTGCCACATCAACTCTCTGCTTCATTTGCTGCTATGATGATGGTTTTATTTGCATCTGATTCTGTCTGTTTCTTTTACCAGTATGTGAATGTTTTTAGTTGCAGCTGCTAATCCATGTAATTTCTGTATTCTTGTCTTTTTTATTGAAACAGGAATTATCATTAGTTTGCTCATGTTTTCTATTGCATATTTTCATTTACACCAGCATGCTATTTACTAGTTTCATGCCTATTTACATGATCAGGACAAATGGCGGAACATGGGTATTAGTACTGCTGCACAGCTCTAAAGAAAAAATAAGAATTCCTAGAGTAAAAGCTATTACCGCTGGCCCACTCACCAATGGTCAAAATTGCTTCTGCTTCACTTATTGATGATGACAAGGATGGGAAAACTGCTCCACGGTGCGCTTTTTTTTGGTTCTCTTTTGTGAATATAGAATTAATCTCATGGCGTTGCTCTGATTGGTGAGAGAAACTTTTATGTGCATAAATCTTCTGTTTCTATTGATATGTTTATTCTGCGCCTCCACTCAGCTGTGGGGAAAATAACTAATACAAAAGGATAAATAAGAATTAGGCAATAGAAACAGGAAACACTGTTACAAGCGTTGTTCTATATATTGAGTGGCTAAGCAAACTAGGATTTACAAACCTACGATAGAGGCTTTAGGCCCCATGAAATTGAAATCCTTTTTTGTCCAAAAGATGGCATCATAGTATTTGCTTTCAGTTTTATTTATCTTTTCTTTAGGCTTCAGGTTTCAGATTTGAATCTTAGTATATGAACCTTATCACCAATCACATTGCCATAAGATTTCCATTGGATTCAAATGTGACACTTGGGGATGTGAAACCCCTGAATGCAATGGTTAATGCAACAGTATGAGCAGTTTAGTTAAACTTCATAAACTCATTACAAAGTGGTGGCATTCCCAAACTCCCTGTAGTTGCAATTGAAGTTGCAGATGAAAGCCTTTCTTTCTTTGCTTTTCTTTTTTTTGGTAGGTCAGTTGAAAGCCTTTCGTGTTAAATATTGTATTGTATCTTCTTAATGTTGATTCTGCATCTCTTTAGTTGCTTCTTATTTATTCAGTATATTTATGGGTTTTTTTTTTTTACTGATAACAGCTGCTGGAAACTGTCGGTTATATGAGAATGATTCTTAAATTTTGTATTTGCTCATTTCTTTTCTCCATATGATCATTAGCTCTACACAGGATACTTGATTCTATTCTCTTGTTTACCAGGTACAATGCAATGATCTTTGAAGCACTTACAGCCATAAAAGATTCAAATGGAGCTGATATTAGTGCCATTCTCAACTTTATTGAGGTCAGATAGAAGTCTTTTGTTATCTTTATTCCCTTGGATAAAATTTACCTGGTTTAATCTTGAGGACTTGTAGTAGCTGTTAGGTTATGACAAAACAATTTATGAAAATAATTGCAGACAGCTCTTTATATTGCATAATGTTTAGATACTCAAATCCATGCATCTTGATGTGTAGTCCATTTGACTATTGTGCCTGGTTGATTCCAAACAGCCTAGAATTTCCACATTGTGAGAGTCCATAATTTTGTACATGAATAATTTGATATGCATCTCTGTGCTTCTGTTTTATTTTAATTTTTAATAGTAAACTAAAATTGTCAAAGGGAGGAGGAGGGACAATGATTGCAAGGCAAAGAGAGCCAAAGTTTATGTTTTGAAGTTTCTGATTTGATGGCATTACCTATTGCTGCTGGCTTGGAGCACAAACATTTCTATTTCCCTTTGCACCCATAAACATACCTCAAATACTTATTGATGACTCAATAGTTTTTTGTTTTTTTTGTTTTGTTTCCCTGATATGTTGGAAGAAAATGGGTTGTAATGCCTATTGATAACTTGATCGTTTTTGTGGTTATTAAAATTCAAATCGGAAGATACACATCTCATTCTCTATAGATCATTAGCATGCTAGTGCTACTCCCTTTATTCTTTTTCTTTCTTTCCTCTTGTTAGAGAAGAGCCAAGTGCTCGTTAAAACTATCTCATTCTTTGTGGAATGTAGCATATATGCTCATACCTGTGTCTCATGGATAATTCTGTTTCCTATGAGGTCCTTGTGTGGACATGAGATACAATGGGTACGGGGTGTCTGACACACAATCTGTAATGTGTCCAAAACTTTCCAATCCTTTATGTGTGATGGAATAAGTAGCAGCAACTAAGATTTGATGGCAAAGGAGGGTTTTCCAACAGAGTAAATTCAGTTCCAGTATTTTTTTAAAAACATTGATAATATTGCGCTTGCACATTGTAATATAGTGTGAGACATTGTATGAGTTTGGGGCTATAAGTCTACGTGTCTTAGATTCTTATGATTTTACAAAGCATTGTAGAAAAGTTCACTGTGTTTGGTTTCAATTTTTTGGATTTAATTTTTTGAAAATTGAGTTTTTTATTTTTTATGTTTTTTTGTTTTTAGTAATATTTTTAAAATTTTAAGCAATTTTTTTACTTTTTTAAATGCACCTTACTTAGATATATTTAAAAAGTAAAATATTTGTAAAAAATATTTTAAAAAATCAATAAATACACAAGAATACAAAAAATGTATGAATTTTCGTATGTTTTTATATTTTTGGTATTTAGTGAATTTTTTATGGATTTTTTTCAAAAATATTATACTTTTAAAGTGTATTTATGTTAGGTGTATTTAAAAATTTTAAAAATTGCTTAAAATATTTAAAAAATTCGGCAAAAATAAAAAAACACAGAAAACAAAGTTTCAATTTTTTGAAAAGTGAATTCAAAAAACTCAACCAAATTGAAAATTGAAACCAAATTGTATCAAGTAGTACAGATTGAATACAAATTTTTGTGCTTAATTTGCAGTTTTGGAATTTGGTACATGTCTTCATGGTCAAAGTGTGTTTCTGTGTTTCAATTTTTTGAAATTCTTAAGCAAGTTATTGTGCATGGGTAAAAAATTGTCATTATTAGTTGGTTACAAGATTACGTCATGTTAATGAATATCATTCATTATATCAGTATAGATCCTTGGCTTGAGTTTCGTTTTCATTATTTATTTGAAGAATAGTTTCAGGATAAATGTTTTGTGACATAACATTGATCAATGATACCTAAGGGAACATTTTCTTCAGCTTTGATATGTTAAGCAGAGATGCATAAGTTTATTATTTGATTCCATTTCCTTGTGTCATATTAATTCATGATAATGTATTGATTGTCTCTTCTTTCTTGATAAACATGCTGCAGCGAAGGCATGAGGTACCACAGAATTTCAGAAGGTCACTAAGTTCAAAACTGAGAAGACTTGTTTTGCAAGGCAAACTCGAAAAGGTGAACGGTTTTCTTGATTCTAAACTGGCAACATCTTTTATAATGATCTCTGACTATACTGAACTCCTAATTTTATTTCCCCATGTATGTGCAATTTCATGATGATAACAAATTATTTTGAATAGCGGTTCCCAAACCACTTAGGAGTGCGGTTTGGGCTGGCTCAACCCAAGAAACCAATTCGGTCTTCAAAATTTTAGGACTTGGGTAGGAGCTCTTACTGGCCAAGCAACTCAAACTCTGTTATTAAATATAATAAACATAAAATTCTGATTGTTTTCACATGGATTAATTATTCTTAAATATAAAAAATAAACCATAATCTGAATCAATCTTACAATCTGTCTCTCCCCTCCCACCCCATCCACCTCCCTGAAGAGTCCCTACCACCACTGCTCTGCATGAACTCTACGGTGTTAGGTACAGGTGTGTATCTAGAGAGCGATTGAATCTATCAAACCTCAAATTTAAGAGTACACGATTAGGCATAAAATGTTCATATTTTTATATTTTTAATCTATTATGTGAAATAAATAATGTTATATATAACATATAGTGTCAAACAAGCATTTTATTCATTTTATGACAATTATAAAACAATATATACGCATGATGACAGTGTCAAATACAAATATACAAGTATCTGATGAAAGTAGTGGACACATCCCACGCTCTTGTCCAAGTGTTAGGTGTTCAACACAAGTATTTGATTTATTTTGAAGAGTCCATGTAACATAGCTTATGACAACCTTTGTTGGGTAAAGATGGAGCTCTGGAGAATGGTGTTTTTTTGAGATGTTCTCTATTTTATTTTGAAAAAGTGCAATATTACTTTATGACAGCTCAATGCTAAGCCCGAGGTAAATTTTGTGTGTTGACTTCGGACAACCTGAACCTAACCTGAGCTCTTTGAGATAAGCTTGGGGTCGGGCTCAGGCTAGACTTCGGACTTGGGTAAATTCCTCTACACTTCGGGCTGAACTTAACAGACCCTCAGCCTGCTCGGGTTGCAGCCTAACCATATTGCAGAGATCACATACTTCTGTTGGTTGCCTTCCATGTTTTTCTTTGTGCATCTTGGCTATCTGTCTTCTTTTGAATTAAAAAGCTTCCATAACCTATATGGTTTAGGCGAGGCGTGGCGTGTACTGACAAACTACTTCCTTTTGGAATAAAGGACACCCTTCGTTTGCATGACTTTACATTGAAACTGATTTAGCATTATCTGTATCTATACTGATACCACATTTTCTTACATACAAGCCCCATTTGCACACATGTTACACGTTGTCGTGTCTTTCCAATATGCAGGTCCAGAATTGCTACAAGATTAAAAGACCAGCAATGTTGGGAACTAAACACCTACGCCAAAGCAGAAGGACATCAGGTCAAGGCCACCGCAGAATTCTGGGTTGGTAATCACTCGTGAGACGGTGGAAGAAGCTGCAAGGACTACTGCCCGCAAGGTTGCTGAAGCAGAGAACAAGTCGTCTGTGGCAGCTGAAGCAGTTAGAGAGGCAGAAAGAATTACAAAAATGGCAGAAGAAAACGAGTTAATGCTACAGTTCGTGAAAGAGATTTATGACCAATGTAAGGAAGCAAACTTTTCTTTGGTTTGGTTTTCAAAAACTGTTTTCTGACTTCTTGTTTTTTGAGTTTTCTTGTCTTTAATAGAATTTTTTTTTTCTTCGTATTTTAGTTAATTTTTATTACTTTTAGACGCATCTAAAAGTAAATCATATGTGAAGAAATCTGAAGAAAATTGACTAAAAGGCAAAAAAACACAAAAATGTGCCCATTTTTTGTTTTTGTTTGTTTTTTTTTAAGTTTCCCTTGATGTATCTAGAAAGTGTAAAAATAAATAAATAAATAAGAAAAAGTTCACTAAACACACACACACACACACAAAATGGAAAAACAAGAAGTCAGAAAACAATTTTTGAAAATTAAACCAAACAAACCTATTTTCTTATTGCTTTTGAGCTAGCTTAAGTAACTGTTTATTATGCTTTGTGTCACAGGTTCACGTGGCGAAGTACTTCTCTTGGCTTGAATTGCATCTTTTGTTAAGTTTGATATAAGTAAAGTCCCTTTGTAATTTTGTAGTGTATATGAAGTTCATTAGACTAGATTACTAGGTGGATAGTCTTCTGTCGCTGTTGTCAAAGTGAGGGACTGACTTTTTTTTCGCTTGGAGAGGAATGCGTTTGAGGTCTTGTTACAAGTAGCTTGCTAAGATGTTTTGTGAAAACGATATGGGGGCATATTTGGAAGTAAACTCAATTGTGGTTATGGTACTTCATTTTGTGAGATGATATTGAGGGCATATTTGGAAGCACAAGTCAATTGCGATTATGGTGAGTTTGGCTTGTGAAGAAGATATTGAGGGCATATTTGGAAGCATACTCGATTGTGATTATGGTAAGCGTGGTCCTCCAGCATTATTGTTTTAAGGTAAATCCTAACAAGTGCTCTCTATGCATTGTTTAATGTTGACATTAATGTAAAAATTGTTTTGGAAATGATGAAGAAGTTAAAAAGTGTTTCGAAATGAGTAAAAAAGTGTTACAAAATCCATGGAAAGTGTATTGAGTTTTACATTTATTTTGTCTTTTTTCTTATATTGTTAGATCACTTGTTGGCAAGACCTTACTTTAATGCTTTGATGGTATCATTGCTTTAATGCTTTGATACTGCGTTGGTTGGTTCTTTGAAAACTTCTTGATGGGTGACGCTCTACTACTATCATTGCTTTAATGTTTTGGTGGTGCTACATGTATCAATTAATGTATACATTAGTGTATCAATTAATGTTATGCTATTATTACTGACTCTACTTATTATACAAATTATAAATATTCAAATTTTTAAAATTATGTCACATCATCTGTTAGTATACTTACATTAATTAGTATATATAGTATTATTCTTAATGCTTTGATGCTGCTTTGGTTGGTTCTTTGAAAACTTGTTGATGGGTGATGTTCTACTGTGTGTGTGTGTGTGTGTGAGAGAGAGAGAGAGAGAGAGAGGAGAGAGAGAGAGATCTTTGTAAATCTCTCACATTTGTAAATCGCTCACCGAATTGTGCCATTTGGGACTTTAAAACTGATTGTGCATCAATGTGTATTAATACATATTAGAGTTTCAATACTTTTTATGTCCCATATTTTTTGAGTAATCATAATTACTATGACTTCAATTCTATTTTACTAAGACTAAATGACTGAAATTAATGCAAATATTGAAATAAAAAATATATATGTATATATTTGGCCTAATAATCTTGAGATTATGAGTTCAAATCTTGGAATCATCACTGTGTGCATTATACTAAAAGTTAGGTGTGTACTTAATATTTTTCTTTCTAAATATACACTAATGTATATTAATTGGGCGTTGTTTTTTTATTTTAAGGGTAAATTACACTAACAGTCCAAATAGTTTGGGACTCGTGTCACTTTAATTCTTGATTTTCAATTGTGACACATTTGACTCTGAATTTTGAATCTTGTTCCAAATAAGGACAATTGAAGATACCATTGTTTAATTTCAAGGGCAAAATCGTCAATTTAAAAATATAAACTAATTTGATAAAAATAAATGTCAAAAAATATTTTTAATTTTTTTAAAATTATTTTTATCCACCAATGATAAAATTATGTAAAATTAATAAAATTATAAAAATTACATTATTAATTTTTAAAAAATAATTTTACATGATCGTTATCCAAACACATAATAAAAATTAATTTGGTAAAAAAATAAATAAATGTCTGAAAGATTTATTAATTTTACATAATTTTATTTTTAGTGGGTAGAAATAATTTTTAAATTTCAAAAATATTGTTTGACATTTATTTTTGTCAAATTAGTTTATATTTTATCAAATTGACGATTTTACCCTTGAAAAATCTAATGATATCTTCAATTGTTCTTATTTGAAACAAGATTCAAAATTCAGGATCAAATGTGTCACAATTGAAAAGTTAAAGACCAAAGTGACACAAGCCCCAAACTATAGGGACTATTAGTGTAATTCACCCTTATTTTAATAAAAAAAGATGAGATCATCATGTTAGGGATCATGAAAAAATATCATAAAGATGATCATGAAAGATTCTCCACATTTGGATTACATACACAATAAAATACCACACACTAATCAAATAATGAAAAATCTTCATGATACATTTCATGATATTTTTTTTTATAATTCCTAGCATTATTCTTTATTTTATTAATATGGTTAACGAATTATTGATGAAAAAATGTTTAACTATTATGTAAATTAAAATTTCAACCTCAAGGAAGGTAGTGTAAATATGTCGAAAGTGAAATTAAAAATCAATGCAGATTATAGGTAGATACTAAAATAAATAAAAATAAATTTATATTTTAATAGAAAAGAGATGACATCATTACTTTTTTTTATTAATACGACTAACAAATTATTGATGAAAAAATATTTAATTGTTAGGCAAGGCAGACCCTGACTTTTTAAAGGCTTTTAAGGCTCAAAGTGAACTTTCAACATGGGACCTTCATATATAAACCAAACTAAGGTCTCGTTTGTCAACTATACATTTTAGTTAAAAAGTCAAAATGTTATAAGTTATTACATCACTCTTTCTATTTTTCTGCACATTTTTTCGTAAAAAGTCAAAAAATTACTAAAATAGTCTGTTCTAAAACGAGGCCTAAACCAATCCTTAAGTCCTATCAAATGGGATCGGCTACATATTTTTTTTAAAATAATTATGTATCTAATTTTTATTTATTTATTTTTTATATTTAACAATACTCGTAAAAAGGTTACTTACAATATATATCTATTAAAATTTACTTAAATATATATTAAACTTACAATCATCTAAGCTGAAGTATTAAATAAAAAGTAAATAAACTGTAACAAAATCAAATAAACATCATTATTTTGGCATTTTTAGCTATAAAATTACTAATATAGTTCGCATAATCCAACTTATAAGCTAAAATCATTTTTGATGGACAAATTGTTAATCCATTTAATCTTGGGTGAATTACACTAATAGTTCCTATAGTTTGGGGCTTGTGTTACTTTGGTCCTTAAACTTTCAATTCTGACACATTTAATCATGAATTTTGAATCTTATTTCAAATAAAGACAATTGAAGATATCATTAGATTTTTCAAGGGTAAAATCGTCAATTTGATAAAATATAAACTAATTTGACAAAAATAAATGTCAAACAAATATTTTTGAATTTTTAAAAATTATTTCTACCCAATAAAAATAAAATTATGTAAAATTGATAAATCTTTTAGACATTTATTTATTTTTTTTACCAAATTAATTTTATTATGTGTTTGGATGATAATCATGTAAAATTAATTTTTAAAAATTAATCATGTAATTTTTATCAATTTTACATATTTTATCATTGGTGGATAAAAATAATTTTAAAAAAATTAAAAATGTTTTTCTGACATTTATTTTTATCAAATTAGTTTATATTTTATTAAATTGATGATTTTGCTCTTGAAATTAAACAATGGTATCTTCAATTGTCCTTATTTGGAACAAGATTCAAAATTTAGGGTCAAATATGTCACAATTGAAAAGTCAGGAATCAAAGTGACACGAGTCCCAAACTATAGGGACTGTTAGTGTAATTTGCCCTTTAATCTTTCATTTGACATAGTTGAGTTAAATTAAGATTTAATCAACTTTAATTTGAAAAAAGTAACTGCAAATAATATAATTAATTGTATTCTATATATAATCCATACATTTGGAAAATAACCATTTAATAATTTCAAACAATGCATATCAATAAGTTTTTTTGATTTCTTTTGATAAAAAACAACTCTCTATTATTTTTAAATAATTTATCACATCAACCATCTATTAATTTTAAATCATAACTGAATTTTGTTGAGAGCCTTTAAATTCTAATGAATTTTTTTTTTAACTAATATAATAATTAACTAAATTTTTTAAAAAAAATTTATTCAATTTTTCAGGGCTCAAAGCCGCGACTTCGCTAGCTTGTGCCCAAATTCAGCCTGCTATTAGGCAAATTAAAATCTCAACCTCAAGAGAGGGTAGTGTAAATAGAGCAAATATGTCAAAAATAGAACTAATTATATATATATATATATATATAAATCTGAAGCGTAATTTACCTAAAATAATTGGATAAATTATAATTTGTCCTTTTATGTTTGGCTATTTTCTCACTTTGGCCCTTAAAGTTTATTTTTCCTCATTTTAACTCTTTATGTTTTAAGTTTTTTTTATTTTACTCCTAGAGTTACTTTGTGTTAAAAATCAAACAGAAAATAACACATTGACAGTTACGTAATATAAAAATAATTTTATATATAACTCATATCTCTGACATAAACTCAAACTCCAATATAATAATATATTTTTTATGTTATATTGCAGTTATTGTGACATTTTCTGTCTAATTTTTATCAGAAATTAATTTTAGGAGTAAAATAAAAAAAAACTTGACACGTGAAAGGCCAAACTGAAAAAAAAATAAACTTTAAGAACCAAAGTGAGACATTGGCCAAACATAAAGGGGACAAAAATGTAACTAATTATACATATATATATATATATATATATGAGAGAGAGATTTCATAATATGGCATTGAGCCCTGGTAGTGACCGAGCTAAATTGGGCCAAGCGAGTTTTGTGCCGAGCTGGGTTGGGCCGAGTAGGGGGCAGTGCGCTCGGGTAAGGCCTTGGTCCTATTTATCCAGGGTAATATCGGACTGCCAGCTCGGTTCATTTTATTTGCTCATTAAGTTAGGCGGGTTAGATCTTCCGCAGATCAGTCCAACTGAGCAGGAGCTCGGTCATAACTGAGGACGGCTAAGCCGCAGTGGGATTAGCTGGATAATTAGCACGGTCGTGGTGTGACAATGTGGCGCTGTGCTAGGCGTAGCTCGGTTTAGAGCATTGCATGTCTCGGAAGTAACGCGGTCGTAAAAAGATGGAGCGGCGCCGTGCTGTCCGTTCGCGCCAACGCCGTTTGGCGGTTTTGTTAGGTGGTGTTTAGCTGTATTTGCGCTGACACGTGGGAAAATGGGAGAAGAGAGCAGGTCCATGCGTCCAAAGGTGAATGGATGCAGAGGCACGCGTAGAAGGTATATAAACGTGGCTGCGCCCCCATACTGAGGTCTGGAACATCTTATGATCATAACTCACCTACCACTTTGCCTCTTCTCTTATTTTTCTTTCCCTGTGTGCTAACTTGATCGTCGGAGGGTTTTCTGGCAGTGCACCGCCAGGTAGCTCACGGTCACTGTGTTTTCAAGTCGATCGGGGTGAAGCGTAGTTTGGACATAAGGAGTACGAATAGCGACGGATATTTGCTCCCTGTACAATTGGCGCAGTCTGTGGGAAGTTCAACAGACATAACCTTGTCCTCCAAGTTCATTCGATCGTCTTTCATGGCGAACAACGACGAAGTACCATTGTCCGCC
Source organism: Camellia japonica (assembly GCA_030407325.1). Taxonomy (NCBI): domain Eukaryota; kingdom Viridiplantae; phylum Streptophyta; class Magnoliopsida; order Ericales; family Theaceae; genus Camellia; species Camellia japonica. Next base: position 110,109,897 of record JAPPVO010000010.1, on the reverse strand, counting down.
ATCGACAGTATTACCCCAGAGTCAGTCTGGCAGAGAGACGGACTTCCCGCCGTTCCGAACATGGCGGGCCTAGAGACCTCTCCGAGAGGACTCCCTAGAGATGCGCGAGATAAGCGTGCCAGGAGCACTAATCACTCGCGGAGTCCAGACGGGCACTGGCGGTGAAGAGAGTCGCACGTTTAACGCCTAGAGCACAAGTTGAGGAACCAAGATGCCGTCATCCAGAGAATGGCGGCGGAGATGGAAGCTCTCAAGCGACAAGTCAAAGGGAAGGGTGTTGCTGGAGTGGGTGACCACAGTGAGCGCATCCAACCCCGTCGCTCAGGCAGCCAGAACTAGCGGTACACGCCCTCTCTCTCCATCACCAGAAACTATGGGGTTAGAGACTCTAACCCGCCAGCAGAGAAGTCTTGTGCGCAAGACAGCAGTTACCGTTCCTCACGTCTGCTGACGACGTCGAGATATTCCTACTCCGCTCGTTCGGAGAACTTGAGGGATGTCTTGGAAGAACAAGCGCGCCGACGGGAGGCGCAAAGGGTGCCGGCGCTCCAGCGGTTATCCTACGGAGGTCGCGCCAGTGAAGAAGTCGTAATGCCACCACCCCGTTCAGTTGTACCTGTCCCTTTGGACAAAGATTTGGCAAGGCTGAGCGCCACCTCCTTCTCCCTTGAGATAGAGACCACACCGCTCCTAACGGGCTTTCACTAGCCCAAATTTACGTTCTATAATGGAAAAACCGATCTGTACATGCACATAAGCCACTTCCGGCAGGTTATGGCTGGATACAGGTGTAACGATGCTCTTATGTGCCTCATTTTCCAGTTAAGTTTGGGCGAGTTGGGCTTGAAGTGGTTTGAGAGGCTTCTGGAGGAAAGCATCGAAAGGTGGCAACAGTTGGCGGAAGCATTCGTGACTTGATTCAAAACCAACACCAAAATGCTAAAGGAAGTTGACCACTTTTTGAGTGTCAAGATGAAACCGGACGACTCCCTCAAAGCATACAATGCCAGGTATTGGGAAACTTTCAATGAGATCCTTGATTGCCCAACCAACCTGGCAATCACCCAACACAAGCGCGATCTCCCGATCGGACATAGACTGAGGGACTCGCCCACGATGAACCAACCAACTTCCATGGAGCTGTTGATTTAGCGCATCAATGAGCACATCCGAGTAGAGGATGATACGACCGCGGCCATCGCGAAGACAAATCCAGTGACAACGAACAAAAGGGTGGCTGGAAAAGTCCACACGATCGGACAGGAGACAAATCGTCCAAGTGACCGCGTAAGGGAATCAGACCGTGGTCCGGATCATAGAAACCAAGGTAAAGATCGCCACAACGACCGAGCAGATTATCCCCACGATGATGCAACAGATGCAAACAGAAAGTTGAATGCCTGAACGGGCATCACTACGGTTTTTAAGATCCCAATCTACCACATACTTAGCGAAATCCGCGACGAGGTTTACGTTCGGTTTCTGGCCAAGTTGGGCGATGCGTAGAAGGGCTTCAATTCGCGGTACCGCTGCACTTTTCATAGAGAGCGAGGGCACCGGACGGAGGACTATTTGCCCCTAAAACAACACTTGGAGGAGTTGGTCCCTGCTGGTCACTTAGACCGTTACATCGACGAGGGCGTCAGGGTCGCACACCATGCTCTGGTTGAGCCAAGTGGTTTGGCCGCCCTAGAAACAGCCTCCTAAAGAGTGGTCAATGTGATCCATGGAATCGTCGAACCAGTGCGGCTTTGCGAACTCTGGGGGATGATAAAAAAGCGGAACATATGAGGGAAGCCCTGTCAGTCCAGTCCACGGTCAAAAGAGACAGAACCAAGGATAAACAGGTGCTGACCTTCTAAAGCAGGGATCTTGAGCGCATTCAAATGCCGCACAATGACGTTCTGGTGGTAACCTTTCACGTCAAGGACTTTGATGTTAAGTGCATTTTGATCGACCAAGGTAGCTCGGTCGAGATCATGTATTACAATGCCTTAAAGCAGCTCAAACTCAAAGATACAATTTGGCTCCAACAACTTCGCCACTGGTTGGTTTTAACTCACAACCGGAGTGGCCAATGGGAAAGATAATCCTACCGGTCAAAGCCGGATCCGTGGTCAAGTAGGTGAAGTTCTAGGTGTTGAAGGTGCCATCCACATACAATCTGATCCTAGGTAAAGAATGGCTTCACGCCATGCAGGCGGTGGTGTCGACCTATCACCAGGTTATGAGGTTCCCCTCTACTACGAGGGAGGTTGAAGAGATTTGGGGCGATCAGGTCATAGCTAAGCAGTGTTTCGTGGTAGTAATGAGAGTTGAGCAGCCAAAGGCTTCATGCAAATGATTGAAGGCCCGGAAGATCAAAATGTCCTGGATGATGTGGGCACTAGGGCCGAAGAAAAGGCTGTTGAAGATTTGGTGGAGGTGCGGATCGGCGCAGATAATCCTGACAAGTTCTTTTTGTTAGGATCCAACCTGACCGCCCAAGAACGGATGGAGATTGTGGAGTTCTTGGTGGCAAATATTGAAGTATTTGCATGGATGCCTTATGACATGCTTGGCATTGATCCAAGCTTTATTTGTCACCAACTTAATGTCTTCCCGGGCGCTCGGCCTGTCATTCAAAGAACGAGGAGATTAGCCCTTCATCACGCCGAGGTAGTGGCGGAGGAGGTCAAAAACTTACTTGAAGCTAGGGCAATCCAGGAAGTGCACTATCCTCAGTGGGTTTTGTAACAAGCCCGCGGGGGACCTCGCTACAGTTCGGACTCGATTTGTGTCACGGTTCTTAATCTGAACCAAAGAGTCCAAATCCGGCAAATCGTTTTGAGAAAACAGATTTTTTGAAAGAAGTGCCAAACATGGACTGCTTTGCCAGATAGAGAGTCGCCACCTAAATATTTTATTTTTGGGAAATTTAGGAAACCCTGACTCGTTTGCCTAAGGTCACGTGTCCGTCATCACCAAAGTTGCCTCGGCTCGGGAACTTGGGTACGATTGGGGAAGGTCACTTCGTGAGCACCCCCGCTCGCCTAATCAAAGATCGGCCTCTACTAACCATGATATCTAGTTTTGAAGACATTGTGCGTTCTTATTCCGGTTATTAGCCTAGACTTACTATGTGATGCGCACAGCATACAAGTATAGACCGGGTCGCCTGAATTGGAACAAAACATTTCATGTTTGTTTTTTTTGAAAGATGGTTTGCTACCCGTAGGTAGGCTTAAAATGCAGATTTTGCCACCCTCAGGTGGGCTTAGAAAAGATGGTTTTGCCACTATCTAGTGGGCTTAAAACACACGGTCAATGATTTGTTCCAATCCAACTAACCCAACCTTCACCCACAGGCATTCAAGGCAGTTATATCATATAAGCAGTTAGCCTCATGGTAAGCATGCTATTCATGGCAGTCACTCACACGCATGCAAGGATGCTAAAGCATAAAACTACCGAGTACTCCAAGCCAAAACAGAAACGATTAGAAATCCATGCATGATCCTAATATACAGAAATGCCTAATGCAACACATGCAAAATGCAACTATAGCAGGCTCGGCTATTCTAAACATGGCATATGAGATGCAACAGCTATCAGTATTCAATTGGAATTGAAATACAAATGCAGTTAGTATGATGCGCCGAGCCCGGTGCATGCAAAACAGATGAATGAATGCAAACATGCTATCATACTGTATGCTAATTGAAACATGCCCTAATCTAACCATCATAAGCTGGTAAATAAAAGGGAAGAAAGACGTGGGGTTGGAAGACATACATCACACTCACGCACACTTATTACAATTATGCCCTCGCGCAGAGGGTCCGAATAAATATACAGTCCCAAAAATATACAGTCCAATAAATAATACAGTCCAAATATGTACAAAATCCTAATTAATTACAAATTAACTAGAAACTAAACTGGCATGCAAGCTAGGGACTGCCTTGACTCTTCCGGATGATGAATGATGCATGTCGGGTTGCCTTTGCGCGGAAATCCACGCGATGCCCCAATTAGCCTCTGTTTGCAATAATTTTGGAAAGCGCGCCAAGCCCGGAAGGCTGCTGATTCTTGATTTGCTGCAACAGAGAGCAGGAAAGGGGCATGGCAATGTATTTTCAATATGTATGCATGCCTCGATCCTCGTGCCACCAATCACGCATCTCGATGCATGATGGCCGAGGAGTCGAATGCACAACTCAATATGGAATGAATGCACATAAAACAACAAACCTAACTCCATCATGGTAATCCGGAGTGTCGGCGACTGGGGAATTGAGACACGTTCCGTCACTCGGAGTACGAAACGTACCTCGTTTCCCGTGCTGGGCTAACTCCTATCCCAAACACAATGCAATATGCATGACATGCATGAATGCAACTAAGATACAACCTAACATGCACAATGCTATGAAATGGCATACACGATGCACGAGGTAACATGGCATACACAATGCGCTAACATACAACCTAGCATACACAATGCATAATGGGCATTGCACACCAACACAAGTGGACCTCAGCCACACTCACATAAGAGGCCATTAGATGAAAATGAGACACTCGAAGTGCGCACACGTGCACGCAAACCGAGGACCGACCTAAGGCACAAATGCCACTCTAAAAGACATGCAAGGCATGGAATATGGCATACTAGCATGCAAATTTCAGTAGCAAAAAGTGATGCAAAACAGCCCGAAGCATGGCAAAATGGCACCCGATGCATGAAATGAATCCCGAAACATGAAATTAGGTACATGGAATGACCTATGGCTATGCAATGCATGCATTATTTGAATATGAAGTGTGAAGACAGAATCAAGACAGCCCCAAAAAAGCATATTTACAGTTTTAAGCAAGGCCAAACAGTGAACACAAATGGGCTAAATCAATATGCAAAAATGGCCCCGAAAGAGAGATAATGAAGCAAGTGGCAGCTGCTGGCCACAAAAGAGAAGGCCCTTCTACAATGTTGAAGAGGGGCCCAAAATATGGTATTTACAGTTTACAACAAGCCACAAAAACAAACACAAGTATGGCTAAGCTCTCATACAAGAAATGGGCCAAAAGAGGGACAAAGAAGCAAGTGATGGTTTCTGGCCTCAAACACAGGAGGGCCCTTCAACAATGTTGAAGAGGGGCCCAAAACATGGCATTTTACAGTTATGACCAAACCCAAAACAGTGCACAAGCAAGCTTAAAATACTATGCAAAATAAGGCCAAAAAGAGGTTTAAACACAAAGAGCAAAAGGAAGCCTCAAAAACAAAATACCCTTGAAAACATGAAAGGGGGTCAAAATAAGGCTATTTACAGTTCGGACCAAAGCCCAAAAATACAAGCACAAGGGGCTAACAAATCATGCAAAAATAAGGCCAAAAGATGGATACAAAGGCAAGTGATATGTGGAAGCCTCAAACAGTGAGGATCCCTTCAACAATGTTGAAGAAGGGCTCAAAAATAAACTTTACAGTTTACAACATGCCTCAAAACAGTTTACATATAGGCCTAAAATACTATGCAAGAAAGAGGCATATAAGAGAGGTAAAGAAGCAAGTGCAAAAAGAAGCCTCAAACAGTGAGACCCTTAATCAAACATGCAAAATAGCTCAAAATAAGCCTATTTCTAGTTAGGGTCGGAGCCCAAAAATGTAAGCACAAGGAGCTAAAATATTGAACAAAATAAAGCACAAAAGAGGGAAAATGAAGCTTACCCTTGTAGACCAAGCTTTGGCAGCCTCTTGGACCAAGTTTGGGAGCTTTTAACCTCTGGAAGACAACTCCAAGTGGCTGGAATGGAGATTGGAAGTATGGTGCTAGGGCTTGTAGAGTAAAGGGTGTAGGACCAAGGGTGTTTTGATGGTTGAATGAGAGAGATGGAGGATGTATGTATGCAAGGCTCTTAGGCAATTTTTCCAACCTCTAAGACAAGGGCTGGGGGTTGTTTATATAGGCAAAAGAGGGGGAGAAAAAGGGGGAAAACAATTCAAGTTTCCCCCCGAAAGTGCACCCCCCCGGATACAAAATCTGGGGGGAAACAAAATACATATCTGAATGTACTCACAGAGAGGAGCAGGCCGGCTAGTTGCTAGGTTTAGGTGGCCGGCCGGCCCTCCCCATGGCCGGCCGGCCAAGGGTCAAAAGGGCCAAGTGAGATTAGTGGCCGGCCATGCCAAAAAGCTGGCCTCCCATGTGTGCACAACACAACCATGTGGTCAAAAACTGGAGACAGTGAACCAGGAGAGAGAAAAGGCCACTTTTTGGAGGGGTTCAAAAGGGTCACACACAATTACTGGCCGGCCATGTGATATTGGTGGCCTCCCAGGTGTCTACAACACAAATATGTGGTTTAGGGCTAGAAAAAGTGGCCCAAGGGTGGTCAACATTGGCTTTCAAGTGAGAAAAACGGGCGACGGAGGGCGATGGAGGAATAAAACTGGTTGTCAGAACAATTACTGGCCTCCCACCCTTCTACGGCCTTCCTAGCAATGAAACAGAGGTCTCCACCAAAAATGAACCAAAACTGATGCAAAATGAAGGTTCGGGGGCCGAAACGCGCAGCCCGAGGCCCTGAAAATTGACTGTTAGGTACCGGAAGTGGTGTTCGACCACGAAGTCGGTCTCTCGGACCACAGTGTCCCTCAAAAGGGAGGAAATAAGGTGTACGCCAAAAACTGGAGCAAACGGAGATGGTTAAGCGGTCCCGAACCGAGGCATACGACCAACGGCTCCAAAAAACCAGAAACCGGACTCCAAACAGGCAAAATGGCCTACGACCACGAAACGTAGCCTACGGCCATTGAGAGATGGTCTACGAGACCTCTCCCTCCCTTCTGGAAGAGAAACAGAGAAAACCGAGGCAAAGTATGAAAGAGCCCGGAAGTCCGAAGGCAAGGCTCGCAGCCGAGACTCTGAAACCTCTGAACGAGCACGATATGCAACATCACCAAGCGCTCAATCGGTGACGTCTGAGTCTTAAGGTCGGTCAAAAATGGGGTGTCTACAGTTGCCCCTCTTTGACAGAACTCGAAAGTCATAAGTGACGGAGTGAATGTCAAAGCCCAGAGACGACCCATTTTTGACAAGGCCGAAGACTTAGACAAACAGGTGAGATAAACAGAGATGTGCCCGCAGGCGTGCCCGCAGGCAGGGGGCAAAATGCAAAACGGTATGCACAAGGCCAGATGTGACTTGATGATCATGCAAATGCAGCAAGCTGTAATGAAGCAAGTATTCGCAAATAGATGCAACAGTTTTAAGCAAGAATGCAAAGCAACAACTACATTTCATGCAGTTAGGAATGCAGAGAATTATTCAATTCTCGTCGCGTCTCACACGGAGAAGATACGATACCTGCGCGATTCGTCTGGTCGCACCAGCTTCAAATGAACCGTACATACAATATCGTGCCTGCAAAAGAAAGAAACTCAACAAGCACAACATATCTAACAACATATGTTCAATGTGATATTGAATGGACAATGCGGTGTCATGGAAAAGTGCATCAATGCGGGAAGAAACGCGCATGACAACGCGAGTTTAAGCACGGAGGCTTGGTGATATCAAAGAGACGTGCATAACAATGCAAGTATGTGCATGAGAATGCAAGTATGTGCATGATAATGCAGAACAAGCGTAAACCAGGATGTATGTTTGTCACAAAACAACGAGCAAGGAAATGCGCGTTTCGGCGAGGGCGACTCGATCGCGGCCTCCGGTTCACCTCCCGGAGAGGTTACAACATGTTCACAAGGATATATCTCACTTTCGATGAGTAATGATGAGACACGCATCGGAAGTTGAAGCTGAGGTTCCGGCGGAGCGATTTCGCGACAGAAAGTGCACTTCTCTTGTACTTTTTCAGGTCCCGGGGACTCCAATCCTCCTCAAAATTTGCAGAGAGCTTGGTGGGCACCTTGGGAACACCACCGGCCAGTTTTATTTCCCAGGGGAGGCCACCGGCCAGTTTTTGAAAAGGGAATGGCCGGCCTGCCAGAAAAGGTGGCCGGCCGGCCACTTTGTCAAATCCGCGGGCATTTTGGTCTTTTCATCCTCTTTTCTTTAAATCCACTCATCCAAACACTTTGTGCTCACAAGTGCAGCTCCGAAAACATCCATTCTACCTTCCCAAACCATTTTCTCTCTCAGATCTGTGCTCTATACGCGTTTTCCAACGCCCCACGCAAGTTGTTTTCGCGAAAACTTTCAGTTTTAAGCACTTTGAACCGATTAAATTTTGATTTCGGGGCTTCTTTTCTCATTTTCGCCACTTGAGGTGAGTTTGTCTCAATATTTGGAAGATTTTCTCGGGAGTTGACTTTTGTTGACTTTTCCATTTCCCGAGAGTTGACTTTTGTTGACTTTTTCCAATTTTGGCTCATTTTTGCCCTTTTGCAGATTTTCTGAAATGGCTGGTCATTTCCCCCACGGTGGAGGTCCTCCGGACGCCGGGGATGATCCTGACATTATGGCTCTGCCCCCGAGGGTTCGACCCTTCATACCCGAGAGGTACGACCCACCGGCACATATTCTTCCGCGGGCCATTTTTTATCACTTCACCGATTTCGACGAGCGAGCACCCGGGGATCTCCTTCTGCGGGAGCCAGAGTATCACCTCTCCCATGAGGCACGAGAGGTATTTACTTTGTTCTTACCTTTTCTGCAACATATTATGAATTTTTCGTGCATTCTGTTTGCATTCTGAACACACGGTTCAATTACTTGAATTTCTGAACACTCAGCCCATAAATTGATTGTGAACACACGGCACACACTGGTTGAGAATTGAACACACGGCCCAAGCACTGATTTTCTGAGCACACAGCCCGAACTAGAGGTGAACACGCAGCACACACTGATTTAGAGTTGAACACACAGCCCAAACACTGATTCCCTGAACACACAGCCCGAATTGAAGGTGAACACGCAGCACACACTGATTGAGAGTTGAACACGCAGCCCAAATTGAAGGTGAACACGCAGCACACACTGATTGAGAGTTGAACACGCAGCCCAAACACTGATTTTCTGAACACACAGTCCGAATTGAAGGTGAACACGCAGCACACACTGATTGAGAGTTGAACACGCAGCCCAAACACTGATTCTGAACACAGCCGAATTGAAGGTGAACACGCAGCACACACTGATTGAGAGTTGAACACGCAGCCCAAACACTGATTTTCTGAACACCAGCCGAATTGAAGGTGAACACGCAGCACACACTGATTGAGAGTTGAACACGCAGCCCAAACACTGATTTTCTGAACACACAGTGAATTGAAGGTGAACACGCAGCACACACTGATTGAGAGTTGAACACGCAGCCCAAACACTGATTTTCTGAACACACAGTCCGAATTGAAGGTGAACACGCAGCACACACCGATTGAGAGTTGAACACGCAGCCCAAACACTGATTGAGAGTTGAACACGCAGCCAAATTGAAGGTGAACACGCAGCACACACTGATTGAGAGTTGAACACGCAGCCCAAACACTGATTTTCTGAACACACAGCTCGCTTACTTTACTTTGCACGCAGCCTATTCATTTTATTTGCACGCAGCTCATTCCTTCCATTTGCACACAGCTTATTCATTTTATGCTGAAATATGTATTCATTCTGAATGCAGGTGACTTCTCGCACCGTGCGGGGATATGGCTCTACCGCGGCGAGAGATTGGTATGCCGAGCTCCCGGAGGCTGTCCGGGATTTAGTTGACTTGGCGGGGTTCGGGCCTTCTG